>OX457033.1:24538157-24788157 GCA_949752745.1 Protula sp. h YS-2021 | reverse complement strand
CAAGCCCCAAAACGCGGAGTGCTAATTTTGCAAAAAATGCCTCCTTTTTAACCAGACGCGGAGTGAAATTCCGAAATACCCCTCACCCTCTTTTGTTGGGAAACGCGAAGTACTTAATGAGAAATAGCCCCCTGTTTACTGGTACTCCGCGCGGACCGCGTGTGGACTTAAAATAGCCCCCTTTTTGTGTGATTATTTTTGGACACACATAAGATACCAAGTGGCCACCCTGTGGTAATTTTTCATTCGGTGTTTAGCATAAAAATGTGGGTTATTTCGGAATCAAACTCCTCCTTTTGGTAAAAAGGGGCTATTATTTCAAAATTGGTACGTCGCGTTTAGGGGTCGTTTTAAAAAGATATGGACACGCATGGCAATTTTAAAGGTTATGTAATTTTGAATTTTCAATTTCAGATACGAGGGGAGCGATATATAATGCCCAGCGCTATGGAAATGAAACGCTCTTGAAACGTTCATTTTGAATTTATTAGGCCCCAACCTTTCGGATTGGGGCCTATAGGTTTGGGGTGTCCGTCCTTCCGTCCCTCCGTCTGCCCCCATCGCTTTATACCCCTATGAATTTGGGGGCGGTTTGGGCCTGCTTGTGTTTCACAAATACTTGTTTAAATTTATTTAAGGACGAAGCTCATATAATTGATTTAACGGACAATTATTATATTTTAATATTTTTATGTTAGTGAAGAAAGTTTTGAAATATTTTAGGTTTTGACACAGTTAATAAGGTTTAGATCTGTTTCCTTTCCACATCGCTGGGACTCTTTCATAGGGGGACTGGACGTTCCGAACCTTTTCCTTTCCGCACCCTTTTTGAACCGTTCCGTACCCTTTTTTTTTTGGACGTTCCGCACCTTGCCAAAAGACGTTCCGCACCCTATTTGGCCGAACCGCACCTTTACTTATTTTCAGCGTTTCATTTCATTTTCATTATTATTTTTCGGTAAAAAATTTTGCACCACGATCAACTGTAAATTATCTGATAAATTTTCAAAGTGAGTTCTGAAGAAAAGAGCAAAGTTTGTGTTTCGATGACTTCGCAAGCTGATTGCAATTAACAATATTGAGGCGAACGTGTGATTACTTCAGTTTCTCCCGAATTGAATGCAATTTCAATATACTGAAGGATTTCATATTCCGACTTGAGTAAATCAGTCCGGTCCGAGCTAATGCCGCCAGCAGTACATTGCACTGGATAAAACTTTGAAAAATTGCAATTTACTGTAATCACTGTGGTCCCTCCAGCTAATCACTGCACTGCGGCATATCGCCTCTGGCGTACAGCCTGTCTTAGTACATATAATGCCTGCCTCTGGCGAGTAAATCCGTTTTTGGGGAGAAAGCCCTGTCTTTAGACGTTAAGTTATTGTCTCATGGTGTAAGTGACGGCTGCCATGATCTCCGTTAATCGACTCCGTCATCAGAGTAAACAGCATATTCTTCAGTTTTATTCAGTTCATTGTACTGCTGGCAGCATTTACTCCGGACTGACTTACTCAGCTCGTAATATCAAGTCCATCAGTAGATTGAAATTGCAATCACTGCTGAAAAATAAGCTGATCACAAGTTCGCCTCAATATTGGTCATCAAAACGCAAACTTTGCTGGTTTCTTCACTACTCAGTTTGAAAATATATTGGATAATTTACAACTGATCGTGCTGCAAATCTGTTGTTCAAAAAAAAAAAAACAATTTTGAAAATGAAATATGAAAAAAATACAACTTGAAGAAAAGGCTGAAAATAAGAAAGGGTGCGGTTCGGCCAAATAGGGTGCGGACCGTCTTTTGGCAGGGTGCGGAACGTCCAAAGAAAAAGGTGCGGAAAGGCAGGGTACGGAAAGGAAAAGGTACGTAACGTCCAGGAACCTTTCATAGACAATTAACCAGCTCATAATGCACTCTCTTATATCTCCATAATGCGCTATGCATTAAGGTCTCTTAAATATACCAATGGTTAATGCTGTCACCCCTTTCCTTCACATGGCATCTTCCTTGCATTTTTTGGCCTCACCCCTTTCTTCAAATAGGATCTTCCTTTCATTTGTTTGACACCCCCTCTCGTGACCAATGCCTGCCTTGTTCGTTTATCCTCAAGTCATGAGACTTTGGGATGGCGAAGGACACAGACGTAAATGGATCACTGGTCTGGAATTTTATTTTTAAAAGACAAAAAAGTTGTTCACGTCTAATAAAATCCGTCGAAAATAGCTTCGTGTTCTTCGTGACAGACCATTCGTCACAGTAATTATTTGGTAAGTGATTAGTAAAACTGAGTGAACTCTAATTCAGTTGAACTTGAAAGTTGATTTAAGTGTCCCATATAAAACATAGCTAAGGTTGCAGGTAAAAGAGGCTTTCTGGTGTTAGCACAATTGGTGAGTTCGGATCCCAGCGGTATTATTTTTATGTTTCCATTTCCTTTCTTAAATATTTTTATACTGCTTTCCTTGTATTTCTTTGTCATCAAGGTTTTAATTAGGCCAATTGATTTTCGATTCAGAACAATAATGTAATTTTGTTGTCAAGTACGGTATTTATGTAAAGAACTTTTCACAATATTCTTTGGAGTGTAATTTGATTTCTTTGATTATAATGTACACTTTCAAAACTTTCGAGTTGCCTCTCCACACGGTAGATGTCGCATAAGTAGTCGAAAATAGAGAAATAAATATATCGGAACGCCTAATTGCTAACTTAATTGCTGACTTTGCTAAAGATCATGAAGACATCACGTTGCCGCTGAGAAACACACCGGCATCGAGGTTATACAGACGCTGTTCTGTGAAAATTATACTCCGGAAAACGGACTTTAGTATCATCTGCAATAACGATAATTTCTTCCATTTTTTCCACAGGAATCCATTTTGCATCGAAACCTCTGCGCCGTGATCGACTGTACGGGGCACTGGAATTCAATGGAGGAAAACTGTAGCATCCAGAGTACAGGCGTACGTGCCAGGAACGGTGATGGAAAAACTGTCAGCCATTGCTTCATCCTGAATACAGGCCAGATTAATGCGTTTTATTATATTATGTTAAGTTTTCTTGTAATCGGAACTACAATTCGCCCACTAATTAGAGAAAATGTCTGAATTACGTTCGAAAATCAAACCAAATGTTACTAGCGGGTCTGTGATGAGCGTAATGAATCACTAGCGGGTCTGTGATGAGCGTAATCAATCACTAGCGGGTCTGTGATGAGCGCATTCAATCACTAGCGGGTCTGTGATGAGCGCATTTACTGTTGTGATGTTATCTCACCAAATTCACAGTACTGGAACAATTTAACCCGCAGTGGTTCGGTGGTGTGATTTCACTAATTCACAGTACTGGAACAATTTAACCCGCAGTGGTTCGGTGGTGTGATTTCACTAACTATTACGTGAGAAATTTCTCCTCTCCTCAAGGTAATTGTTCTTGATTAACCTATTTTTCTAACCAGCTAACTTTTATCTGTTCGATATACCCATCCGCCGTATGTGTGTGTGTTTTCGAATTTCAATCCTACATTTCTGATGCGATTGTTTCAAAATTTAATAGAAACGTCATTCACTCAGCTTGTAATATGTTTGGAAAATACACAAATTGTTACTGTTTGTACAAATCTGATCCGATCGCTTTGAAATTTAACAGAAATATTCCTCAAACTTTCCTCTCATCGGCTCGTGTTTTGTCTGCCGATTTGGCCAAAGTATTTTCTAAGACGGTCAGATTCATTCGTAGTTTTTAGGTTTTCGCAGGAATGGTCTCTGGGAGAACTCTCAGTGAGCGTATGTTCTGTTTCGTGTTTTAGTACTTGTTTGGCGAAAATATTTTTAAATAAAGACAAAAGTTCAGAAAAACACTTAAACCAACCGATATGTCCCTCAGATGGCTTTGCAATTTGACAAAAATATTCTCTAAATTTTTTTCTTACAGATTTGTATTTAATTTGCCGATTTGGCCAAACTGTTTGTCAAAAGTCAAATTTCAGAAGGCCACCAAATTCAAACCGCTTTACAAACCCTGTCCAATCGCATTAAGTCTTATTAGATATGGTCTCCAGAAGACCCTTCAGTTACGTTTTACTTTGTTTTGGCAAATTGGCTAAAATAAGTAAACATATTGCCCAAAGACTCTAAAATTTAAGAAGACCACCAGAAAATCAAGCTTTACTTGGAAATTCGTTGCTTAATATACGCGCCTCCGGTTAGATAGCTTAAAATATGATAGGAATGTCTTCTGGGAGAGACCACTCAGAGACGAAATTGTATTTCGCATGGCGATTGTTTAAAACTGGTCAACAACACTGATAAAAAAAAACAACAAAATTTAAGAAAACAAAAATGCTGCTCTTCCAATGTTTTATTTCATGTGTCGATTTTGCCAAAATCACGCAAAATATTGAGCCAAAAACGGCATAATTTAAGATGAACATAAAACGTGTCCGTAGTGTAGTTAATTATGGTTGGATCATTTTTATGAATTTTCCTAGGTACTTCTTTAGTAGTTTTGTAGTAATTTTTTGGTAGTTTGGCCAAACACAAACATACCAGATTTCACGGTCTAATTGGTTTGAAGATATGATATCCTTATAATGTTCAATAGTAGTTTCCAGTTAGCCCTCCGTCGATTTAAATTTGGCTAAAATTAGTAGCTGTCTTCGCTTTAATGGTTTAGCATAATGTCCACGGACATTCTTGTTTTCATAACTGACCCATTTCTGTTCTTGCCTAAGCCATTTCTGTTCTTGCCTAAGCCATTTCTGTTCTTGCCTAAGCCATTTCTGTTCTTTACTAACCCATTTCTGTGCCTGCCTAAGCCATTTCTGTTCTTTACTAGCCCATTTCTGTTCTTGACTAAGCCATTTCTATTCTTGACTGAGCCATTTCTATTCTTGACTAACCCATTTCTGTTTTTGACTAACCCATTTCTATTCTTGACTAACCCATTTCTATTCTTGATGAACCTATCTTTTTTCTTGACTTATCTGTATATTTCTGGCTATCCTGCGCTGTCTGTGGTCGTATTCACAAAAGTTAACTGCACAGTTAGCAGGTTCCGTTAACTGCTCATGTAGCAAACAGAACTTTGTGAAAGTTACTTGAGGAATTTTAGTTTTATATTAAAACAAATTTTTGTAAAAATTGTTTTCGTAATTCAGCTAATTTCACTGATTTCCATTGTGCGGAGTACGGTTAACTGCACAGTTAACTTTTGTGAATAGCGTGACTGGTGGTTGCTCTCTTCATTAAATAATGCTCTTTCAGACGGCTTCTTCATTGATTTGATTGGTGCACACTTTCTGATCTTTCAATCATCCTAAAACGCAGCAAATATCCTACTTGTGGAAGAAACTACTACCTGGTCACCTCGGAGGTGTATGTGGGGAAGGGGAGGCTTCACTTACCTCAGTTGTGGGCGGTGGTCAATCAAGTGAAGCTAATGCATTGGGGGGGGGGAGGGGGGAGGGCAGGGGGAGTTGGGGGGAGGGGGAGGGGGAGGCAGGGGGGAGTTGGGGGTGTAGTTGGAAAAGGGTAAAAATTGTTTAAAAAGAAACAACAACTTTGTAGGATGCAGAGTTGGGGAAGGGGGTTGGAGGGTGTAGTTGGAAAAGGGAAAAATTGTTTTAAAGAAACAAAAACTTGAACTCTGAACAAATTTTGGCTGAGGGCTATTGCTGTCGGTTAGTTCGTCCGTCTGTCCGTCCGTTAACATTTGGGGTGCTACATTCTGTACGCACCAAAACGTTTTCGTGGTCGGATCGTTAGCAAATTTAACAAAGAATATATATTAAAACTTTGCAGCGTCACGGTTTCAGTTTGATCGACCAAAAATTGTCGAAATTATAGCCCTCTGAACTTAGACAATTTTTCGTGTATTGCTCTGTCATACAGGAGATTTGGTACGCATCACTTCGACATGAACGCTTTGATATAAAGCTATGAAACCTTGCACAGTGAAAGAATGTATATTGAAGATGTACAACGTCAACGTTTCGGTTTGATCGACCAAAAATTGTCGAAATTATGGCCAATCAATCAATGCCAGGACTTTTAATGTATCAGGCCTTTCTTTACAACAGATGTCGCAAAGAATCTGTTGGCGTGTCATTTCCGAATACTTCAACATAAACGGACTGGCTGGGGGGGGGGGGGGGGGTGGGCTAGCATCTGTGATGCATATATTCACACTTATTAAAAAACTATTGATATCAGGAATTAATTTTTGATTTCGAAAATTGATTTTTGATATCAAGAATTAATTTTTGATCTAAAAAATCCATATTTTGATATCAAGAATTCGTTTTTGCTAGCTGTAATTGTATTTTTGATATCCCTAGATGTATTCTTGATCTCAAAAATACTTTTTGATATCAATAAATATTTAGAGATATAAAGAAATATTTATTGATATCAAAAATGATTTAATGATATCTAAAATTGATTTTTTGAGATAAAGAATTCAAGTCATGATAGCAAAAATGAAATATTTGAAAGCAAAGTATCAATTTTGAACTCAATAATTCATCTTTTATTGATATCAAGAATTTATTTCAGATATAGTTATTTTAGAATGGGACTTAAATTTATATTTTGAAATCTGCAAATGATTTGTATAGCCCGCCCGAAGATAGTCGGAAGGGCTATTATGTTTTTGACCTGTCCGTGCTTGCGTGCGTGTGTGTGTGTGTGTGTGTGTGTGTGCGTGTGTGTGTGTGGGCGTGCCTGACCCAGACAAAAATTTCATATTCGGCCTAGAAACGTGTTTCTATGCTAAAATAAGCCCAATTTGGCCAAAAAACTTTTGGGTTTCGTTGTGACTTGCGTGGACATGCGTGGACATAGGCACAGAGCGCCTATCAGTGCAGTTTTGTGGGCCAAACTTGTCCTAGGTGTTTGCTTCAATCAACTTGAAACCTATATCAATTGACAGCTTATGAGTCGAAGTTACGCACCTCCCCCTGGGGCCGGCGACAGTCTGTGAATGTCCTCTTAACTTAGGCGCATAACAGCTATCAGCGCAAATTTTAAGTTTAGTGGACTGAACTTATCTTAGGGGTTTGCTTTAATCATCCTAAAACCTATATGGATTGAAAGCTTTTGGGTTGTAGTTCTGTATTTCCCCTTTGGACCGGTGTCGGTTTGTCCGTCGGTCCGTGAGTGATCTCTGAACTTGGGTACAGAAGGGCTTTCAGCGCAGATTTTAAGTTTTGTTGACTGAACCTGTCCTAGGGTTTTGCTTTAATCAAAGTAAGACCTATATGGATTGAACGCTTTTGGATTGCAGTTCTGCATTTTCCCTTTGGACCGGTGTCGGTTTGTCGGTCGGTCCATGAGTGACCTCTGAACTTAGGCGCAGAACGGCTATTAGTGCAGTTTTAAGTTTTGTGGACCGAACATGCCTCAGGGTTTGCTTCAGTCAACTTGAAACCTTTATGGATTGAAAGCTTATGGGTCATAGTTTTGCACCTCTCCTTTGGGCCGGCATCGGTTTGTCCGTCGGTCCGCGAGTGACCTCTAAACTTAGGTACATGCACACGTGTAGAGCTTTGTCATTAACTTCTGTCAAGAATGTGCCTAAAAACACTTCTCTCAAGGCTGACAAATGGGCGCAGGCGAGCTATACGTGCTCCAACGGACATATTTCTAGTTTGATATTAAAATATCAGTCCATTTTTTTTAAATAAATAAAAAATTCAGAAGCACACGTCTGTAAATTAATGATGACTGGTCCTTGTATACAATCTTTTTTAAAATTTTTTACTGTACAAAAAGAAGCAATTCTTGATCATAAATTGTGTTATTATTGATCTCAATAATTCAAGTTTTCATCCCCAAAATTTACTTGACGGTTTTAAACTCATTTGTAGGACTGGGTTAGTCGTATCACTATTGGGGGCTTGAATGTATGTGCGTATGTTAAATTTTTCTTTAAAATGCTATTCCTACAGTTTTGCTCCAATCGTTTTGATATCACGCAGGAATGTTCCCTGAGTGGTCCTCCACCTGCCTATTATTTTTTGCTGACGATTGACGAAAAACTGACAACATGGCGGAACTTTTGTGTCCTTTTTTCACCCATTTTTAAAGTGTTACTGCTCCTGCAGTTTTTCTCCAATCGTTTAGACGTTACGCAGGGATGTTCTCCAGGGGTTCGCATACCAGGCTATTTTTTTGCGCTTCGCCAAAAACTGCGGAAATGACGGAACTTTGCAGCTTGGCAAAAATTTGAATAAATGGTAGTAAATAACTTAACTGTCAAACCATTCATTTCTTAGGTGCTTCTGTTCCGTTCTGTTTTGTCCGCTGTACCGAAATGTCCGCTAATTACAAGCTGTTCCAAAATGTCCGCTAACTCTGTTCCAAAGTATCCGCTAGATCAATAATATCCGCTAACCCTGTTCCAAAGTATCCGCTCGTTCCAAAGTGTCCGCTAACCCTGTTCCAAAGTATCCGCTCGTTCCGTAATGTCCGCTAACCCTGTTCCAAACTGTCCGCTCGTCCCGTATTGTCCGCTAATCCTATTCCAAAGTGTCCGTTTGTCCTGGTTTGTCCGCTAACCCCGTTCCGTTTTATCCGCTGGTAGTGTCCGCTAAATCTTCAATTTTAAACCCAGCCTACTTTGTCTTGTGACTTTTTTGTGACTATGTGACATCATGTGACATTATGTGACATCATGTGACATTATGTGACATTATGTGACTCTGTGACATCATGTGACATTATGCAACTTTATGTGACTCTGTGACATTATGTGACATTGTGTGATTGTGACATTATGTGACTGTGACATTATGTGACTGTGACATAATGTGACTGACATTATGTGACTTTATATGACTCTGTTACATCATGTGATATTATGCAACATCATGTGACTATGTGACATCATATGGCTATATGACTATGTGAGGACTATGTAATTGCTCTGTCAGCATAATTAGTCTATGTATGTAATTATCAGACCGTTCAATAGACCAGCTCTGTTAGCTCACTTGGTAGAGAAGAGGCCTCGTAAACTGAAGATCGGTGGTTCGATCCCACCTAGGGGCAAACATAACTTTCCGTTTTTTGTTTGTTTTCTGCTTGTTTTTTGTTTGTTTTTAACATAGCCATATTTCTATGCCTTTTTTCACTGATAATATTTAATTAGTCATATTTCAGTGGTTCTATTACAGTAAAAACTCATACACACAAAGCGTAGGAATAAATGTGAAAGCCTTCGGAGTGTGGGAACGATCAATAAATTTGTGCGCGAAAGACCTCAGAGCGTGAGAACGATCAATAAATTTAAGAACATCAAAGACCACAGACCGTGGGTACGATCAATAAATTTGAGAACATCAAAGGCCTAGACCGTGCGAACGATCGATAAATTTGAGAGTGTAAGACTTCAGAGCGTGGGAACGATCGATAAATTTGAGAAGGAATGGGATTTTCCCCACGCTAAGTCTATTGTTATGTTTTATGTTATAGGAGTGGGAAAATGGTGGTTCTAAAGCACATTTAACAAAAGTAGTTTTTGGAAAACATATGATGCATAAAATAAGTTGAACATTTTACCATGCTACTAATTCGAATGCTTTGAAGTCATAGTGGGGGGAAAACGATGCTTCGAGACCAACTTTAACAAATTAGTTTTTGATAACATATGATATATAAAATAGGTTTGAGCATTTTAGCATGCTACTTATTCGAATGTTCTAAAGTCATGTTGAACATGTTGAACAATTGTTGAACTTGTTAAAAAATTGTTTAACAATACCATGACGCAATATGTTCCAATAATAATTCGAACACGTCTTTGAACCCTACAAAACTGCCGAGCATAAACGACGTCGTTAATCTCTAAATTGCATCGGCAGCGTTGGCAGCGGATTTGAAACATCGTTTATAAGTCGGATATACGGCGGAATATATACGCATTTTTAGAAACATCGTATATGCATCGATAATGAGTCGGAAAAAGGATGCCGATATTGCCAACGCGTATTTAAACGTCTAAACGTCTATAAAACGCATATTTTCATTTGTATACATGACGTCGGAAGTACATCGGAAAAAAGTTGCCGAGATTGCCAACGTGTATTATACGTATTTTTATACGTCTATAAAACGCAGTTTCCGATGCTCACTTGGTCGGAAATGCGTTGGAAAACCTCGGAAATATGCATTTTATACGTATAAAAATCATCGGAAGTTCATCGGAAATGCATCGGAATATAAACGTATAACCGACGTATAGCCAACGGTTGGTAATACGTCGGATATGCGTCGAATATATGCATAAAAAACTTCGTCGGAAAATACGCGCATAAACGACTAATAAACGATGAGCAAAACGGAAAAAATATGCCTATATCCGATGTATGTTGTCGATATTGCCGACGCATTTTGTATGCATCTCCGACGTCGAAGAATTTGTAGGGAATGGGCTTGTCATTAGATTACATGTTTGAATGGTGTGCTCTTCTCACCAAAACAAACTTATGTCTTATGTCAAACTTTTTTATACATCATATGTTGTCAAAAAACGCAATTTGTTAAAGTTGGTCAAGAAGTATCGTTTTCCCCCTACTATGACTTAGAACATTCGAATAAGTAGCATGCTAAAATGCTAAAACCTATTTTATATATCATATGTTATCAAAAACTAATTTGTTAAAGTTGGTCTCGAAGCATCGTTTTCCCCCCACTATGACTTCAAAGCATTCGAATTAGTAGCATGGTAAAATGTTCAACTTATTTTATGCATCATATGTTTTCCAAAAACTACTTTTGTTAAATGTGCTTTAGAACCACCATTTTCCCACTCCTATAACATAAAACATAACAATAGACTTAGCGTGGGGAAAATCCCATTCCTTCTCAAATTTATCGATCGTTCCCACGCTCTGAAGTCTTACACTCTCAAATTTATCGATCGTTCGCACGGTCTAGGCCTTTGATGTTCTCAAATTTATTGATCGTACCCACGGTCTGTGGTCTTTGATGTTCTTAAATTTATTGATCGTTCTCACGCTCTGAGGTCTTTCGCGCACAAATTTATTGATCGTTCCCACACTCCGAAGGCTTTCACATTTATTCCTACGCTTTGTGTGTATGAGTTTTTACTGTAATAGAACCACTGAAATATGACTAATTAAATATTATCAGTGAAAAAAGGCATAGAAATATGGCTATGTTAAAAACAAACAAAAAACAAGCAGAAAACAAACAAAAAACGAAAAGTTATGTTTGCCCCTAGGTGGGATCGAACCACCGATCTTCAGTTTACGAGGCCTCTTCTCTACCAAGTGAGCTAACAGAGCTGGTCTATTGAATGGTCTGATAATTACATACATAGACTAATTATGCTGACAGAGCAATTACATAGTCCTCACATAGTCATATAGCCATATGATGTCACATAGTCACATGATGTTGCATAATATCACATGATGTTGCGTAATATCACATGATGTAACAGAGTCATGTAAAGTCACATAATGTCAGTCACATTATGTCACAGTCACATAATGTCAGTCACACAATGTCACAGAGTCACATAAAGTTGCATAATGTCACATGATGTCACAGAGTCACATAATGTCACATAATGTCACATAATGTCACATGATGTCACATAATGTCACATGATGTTACATAGTCACAAAAAAGTCACAAGACAAAGTAGGCTGGGTTTAAAATTGAAGATTTAGCGGACACTACCAGCGGATAAAATGGAACGGGGTTAGCGGACAAACCAGGACAAACGGACACTTTGGAATAGGATTAGCGGACAATACGGGACGAGCGGACACTTTGGAACAGGGTTAGCGGACATTACGGAACGAGCGGATACTTTGGAACAGGGTTAGCGGATATTGCGGAACGAGCGGATACTTTGGAACAGGGTTAGCGGACATTTTGGACAAGCTTGTAATTAGCGGACATTTCGGTACAGCGGACAAAACAGAACGGAACATGCTTCTCCACCTGGACTAAAAAAAATACCGAAATGGTGGAATTCAAAATTTTTGGTAAAATTGTGTAAATGTCGGTAAATACGTGAATCGTCAAAACCCAACCTCTCAAACATCCCTTTTCGGGTAGCTTCCACCCGGGAAAACTCGTTTTTGTGTATTAAAACTGTGAAAAATTTACGTTCAAAAGTTCTTCATTTTTTTGGCCCAACAGTATTTGTTTCAGGGTTTTTCTCTCTTTCCTTGTTTGGTAACGCGGCTGGGTCATGTCCTTGGAAATGCTTGTTTAAGTTTTTAAATTTGATTGTTTGATCTCAAAAATAAAATTTTGCCATTTAAAATTCAATTATTGATAGCAAAATATAAATTATTGAGATCTGCATTGATTTCTTGACATCTTTAACTATATTTTGATATCAAAAATAAGTATTAAATGTGAAAACGACATTCCATATTTCCAAGAGGTTCTAATCCAATAAGAGAAATCTAAATTTCTCTCATGTAGTATGAAGTTGTTTAAAATTTTCATAACTAAAACGTATAAAGCTTATAGACGCATGTGAAAACGTCATAAATGCCCCTATTTTCAGGGTGTCGACGAATGTCAACGGGCCACTGCCTATCCAAACTCGCCAATGTGTGCTCTAAATTTGTCGAAAAGTGAAGGAAAACACACACACGCACATTAATTTGTCAGAATTTGCTGAGAGTGTCATCTGCCATTATAGCATGTCATAGCAAGCCAGAATGTGCAAAAAATAGTGTCATATCGGATATCGAAACTCCTTTCACCGTTCAAGGACTCGCTCTTTAAATACAATAATAAAACGTATGTCAGTAAAACTGATTAAGTCCCCCGCAGGCGTGCAGTCACAGGATTTCAATCAACAATCGAGGAGCTTGAACAGGTACTGCTACATGGCGCCGAGAAGCAGCCATTGTACAAATCAATACGATGAACTTTTAACGGTCTTTCCATTTTCCCATTTCTTTACGAAAATCTTAGAATAATCCCTCGTTGCACAGATCCACTATATAATCTTTCTATGTGCACGGGAACAATTAAATCTCTGCAACGGTTACCGAGCTATGGAGCCGACAAACCCCCATTGAATAGGTTAGTTGTGTTGGATTTTCAAAGTTTTCCCATTTTCCCAATTTTTGCGAAATTTTCAAAATAGCCCCTCGTTGCACAGCTCCACTATATAGTCTGTGCATGTGCAAGAGAACAAGTGATTCGCTTTAATGGTGACGGAGATATGGCGTCGACAAACATCCATTGAATAGGTTATTTGTGTTGAATTTTCAAAGTTTTCCCATTTTCCCAATTTTTTTGCGAAATTTTACAAATAACCCCCCCCCCCCCCCCGTTGAACAGCTCCACTGTATAGTCTTTACATGTGAAAGAGAACAAGCGATTCGCTTCAATGGTTACGGAAATATGGCGCCAACAAACACCCATTGAATAGGTCAATTGTGTTGAATTTTCAAAGTTTTCCAATTTTCCCATTTTTTATGAAAATCTCAAAATAACCCATCTTTGCACAGGTTCTCTATATAGTCTTTGAATGAGCAAGGGAACAATTGATTTCCTTCAACGGTTACGGAGATATGGCGCCGACAAACACCCATTGAATAGGTCAGTTGTGTGGAATTTTAAAAGTTTTCCCATTTTCCCAATTTTGCGAAAATCTAAAAATTAGCCCTCGTTGGACAGGTCGACTATAGTCTTTGCATATGCAAGAGAACAATTGAATCGGTTCAGTGGTTACGGAGATATAGCGCTGACAAAAAAAGTGTCGATGGACTGACGGACCCGAATCCTATAGTCGCCCTCTTCCCGCTACGCGGCGGCGGGGGCTAAAAAATGAACTGTATAACGAAAGATGTTTCGGAACATAAAATTAATCTTTTAAATTCAATCGATCTTAATGTTTCTCTCGTACTTTGCTTTTTGCAGGCGAGGAGGGAGGGGGGGGGGGTACTTTGCATCACAGGCGAAGAAGGGAAGGGGAACTTTGCGGTACAGGCGAAGAAGGGGGGGCCGACTTCACATTATTTTATTTTGTCTTGTACTATTTCTTCATTCTTCCTTTTTTCCAACATGTCCCAGTATAGCTTTCGTTGTCGCTGAACGGGACGTTAAACACCAAACAAACAAATAAATACACAAAACATTAATTTTGAAAACATTAAAACATAGAAAACACGGCCCTCTGAACACGGACCTCTGAAAACAAATGTAGAAAAGACGATCTCTCAAATATGGATCAAATTTACAGATTAGACTTCCAAATTAGACTTCCAACTTCATTTAAAATAAATATGGCCAGGTTGAAAACGCTTGGTAAAAGCATACGGGAAATGTCGGCTGACCTTCACACCCCAACCCCTCCGAAATCCACTCACGCACTGCTTGCTGTCCTTACATCATTTATGAAGAAATTGCCAAAATTCCAATTGTGCTTAAAAACATAGCTATAGCTATGGCTTGTTGGCAATAGTTCTGCTTGAACGCACACAGATATTGTAGAGACATTACCAGTTTCAGAAGAGAAAATGACCTTAGTGTTAGGCAAGACAGCATATTTAGATCCCAACCGCGCGAGCCCGGGGGGGGGGGGGGTCTATAGGATTGCCCTCTGTCCGTCAGTCCTGCTGTCCGTACGTACGTCCGTCCATGTGTTAACACTTTGCATGCTGTTTTGTTTCCACGCAAGTTCTCCAAAACTATTTACCCTAGGCATATGCTACCGTGCGCAGTGAACATATATATATTGAAGTTGTGCAACGTCGTGTTATTTTTCAAATCGGCCAAAAATTGCCAAAATGGAGACTTGTCAAAAATTATGATCTTTTGAGATAATTGCAATGGAAGACTTGGGTGCTTTCCACGCGAGTTCCCCAAAACTATTTACCCTAGGCATATGCTACCTTGCACAGTGAAAATATATATAATGAGGTTGTGCAACGTTGTGTTGTTTTTAAAATGGGCAAAAAATTTCTAAAATGGCGACTTGTCAAACATTGTGATTTCTTGAGATAACTGCAATGTAAGACTTGGGTGCTTTCCACGAGAATTCCCCGAAACTATTTATCCTAGGGATATGCTACCTTGTACGGTGAAAATATATATACCGAAGTTGTGCAACGTTGTGTTATTTTTCAAATCGGTAAAAATTGCCAAAATGGCGACCTGTTGTGTCCGGTTGGGGTCTGCGCCTTTGACGATGACTTGTTGGCAATAGTTCTGCTTGAACGCACAAAGATATTGTAGAGACATTATCCAGTTTCAGAAGACAAAATGACCTTAGTGTTAGGCGAGACAGCATATTTTCTCTCTTTTTTGCACAAAATACGTTAAAGCAAGGAACATCGATACCCGTGTTCTTTTGAATGTTGAAGGTTTATTTTTACCTGAATCTTCTTAAACGATCGGCTCAGGCGTTATCCTTATTACATTAGCCCGACATTATCACGACCCTTTTCCCACAGCAGTCTTTAACAAAATATGCCATAACTTGATTAGGGGTAGCAATATTTTTACAGGTCACTAGCTTTGCAATTCAAAGCACGATTTGATTTTTATATTGAGGGCTATGTTTTTAAATAGTTCTTTATCGTTCACGCCAAACTATAGTAATTTGTTTCGGCAGTTGATGTTCTGGCGATATTAAGAGATATTAGGATATTTTCATCAAATATATAACTCAACACAGTAACAAAAAGTAACATGGCGTTTTCCTGCATTTCAAGTTCATACTTGGTGCCGTTTTCGCCTTGCTATGAATATCGCTAATGTGGTTATATAAGGTGGTTATATAAACAATCTCATTTTCCCAGTTGACTTGGCGACGGCGTAAAACCCGGCCGGCTGCTGGGAAAGGTTCGGCAGCAGCTCATAAAATCCATCGCGCTGTCTGGAACCATCATCTCTCATTATATCCAAATTCTCCAATAGTCACTGGCGCAGGCGTTAAAACCTCGTAAACTATTGGAGTTAGTCGGTGGGTTTTTTTTTGTATATTCTCATCCTCCCCCATCGTCTTCGATCATTGTTCATAAATGCTTCACATCGTTTCCCATTGATCAGCAAGGCGATGTAAAACAAAAAGCGTTTACAAATGGGAAACACTAGGTCGCCAACGATGATGACGTAACAAACGAAACTCCGGCAGAAGTATCCACTTACAAATGCAGGCAAATTCATTTGGCTCTTTTTACCCGCGATTAAACTCTGTATTTTTTTTTTTTTTGAAAACACACAATGTCCCCAAACACAACTGGCACGCAACAATTTGCTGTAGCCACGCGTTGGCGAGCAAGGATTATTTTTAAAACAAACTTCAGATTAAGAATCTTGCTCTGAATTGCAATGTTTGTGACTATAGAATGGTCAGCGCATTAAATTAGCCACAGCGTGTAAAGGCGTATAAAATAATAAATAATTTCGCGATTATCAAAAACGGATCTGGTTAGGAACTGGTTCATGTGAAGCCTGGGTTAAGTGACCTAGTCAGCACGACGTATCCTAATGCAAGCAAGTTATGACGTCTTTCCGAATAATTATCCAGTGATTAAAACAATGTTCTTGACCAACAAACCATTTTAGTTCTGCCAGTCACGTGATATGTATGAACTGCATATGAGTGAGGGTCTTGAGTTTTGTAATCATTGCATAATGCTTAAACTGTCCATGTGCCACGAGGAGCAGTACTTTCCGTAGAAAAAATAGCTGAAAAAAAACCGTACACAGCCAAAAATAACTCTGGTGACCCAACATTTGCCACGCTTCAATCAGTGGGCATTCGAAAATGATACATACTGTGTTTATTTGTCCCCCGAGTAGAAGACGAAATAAAGTAAGGTTAAGTCGCTTCCCCCCTTCTTCGCTTTTAACGCAACACCCCCCCCCTTCTTCTCCTGTGCCGCAAAGTCCCCCTTCCCTTCTTCGCCTGTGATGCAAAGTATCCCCCCTCCCTCCTCGCCTGCAAAAAGCAAAGAACCAGAGAAACATTAAGATCGATTGAGTTTAAAAGATTTATTTTTATGTTCTGAAACATCATTCGTTGTACAGTTCATTTTTTAGCCCCCGCCGCCGCGTAGCACGAAGCGGGGGACTATAGGGTTCGGGTCCGTCCGTCCATCGACACTTTTTGTCAGCGCTATATCTACGTAACCACTGAACCGATTCAATTGTTCTCTTGCATATGCAAAGACTATAGTCGACCTGTCCAACGAGGGTTAATTTTTATATTTTCGCAAAATTGGGAAAATGGGAAAACTTTTAAAATTCCACACAACTGACCTATTCAATGGGTGTTTGTCGGCGCCATATCTCCGTAACCGTTGAAGGAAATCAATTGTTCTCTTGCTCATTCAAAGACTGTATAGTGGACCTGTTCAAAGAGGGTTATTTTGAGATTTTCTTAAAAATTGAGAAAATTGGAAAACTTTGAAAATTCAACATCATTGACCTATTCAATGGGTGTTTGTCAGCGCAATATTTCCTTTACCATTAAAGCAAATCAATTGTTCTCTTGCAAATGCAAAGATTATACAGTGGACCTGTGCAACGAGGGGTTATGTTGAAAATTTCGCAAAAATTAGGAAACTGGGAAAATTTTGAAAATTCAACAGAATTGACCTATTCAATGGGTGTTTGTCGGTGCAATATTTCCGTACCTATTGAAGCGATTTAATTGTTCCCGTGCACATAGAAAGAATGTATAGTGGATCTGTGCAATGAGGGATTATTTTGAGAATTTCGTAAAAAAATGGGAAAATGAATAGACCCTTAAAATTTCATCGTATTGATTTGTACAATGGCTGCTTCTCGGCGCCATGTAGCCGTAACTGTTCAAGCTACTCAATTGTTGATTGAAATCCTGTGACTGCACGCCTGCGGGGGACTTAATCAGTTTTACTGACATAAGTGTTATTATTGTATTTTTAAAAGAACGGGTCCTTGAACGGTGAAAGGAGTTTCGATATCCGATATGACACTATTTTTGCACATTCTGGCTTGCTATGACATGCTATAATGGCAGATGACACTCAATTTCTGACAAATTAATGTGCGTGTGTGTTTTTTCCTTCACTTTTCGACTAATTTAGAGCATACATTGGCCAGTTTGGATAGGCAGTGACCCGTTGACATTCGTCGACACCCTGAAAATAGGGGCATTTCTGACTTTTTCATATGCGTCTATAAGCTTTATACGTTTTAGTTATGAAAATTTTAAACAACTTCATACTACATGAGAGAAATTTAGATTTCTCTTATTGGATTAGAACCTCTTGAAAATATGGAATGTCGTTTTCACATTTAATACTTATTTTTGATATCAACACATAATTAAAGATGTCAAGAAATCAATGTAGATCTCAATAATTTATATTTTTATATTTTATAATTGAATTTTAAATGGCAAAAATTTATTTTTGAGATCAAACAATCAAATTTACAAACTTAAACAAGCATGTCCAAGGACATGACCCAGCCGCGTTACCAAACAGGAAAGAGAAAAACTCTGAAACAAATACTGTTGGGCCAAAAAAATGAACTTTTGAACGTAAATTTTTCATAGTTTTAATACACAAAAACGAGTTTTTCCCGGGTGGAAGCTACCCGAAAAGGGATGTTGGAGAGGTTGGGTTTTTACAATTCACGTATTTACCTACATTTACACAATTGTACCACAAAAAATTTGGAATTCCACCATTTCAGTATTTTTTAAGTCCAGGTGGAGAAGCACCTAAGAAGTGAATGGTTTGACAGTTAAGTTATTTACTACCATTTATTCCAGGTTTTGCCAAACTGCAAAGTTGCGCCATTTCGGCAGTTTTTGGCGAAGCACGAAATAATAGCCTGGTATATGAACCCCTTGAGAACATCTCTGCGTAACATCTAAACGATTGGAGTAAAACTGCAAGAGCAGTAACACTTTAAAAATGGGTGAAAACGGACACAAAAGTTCCGCCATGTTGTCAGTTTTTCTTCAATCGTCAACAAAAAGTAATAGCCAGGTGGAGGACCACCCAAGGAACACTTTTGCGTAATATCAAAACGATTCGAGCAAAACTAGGAGGAGTACATTTTAAAGAAAAATTTAATATATGCACATACATTTCAAGCCCCCGATAGTGAAACGACTAACCCAGTCCTACAAATGAGTTAAAAATCGTCAATTAAATTTTGGGGATGAAAACTTGAATTATTGAGATCAATAATAACACAATTTTTGATTTCAAGAATTGCTTCTTTTTGTACAGTAAAAAATTTAAAAAAAAGATTGTATACAAGGACCAGTCATCATTAATTTACAGATGTGTGCTTCTGAATTTTTTATTTATTTAAAAAATGGACTGATATTTTAATATCAAACTAGAAATATGTCCGTTGGAACACGTATAGCCCGAGTGCCCCCATTTGTCACAGCCTTGAGAGAAGTTTTTTAGGCACATTCTTGACAGAAGTTAATGACAAAGCTCTACACGTGTGCATGTATCTAGGTTTGGAGGTCACTCGCGGACCGACGGACAAACCGATGCCGGCCCAAAGGAAAGGTGCACAATTACAACCCATAAACTTTCAATCCGTAAAAGTTTTATAAAGGTTTCAAGTTGATTGAAGCAAAACCCTAGGACAAGTTCGGTCTACAAAAATTAAAAAACTGCGCTAATAGCCGTTCTGCGCCCAAGTCCACGCATGTACGAAGTAACAACGGAGTCCAAAAAATTTTCACCAGATTAGGCTTATTTTAGCATAGAAACACGTTTCTAGTACTAATATGAAATTTTTGTCTTGGGTCAAGCACACACGCACGCAGACACACGCGCGCGGACAAGTCAAAAACATAATAGCCCTTCCGACTATTGTCGGGCGGGCTATAAAAGTAAAAACAAATAAAAAAGCACTGTCAAAACTGATCAACATATACGCCTCTTAAAATAGTGCATGCAAGCTACAGAGAAATCGCGAAAAGTATTTACTTGCAATTTTATAACGTATCTTTTCTTTTTACGTGATGCGACGCCGCTCTGAATACCAGTTTTCATTTGTAGGCTATGGCAGTATCACTGGCAAATATCAGTGATATTTTATTTAGTCAAACCAATAAAGTACTGTGGCAATTTTCGCCTACCAATCTTGATTCATTAACTGGTTTAGCCTTTTTTTGTCAGAATAATCATCACACCTGAGGGACAAACCTCGATATATTTCATCGCATCCGTGGATGCAATATATTAGAGGGCCCAAGATATTATGGGCCAGCTCTAATTTATTCCTCATAGGTAGAACCTGTGGGGAATATATGCGATCGACCGCGTGTCGGTCTGTTTTGTAAAATTTCTGCTATAATTTTTTTTTGTTATAAAACTCGCAAAATTTATAAAAATAAATCCGTCAGATGTACGATACCGTGTTTGGGTTTTGATTTTTACATGGGCGCTGTTCTTTTCGAATTAAAAAAAAAATAACTGAGAAGTTCGGCCTATTAAAAAATACTTTATAAACGTTAAAGAAGATTAAAGAAAAACGATATGTGGTGAAACCAAAACTTCTTTTTGCAAAGAGTATAAAATAACCGTTGTGGTTAAAGTTATTTGAAAAGTCGTTATCCTTTCCATGCGTTTTCTTTGGGTTTGGGTTGTTTTGGTTGTGGAGGGAGGGGGGGTGGCGGATGGGGGGGGGGGGGTAGACCCGTTACATGCTATGCTTCACTTGATTGATCGCCCCTCACAACTGACGTGGGTGAAGTTTCCTAACTTCCACGCATACATTCCGTGGTTGACACAGGAGTAGTTCCCTCCCGAGTAGCGGGTTTGCTGTGTTTTGGGCTGATATGGAAGATCTGGAAAGTAACCCTATCATTTCTATGGAGATGCCGTCTCTCCACTTTCACTAACATTTTGTTGACTTGCTAATCTGTTAACTTAAGTAGTTACATTTGAGTGTGTAAACTAAATGGAATGGTTTCATTTTCAATAGTTGTTGTTTTATGTCCAAAATCAAGTCCATGCTCTCTCAGATGTAAGAAATAAAAATTCCTTTATTGATATCTTAGTTGTTTATTTGATAAGGTTTACTTCATAGATGATGCCTGCTTATGCAAGTCAAAATTGAATATTAGCAATAATAATAATAGTAATAATTATAATAATAATTTATGCAAGTCAAAATTGAATATTAGCAATAAACATAATAATAATAATAATAATAACAATAATAATAATAATTTATGCAAGTCAAAATTGAATATTAGCAATAATAATAATAGTAATAATTATAATAATAATTTATGCAAGTAAAAATTGAATATTAGCAATAATAATAATAATAATAATGGCAATAATAATAATAATAATAATAATAATAATAATAATAATAATAATAATAATAATAATAATAATAATGTGGGCTGGGTAAGTTGGGTTATATGTTAGGAGGGTTAGGTGGGTGCTGCGCTTTTTCTGTGTCATTTCTGTAACTGCCTTCTCTCAGTATTTCTTTGCAGACGAAATTGTGAGGACAAAGTTGGTTGTACAACTTTTCCCAAATACAGACGATATTTCAAGAAAGGAATACAAAGGTATTGGATTTAAAGTGACTGAAAGAACTTGTTTTTAGACCAGCCGACTTCGTCGAGCTGGTCATATCACATCAGTAGAGGGGCTATCCGTCGTCTGTATGCACGTGTGTACGTGTGTAAAGTGTTAATTAATATGCTTAACCTCCCTTTTGATCCTTTCGAGTTTGTACAAAAGTTCTCTAGGTGTAGGCCTCTCCTGAAAAGTTGCATTTTCTCGCAATCTGCCAAAAACTGACCAAATGGGAGCCATTTAAAAAATTTTTTCGCCAGTTTTCATAAAGCTTCTTCCCCAAAAAATTTCGATCGGATTTCAAAATTTGCATAAATATTTACTAATAAGGTCTCTGTTCAAAATTTTCTTTTTTTTTTGGCGAACCATCAAAAACTGACCAAAGATGGGGGGGGGGGGCATTTTCTAATTTGTTGGTAGCCAATTTTCAGAATGCTTCTTCGGCCACAATTTTGATCGGATTTCTTCCCAATTCTATAAAATGTTTCCCTCTTGACTGGTTTCTCTTGAGAAACTACATTTTTGGCGATCCTCCAAAAGTTGGCCAAATGAGGGCCATTTCTACTTTTTAACCTAGCCGACTTTGTCGGACTGGGTTAGTCGTATCACTTTAGGGGGGGGGGGGGGGTTGAATGTATGTGCGTATGTGCGCATGTGCGTATGCGCGTATGTTAACATTGTGTACTTCCGTGCGTCTTCAAAAAAAAAAAAAAAAAAAAAAAAAAAAAAACGATAAATGGGGCAGGTCTGAGGCCAGACGAGGTCCATGCGGAGTACCAGTTTCTTTGAAAGTAGAATAATTTATTACCCACAGGTAGAATATCAGTGAGTTGGCATTTACAAATAAATAAATAAACAAATAATAAATATAGAAAAAATAAATAAAAGTATTACAGCGGATATTAGAGATATCGAGAGAAGACACACATAGCTCTAATTATACAAAAATGCTTTTCAAACAAGAAAAAAAATCATGAATTGATGCAGTGATCATTTTTGTAGTTAATACGGACAACACGATTGGCGCGATTGGTTTTACGACCAGACTGGTACCGCGACTGTACCCGGTGATGCTGATCAAAGTAGATGAAGGCACGGAAGAGCCAATAAGAGACCGGCAGGGAATGTGCATCAGGTTTGTGTCGCGCTGTTGTCCTGGAATGTCGCTGTGGCGTGCTTAGTCTAGCAGTCGTCATTTGAAGGAGCGAACATCCGCCTCTTTGAAATATTAATTGATAAACAAAGAAAATCCGAGGTAGTAATCATGCCTGGTAAGGTATTCATTGACTAAATTTGCTTACCGCTAGAAGCTGTGGAGGTTGGTCAGTTTTTTTAATCTGATCCAAGATTTAGATGTTTATGTATATTGTAATATCCTGCTTTTGCAACTCATAGAAAAGGTGATAAAAATAGCTGTGGTATACTTTTTGCTTCCTTTTCTTTAATGTCATTGCTTATTTCGGTTAAAACAAGTGTGTTGTCAACAGGTGTGGTCTGAATGAAGCAGGATAACTTGTTGGCAAAATCGTCAAGGGCGATCCTCTCAAAAGAAAAAAAAAAAGCGATAAAACGGGGCAGGTCTGAGGCCAGACGAGATCTCATGCGCAGTACCAGTTCCTTTGAGGGGAGGATAATTTATTCCCCACAGGTAGAATATCAGTGAGTTGGCATTCGCAAATAAATAAATAAAGTAAATAAATAATAAACATAGAAAAAATAAATAGGCATTTGCAAATAAATAAATAAAGTAAATAAATAATAAATATAGAAAAAATAAATAAAAGTATTACAGCGGATATTCGACATATCGAGAGGAGAACACATATATAGCTGTAATTATACAAAACTGCTTTTCAAACAAGAAAAAAAATCATGAATTAATGCAGTGATCGTTATTGTAGTTAATACGGACAACACGATTGGCGCGATTGGTTTTACGACCAGACTGGTACCGCGACTGTACCCAGTGATGCTGATCAAAGTAGATGAAGACACGGGAGAGCCAATAAGAGACCGGCAGGGAATGTACATCAGGTTTGTGTCGCGCTGTTGTCCTGGAATGTCGCTGTGGCGTGCTTAGTCTGGCAGTCGTCATTCGAAGGAGCGAACACCCGCCTATTTGAAATGTTAATTGATAAACAAAGAGAACTGACATGTAAACAGTACAATTTTGTAGGAGGTAGTAATCATGCCTGGTAAGGTGTTCATTGGCAAAATTTACTTAATGCCAGGAGCTGTGAAGGTTGATGAGTTTTTGAAGCTGATCCAAGATTTAGATATTTATGTATATTTTAATGTCTTGCTTTTGCAACATAGATTAAATGTCATAAAAATAGCTGCGGTTACTGGTGTTCTTTATTCTGGCATCCTGTTCTTTAAATTCATTGCTTATTTCGGTTAAAACAAGTGTGGTGTGAACAGGTGTGGTCCGAATGAAGCAGGAGAACTTGTTGGCAAAATCGCCAAGGGCGATCCTCTCCAAAAAAAAAGCGATAAACGGGGCAGGTCTGAGGCCAGACGAGGTCCATGCGGAGTACCAGTTTCGTTGAGGGGAGGATAATTTATTCCCCACAGGTAGAATATCAGTGAGTTGGCATTTGCAAATAAATAAATAAAGTAAACAAATAATAAACATAGAAAAAATACATAAAAGTATTATAGCGGATATTCGAGATATCGAGAGGAGAACACACATATAGCTGTAATTATACAAAACTGCTTTTCAAACAAGAAAAAAAATCATGAATTAATGCAGTGATCGTTTTTGTAGTTAATACGGACAACACGATTGGCGCGATTGGTTTTACGACCAGACTGGTACCGCGACTGTACCCGGTGATGCTGATCAAAGTAGATGAAGACACGGGAGAGCCAATAAGAGACCGGCAGGGAATGTACATCAGGTTTGTATCGCGCTGTTGTCCTGGAATGTCGCTGTGGCGTGCTTAGTCTGGCAGTCGTCATTCGAAGGAGCGAACACCCGCCTATTTGAAATGTTAATTGATAAACAAAGAGAACTGACATGTAAACGGTACAATTTTGTAGGAGGTAGTAATCATGCCTGGTAAGGTGTTCATTGGCAAAATTTACTTAATGCCAGGAGCTGTGAAGGTTGATGAGTTTTTGAAGCTGATCCAAGATTTAGATATTTATGTATATTTTAATGTCTTGCTTTTGCAACATAGATTAAATGTCATAAAAATAGCTGCGGTTACTGGTGTTCTTTATTCTGGCATCCTGTTCTTTAAATTCATTGCTTATTTCGGTTAAAACAAGTGTGGTGTGAACAGGTGTGGTCCGAATGAAGCAGGAGAACTTGTTGGCAAAATCGTCAAGGGCGATCCTCTCCAAAAAAAAAAGCGATAAACGGGGCAGGTCTGAGGCCAGACGAGGTCCATGCGGAGTACCAGTTTCGTTGAGGGGAGGATAATTTATTCCCCACAGGTAGAATATCAGTGAGTTGGCATTTGTATATGAATAAATAAAGTAAACAAATAATAAACATAGAAAAAATACATAAAAGTATTATAGCGGATATTCGAGATATCGAGAGGAGAACACACATATAGCTGTAATTATACAAAACTGCTTTTCAAACAAGAAAAAAATCATGAATTAATGCAGTGATCGTTTTTGTAGTTAATACGGACAACACGATTGGCGCGATTGGTTTTACGACCAGCCTGGTACCGCGACTGTACCCAGTGATGCTGATCAAAGTAGATGAAGACACGGGAGAGCCAATAAGAGACCGGCAGGGAATGTACATCAGTTTTGTGTCGCGCTGTTGTCCTGGAATGTCGCTGTGGCGTGCTTAGTCTGGCAGTCGTCATTCGAAGGAGCGAACACCCGCCTGTTTGAAATGTTAATTGATAAACAAAGAAAACTGACATGTAAACGGTACAATTTTGTAGGAGGTAGTAATCATGCCTGGTAAGGTGTTCATTGGCAAAATTTACTTAATGCCAGGAGCTATGAAGGTTGATGAGTTTTTGAAGCTGATCCAAGATTTAGATATTTATGTATATTTTAATGTCTTGCTTTTGCAACATAGATTAAATGTCATAAAAATAGCTGCGGTTACTGGTGTTCTTTATTCTGGCATCCTGTTCTTTAAATTCATTGCTTATTTCGGTTAAAACAAGTGTGGTGTGAACAGGTGTGGTCCGAATGAAGCAGGAGAACTTGTTGGCAAAATCGTCAAGGGCGATCCTCTCCAAAAAAAAGCGATAAACGGGGCAGGTCTGAGGCCAGACGAGGTCCATGCGGAGTACCAGTTTCGTTGAGGGGAGGATAATTTATTCCCCACAGGTAGAATATCAGTGGGTTGGCATTTGCAAATAAATAAATAAAGTAAACAAATAATAAACATAGAAAAAATACATAAAAGTATTATAGCGGATATTCGAGATATCGAGAGGAGAACACACATATAGCTGTAATTATACAAAACTGCTTTTCAAACAAGAAAAAAAATCATGAATTAATGCAGTGATCGTTTTTGTAGTTAATACGGACAACACGATTGGCGCGATTGGTTTTACGACCAGACTGGTACCGCGACTGTACCCAGTGATGCTGATCAAAGTAGATGAAGACACGGGAGAGCCAATAAGAGACCGGCAGGGAATGTACATCAGGTTTGTGTCGCGCTGTTGTCCTGGAATGTCGCTGTGGCGTGCTTAGTCTGGCAGTCGTCATTCGAAGGAGCGAACACCCGCCTATTTGAAATGTTAATTGATAAACAGAGAAAACTGACATGTAAACGGTACAATTTTGTAGGAGGTAGTAATCATGCCTGGTAAGGTGTTCATTGGCAAAATTTACTTAATGCCAGGAGCTGTGAAGGTTGATGAGTTTTTGAAGCTGATCCAAGATTTAGATATTTATGTATATTTTAATGTCTTGCTTTTGCAACATAGATTAAATGTCATAAAAATAGCTGCGGTTACTGGTGTTCTTTATTCTGGCATCCTGTTCTTTAAATTCATTGCTTATTTCGGTTAAAACCAGTGTGGTGTGAACAGGTGTGGTCCGAATGAAGCAGGAGAACTTGTTGGCAAAATCGTCAAGGGCGATCCTCTCCAAAAAAAAGCGATAAACGGGGCAGGTCTGAGGCCAGACGAGGTCCATGCGGAGTACCAGTTTCGTTGAGGGGAGGATAATTTATTCCCCACAGGTAGAATATCAGTGAGTTGGCATTTGCAAATAAATAAATAAAGTAAACAAATAATAAACATAGAAAAAATACATAAAAGTATTATAGCGGATATTCGAGATATCGAGAGGAGAACACACATATAGCTGTAATTATACAAAACTGCTTTTCAAACAAGAAAAAAAATCATGAATTAATGCAGTGATCGTTTTTGTAGTTAATACGGACAACACGATTGGCGCGATTGGTTTTACGACCAGACTGGTACCGCGACTGTACCCAGTGATGCTGATCAAAGTAGATGAAGACACGGGAGAGCCAATAAGAGACCGGCAGGGAATGTACATCAGGTTTGTGTCGCGCTGTTGTCCTGGAATGTCGCTGTGGCGTGCTTAGTCTGGCAGTCGTCATTCGAAGGAGCGAACACCCGCCTATTTGAAATGTTAATTGATAAACAAAGAAAACTGACATGTAAACGGTACAATTTTGTAGGAGGTAGTAATCATGCCTGGTAAGGTGTTCATTGGCAAAATTTACTTAATGCCAGGAGCTGTGAAGGTTGATGAGTTTTTGAAGCTGATCCAAGATTTAGATATTTATGTATATTTTAATGTCTTGCTTTTGCAGCACAGATTAAATGTCATAAAAATAGCTGCGGTTACTGGTGTTCTTTATTCTGGCATCCTGTTCTTTTAATTCATTGCTTATTTCGGTTAAAACAAGTGTGGTGTGAACAGGTGTGGTCCGAATGAAGCAGGAGAACTTGTTGGCAAAATCGTCAAGGGCGATCCTCTCCAAAAAAAAAGCGATAAACGGGGCAGGTCTGAGGCCAGACGAGGTCCATGCGGAGTACCAGTTTCGTTGAGGGGAGGATAATTTATTCCCCACAGGTAGAATATCAGTGAGTTGGCATTTGCAAATAAATAAATAAAGTAAACAAATAATAAACATAGAAAAAATACATAAAAGTATTATAGCGGATATTCGAGATATCGAGAGGAGAACACACATATAGCTGTAATTATACAAAACTGCTTTTCAAACAAGAAAAAAAAAATCATGAATTAATGCAGTGATCGTTTTTGTAGTTAATACGGACAACACGATTGGCGCGATTGGTTTTACGACCAGACTGGTACCGCGACTGTACCCAGTGATGCTGATCAAAGTAGATGAAGACACGGGAGAGCCAATAAGAGACCGGCAGGGAATGTACATCAGGTTTGTGTCGCGCTGTTGTCCTGGAATGTCGCTGTGGCGTGCTTAGTCTGGCAGTCGTCATTCGAAGGAGCGAACACCCGCCTATTTGAAATGTTAATTGATAAACAAAGAGAACTGACATGTAAACGGTACAATTTTGTAGGAGGTAGTAATCATGCCTGGTAAGGTGTTCATTGGCAAAATTTACTTAATGCCAGGAGCTGTGAAGGTTGATGAGTTTTTGAAGCTGATCCAAGATTTAAATATTTATGTATATTTTAATGTCTTGCTTTTGCAACATAGATTAAATGTCATAAAAATAGCTGCGGTTACTGGTGTTCTTTATTCTGGCATCCTGTTCTTTAAATTCATTGCTTATTTCGGTTAAAACAAGTGTGGTGTGAACAGGTGTGGTCCGAATGAAGCAGGAGAACTTGTTGGCAAAATCGTCAAGGGCGATCCTCTCCAAAGAAAAAGCGATAAACGGGGCAGGTCTGAGCCAGACGAGGTCCATGCGGAGTACCAGTTTCGTTGAGGGGAGGATAATTTATTCCCCACAGGTAGAATATCAGTGAGTTGGCATTTGCAAATAAATAAATAAAGTAAACAAATAATAAACATAGAAAAAATACATAAAAGTATTATAGCGGATATTCGAGATATCGAGAGGAGAACACACATATAGCTGTAATTATACAAAACTGCTTTTCAAACAAGAAAAAAATCATGAATTAATGCAGTGATCGTTTTTGTAGTTAACACGGACAACACGATTGGCGCGATTGGTTTTACGACCAGACTGGTACCGCGACTGTACCCAGTGATGCTGATCAAAGTAGATGAAGACACGGGAGAGCCAATAAGAGACCGGCAGGGAATGTGAATCAGGTTTGTGTCGCGCTGTTGTCCTGGAATGTCGCTGTGGCGTGCTTAGTCTAGCAGTCGTCATTCGAAGGAGCGAACACCCGTCTATTTGAAATGTTAATTGATAAACAAAGAAAACTGACATGTAAACGGTACAATTTTATAGGAGGTAGTAATCATGCCTGGTAAGGTGTTCATTGGCAAAACTTACTTAATGCTAGGAGCTGTGAAGGTTGAGTTTTTGAAGCTGATCCAAGATTTAGATATTTATGTATATTTTAATGTCTTGCTTTTGCAACACCGATTAAATGTCATAAAAATAGCTGTGGTTACTGGTGTACTTTATGCTGGCATCCTGTTCTTTAAATTCATTGCTTATTTCGGTTAAAACAAGTGTGGTGTGAACAGGTGTGGTCCGAATGAAGCAGGAGAACTTGTTGGCAAAATCGTCAAGGGCGATCCTCTCCAAAGAAAAAGCGATAAACGGGGCAGGTCTGAGCCAGACAAGGTCCATGCGGAGTACCAGTTTCTTTGAGGGGAGGATAATTTATTCCCCACAGGTAGAATATCAGTGAGTTGGCATTTGCAAATAAATAAATAAAGTAAACAAATAATAAACATAGAAAAAATAAATAAAAGTATTACAGCGGATATTCGAGATATCGAGAGGAGAACACACATATAGCTGTAATTATACATAACTGCTTTTCAAACAAGAAAAAATCATGAATTAATGCAGTGATCGTTTTTGTAGTTAATACGGACATCAATCGCGCCAATCGTGGTTTTACGACCAGACTGGTACCGCGACTGTACCCGGTGATGCTGATCAAAGTAGACGAACTAAGTGGAGAGCCAATAAGAGACCGGCAGGGAATGTGAATCAGGTTTGTGTCGCGCTGTTGTCCTGGAATGTCGCTGTGGCGTGCTTAGTCTAGCAGTCGTCATTCGAAGGAGCGAACACCCGCCTATTTGAAATGTTAATTGATAAACAAAGAAAACTGACATGTAAACGGTACAATTTTGTAGGAGGTAGTAATCATGCCTGGTAAGGTGTTCATTGACAAAACTTACTTAATGCTAGGAGCTGTGAAGGTTGATGAGTTTTTGAAGCTGATCCAAGATTTAGATATTTATGTATATTTTAATGTCTTGCTTTTGCAACACAGATTAAATGTCATAAAAATAGCTGTGGTTACTGGTGTACTTTATGCTGGCATCCTGTTCTTTAAATTCATTGCTTATTTCGGTTAAAACAAGTGTGGTGTGAACAGGTGTGGTCCGAATGAAGCAGGAGAACTTGTTGGCAATATCGTCAAGGGCGATCCTCTCCAAAGAAAAAGCGATAAACGGGGCAGGTCTGAGCCAGACAAGGTCCATGCGGAGTACCAGTTTCTTTGAGGGGAGGATAATGTATTCCCCACAGGTAGAATATCAGTGAGCTGGCATTTGGAAATAAATAAAGTAAATAAATAATAAACATAGAAAAAATAAATAAAAGTATTACAGCGGATATTCGAGATATCGAGAGGAGAACACACACATAGCTGTAATTATACAAAACTGCTTTTCAAACAAGAAAAAAAATCATGAATTAATGCAGTGATCGTTTTTGTAGTTAATACGGACAACACGATTGGCGCGATTGGTTTTACGACCAGACTGGTACCGCGACTGTACCCGGTGATGCTGATCAAAGTAGACGAAGACAGTGTAGAGCCAATAAGAGACCGGCAGGGAATGTGAATCAGGTTTGTGTCGCGTTGTTGTCCTGGAATGTCGCTGTGGCGTGCTTAGTCTAGCAGGCGTCATTCGAAGGAGCGAACACCCGCCTATTTGAAATGTTAATTGATAAAGAAAACTGACATGCAAACGGTACAATTTTGTAGGAGGTAGTAATCATGCCTGGTAAGGTGTTCATTGGCAAAACTTACTTAATGCTAGGAGCTGTGGAGGTTGATCGGTTTTTAATCTGATCCAAGATTTAGATATTTATGTATATTTTAATGTCTTGCTTTTGCAACAGATTAAAGGTCATAAAAATAGCTGTGGTTACTGATGTTCTTTATTCTGGCATCCTGTTCTTTAAATTCATTGCTTATTTCGGTTAAATCAAGTGTGGTGTGAACAGGTGTGGTCCGAATGAAGCAAGAGAACTTGTCGGCAAAATTGTCAAGGGCGATCCTCTCCAAAAAAGCGATAAATGGGGCAGGTCTGAGGCCAGACGAGGTCCATGCGCAGTACCAGTTTCTTTGAGGGGAGGATAATTTATTCCCCACAGGTAGAATATCAGTGAGTTGGCATTTGCAAATAAATAAATAAAGTAAACAAATAATAAACATAGAAAAAATAAATAAAAGTATTACAGCGGATATTCGAGATATCGAGAGGAGAACACACATATAGCTGTAATTATACATAACTGCTTTTCAAACAAGAAAAAATCATGAATTAATGCAGTGATCGTTTTTGTAGTTAATACGGACACTAATCGCGCCATTCGTGGTTTTACGACCAGACTGGTACCGCGACTGTACCCGGTGATGCTGATCAAAGTAGACGAACTAAGTGGAGAGCCAATAAGAGACCGGCAGGGAATGTGCATCAGGTTTGTGTTGCGCTGTTGTCCTGGAATGTCGCTGTGGCGTGCTTAGTCTAGCAGTCGTCATTCGAAGGAGCGAACACCCGCCTATTTGAAATGTTAATTGATAAACAAAGAAAACTGACATGTAAACGGTACAATGTTGTAGGAGGTAGTAATCATGCCTGGTAAGGTGTTCATTGGCAAAACTTACTTAATGCTAGGAGCTGTGGAGGTTGATGAGTTTTTGAAGCTGATCCAAGATTTAGATATTTATGTATTTTGTAATGTCTTGCTTTTGCAACACAGATTAAAGGTCATAAAAATAGCTGTGGTTTCTGGTGTACTTTATGCTGGCATCCTGTTCTTTAAATTCGTTGCTTATTTCGGTTAAAACAAGTGTGGTGTGAACAGGTGTGGTCCGAATGAAGCAGGAGAACTTGTTGGCAAAATCGTCAAGGGCGATCCTCTCCAAAAAAAAGCGATAAACGGGGCAGGTCTGAGGCCAGACGAGGTCCATGCGGAGTACCAGTTTCGTTGAGGGGAGGATAATTTATTCCCCACAGGTAGAATATCAGTGAGTTGGCATTTGCAAATAAATAAATAAAGTAAACAAATAATAAACATAGAAAAAATACATAAAAGTATTATAGCGGATATTCGAGATATCGAGAGGAGAACACACATATAGCTGTAATTATACAAAACTGCTTTTCAAACAAGAAAAAAAATCATGAATTAATGCAGTGATCGTTTTTGTAGTTAATACGGACAACACGATTGGCGCGATTGGTTTTACGACCAGCCTGGTACCGCGACTGTACCCAGTGATGCTGATCAAAGTAGATGAAGACACGGGAGAGCCAATAAGAGACCGGCAGGGAATGTACATCAGGTTTGTGTCGCGCTGTTGTCCTGGAATGTCGCTGTGGCGTGCTTAGTCTGGCAGTCGTCATTCGAAGGAGCGAACACCCGCCTATTTGAAATGTTAATTGATAAACAAAGAAAACTGACATGTAAACGGTACAATTTTGTAGGAGGTAGTAATCATGCCTGGTAAGGTGTTCATTGGCAAAATTTACTTAATGCCAGGAGCTGTGAAGGTTGATGAGTTTTTGAAGCTGATCCAAGATTTAGATATTTATGTATATTTTAATGACTTGCTTTTGCAACACAGATTAAATGTCATAAAAATAGCTGCGGTTACTGGTGTTCTTTATTCTGGCATCCTGTTCTTTAAATTCATTGCTTATTTCGGTTAAAACAAGTGTGGTGTGAACAGGTGTGGTCCGAATGAAGCAGGAGAACTTGTTGGCAAAATCGTCAAGGGCGATCCTCTCCAAAAAAAAAGCGATAAACGGGGCAGGTCTGAGGCCAGACGAGGTCCATGCGGAGTACCAGTTTCGTTGAGGGGAGGATAATTTATTCCCCACAGGTAGAATATCAGTGAGTTGGCATTTGCAAATAAATAAATAAAGTAAACAAATAATAAACATAGAAAAAATACATAAAAGTATTATAGCGGATATTCGAGATATCGAGAGGAGAACACACATATAGCTGTAATTATACAAAACTGCTTTTCAAACAAGAAAAAAAATCATGAATTAATGCAGTGATCGTTTTTGTAGTTAATACGGACAACACGATTGGCGCGATTGGTTTTACGACCAGACTGGTACCGCGACTGTACCCAGTGATGCTGATCAAAGTAGATGAAGAAACGGGAGAGCCAATAAGAGACCGGCAGGGAATGTACATCAGGTTTGTGTCGCGCTGTTGTCCTGGAATGTCGCTGTGGCGTGCTTAGTCTGGCAGTCGTCATTCGAAGGAGCGAACACCCGCCTATTTGAAATGTTAATTGATAAACAAAAAGAACTGACATGTAAACGGTACAATTTTGTAGGAGGTAGTAATCATGCCTGGTAAGGTGTTCATTGGCAAAATTTACTTAATGCCAGGAGCTGTGAAGGTTGATGAGTTTTTGAAGCTGATCCAAGATTTAGATATTTATGTATATTTTAGTGTCTTGCTTTTGCAACATAGATTAAATGTCATAAAAATAGCTGCGGTTACTGGTGTTCTTTATTCTGTCATCCTGTTCTTTAAATTCATTGCTTATTTCGGTTAAAACAAGTGTGGTGTGAACAGGTGTGGTCCGAATGAAGCAGGAGAACTTGTTGGCAAAATCGTCAAGGGCGATCCTCTCCAAAAAAAAGCGATAAACGGGGCAGGTCTGAGCCAGACGAGGTCCATGCGGAGTACCAGTTTCGTTGAGGGGAGGATAATTTATTCCCCACAGGTAGAATATCAGTGAGTTGGCATTTGCAAATAAATAAATAAAGTAAACAAATAATAAACATAGAAAAAATAAATAAAAGTATTACAGCGGATATTCGAGATATCGAGAGGAGAACACACATATAGCTGTAATTATACATAACTGCTTTTCAAACAAGAAAAAATCATGAATTAATGCAGTGATCGTTTTTGTAGTTAATACGGACACCAATCGCGCCAATCGTGGTTTTACGACCAGACTGGTACCGCGACTGTACCCGGTGATGCTGATCAAAGTAGACGAAGACAGTGGAGAGCCAATAAGAGACCGGCAGGGAATGTGAATCAGGTTTGTGTCGCGCTGTTGTCCTGGAATGTCGCTGTGTCGTGCTTAGTCTAGCAGTCGTCATTCGAAGGAGCGAACACCCGCCTATTTGAAATGTTAATTGATAAACAAAGAAAACTGACATGTAAACGGTACAATTTTGTAGGAGGTAGTAATCATGCCTGGTAAGGTGTTCATTGACAAAACTTACTTAATGCTAGGAGCTGTGAAGGTTGATGAGTTTTTGAAGCTGATCCAAGATTTAGATATTTATGTATATTTTAATGTCTTGCTTTTGCAACACAGATTAAATGTCATAAAAATAGCTGTGGTTACTGGTGTACTTTATGCTGGCATCCTGTTCTTTAAATTCATTGCTTATTTCGGTTAAAACAAGTGTGGTGTGAACAGGTGTGGTCCGAATGAAGCAGGAGAACTTGTTGGCAATATCGTCAAGGGCGATCCTCTCCAAAGAAAAAGCGATAAACGGGGCAGGTCTGAGCCAGACAAGGTCCATGCGGAGTACCAGTTTCTTTGAGGGGAGGATAATGTATTCCCCACAGGTAGAATATCAGTGAGCTGGCATTTGGAAATAAATAAAGTAAATAAATAATAAACATAGAAAAAATAAATAAAAGTATTACAGCGGATATTCGAGATATCGAGAGGAGAACACACACATAGCTGTAATTATACAAAACTGCTTTTCAAACAAGAAAAAAAATCATGAATTAATGCAGTGATCGTTTTTGTAGTTAATACGGACAACACGATTGGCGCGATTGGTTTTACGACCAGACTGGTACCGCGACTGTACCCGGTGATGCTGATCAAAGTAGACGAAGACAGTGTAGAGCCAATAAGAGACCGGCAGGGAATGTGAATCAGGTTTGTGTCGCGTTGTTGTCCTGGAATATCGCTGTGGCGTGCTTAGTCTAGCAGGCGTCATTCGAAGGAGCGAACACCCGCCTATTTGAAATGTTAATTGATAAAGAAAACTGACATGCAAACGGTACAATTTTGTAGGAGGTAGTAATCATGCCTGGTAAGGTGTTCATTGGCAAAACTTACTTAATGCTAGGAGCTGTGGAGGTTGATCGGTTTTTAATCTGATCCAAGATTTAGATATTTATGTATATTTTAATGTCTTGCTTTTGCAACAGATTAAAGGTCATAAAAATAGCTGTGGTTACTGATGTTCTTTATTCTGGCATCCTGTTCTTTAAATTCATTGCTTATTTCGGTTAAATCAAGTGTGGTGTGAACAGGTGTGGTCCGAATGAAGCAAGAGATCTTGTTGGCAAAATCGTCAAGGGCGATCCTCTCCAAAAAAGCGATAAATGGGGCAGGTCTGAGGCCAGACGAGGTCCATGCGCAGTACCAGTTTCTTTGAGGGGAGGATAATTTATTCCCCACAGGTAGAATATCAGTGAGTTGGCATTTGCAAATAAATAAATAAAGTAAACAAATAATAAACATAGAAAAAATAAATAAAAGTATTACAGCGGATATTCGAGATATCGAGAGGAGAACACACATATAGCTGTAATTATACATAACTGCTTTTCAAACAAGAAAAAATCATGAATTAATGCAGTGATCGTTTTTGTAGTTAATACGGACATCAATCGCGCCAATCGTGGTTTTACGACCAGACTGGTACCGCGACTGTACCCGGTGATGCTGATCAAAGTAGACGAACTAAGTGGAGAGCCAATAAGAGACCGGCAGGGAATGTGCATCAGGTTTGTGTTGCGCTGTTGTCCTGGAATGTCGCTGTGGCGTGCTTAGTCTAGCAGTCGTCATTCGAAGGAGCGAACACCCGCCTATTTGAAATGTTAATTGATAAACAAAGAAAACTGACATGTAAACGGTACAATGTTGTAGGAGGTAGTAATCATGCCTGGTAAGGTGTTCATTGGCAAAACTTACTTAATGCTAGGAGCTGTGGAGGTTGATGAGTTTTTGAAGCTGATCCAAGATTTAGATATTTATGTATTTTTTAATGTCTTGCTTTTGCAACACAGATTAAAGGTCATAAAAATAGCTGTGGTTTCTGGTGTACTTTATGCTGGCATCCTGTTCTTTAAATTCGTTGCTTATTTCGGTTAAAACAAGTGTGGTGTGAACAGGTGTGGTCCGAATGAATCAGGAGAACTTGTTGGCAAACTCGTCAAGGGCGATCCTCTGCGGGAGTTTGACGGTTACGTGGATAAACAAGCGACCTACAAGAAGATAGCTCATGATGTGTTCACTACACACACTCGGCTCCCTGACCGGTATGTGTGTGTGTGGGTGGGGGTGGGGGGCAGTAAGATAGCTGGCGACGTGTTCGCCAAGGGCGACTCCGCCTTCCTCACCGGTGTGTGTGTGGTGGGGGGGGGGGGGAGGGGGGGAGCGGGATGTGGAAAAGCAGGAAGATAACTCTTGACGTGTTCACCAAGGGCGACTCGGTCGTTCTCATTGGCCGGCGGTACGCAAAGGGGGCGTGGCGAGACAAGATAGCTCACGACATGCGCAGCAAAAGCGAACCGGCTTTCCTCATAGGTGGATGTGTGTGGGCGGAGGGTGGGGGGCAGTAATAACGGTCATTACTTTGTCTTTAGGATGAGTCGGCCTTTTTTTTTAACTCATTACTAGGCAAATGCAGCCGTGTCGACATATCTCGAGTCTGGATCAATTAACTTTAGCCTTTACTACTAGGTGAATGACCTTAATACTAGCTAAATGATCTTCCTATGTCCAGTTAAGATTTAATACTAGCTGAATGATGTGCAGTTGAAGACTTAGTTTGATTTTCGCCCGCCAGGTGACACACTGGTGATGGACGACTACGGCTACATGTACTTCCGGGACCGCACAGGCGACACCTTCCGGTGGAATGGCGAGAACGTATCGACGGCCGAAGTAGAGGCAACCATCAGTAACGTAATCAAGCTGACGTGTGCCGTGGCTTATGGTGTCCAAGTGCCAGGTGAAATCACTCATTCTTTTAGAATTTTGTAGTGGCACCTCCGAATTATCTATTCCCCACAGGGAATATATGTGACCGACCGCGTATTGGTCTGTCGGTCTGTCATCAAGAGCTTGTTGACATGATAACTTAAAAACTCCTGCAAGAATTTTCATCTTGGTATGTAGCTTCTATTGGAACAAACACAGATCGGTATTGTAAACGGGCCAGGTTCGTCCAAGGAAAATGGACCGGCTGGACTTGGAAACTTTCAGCTCTTGATTGACTATTGATGGCCGTGTTTAACGGTGGGGGCCTGTGGGGAATATGTGGGCTATGCACACTGCTCTAGTTTTTCCAGGGGTCCACTCGGAAGTAAAACAAGCCCCTAAACATGGAGTGCTATTTTTGAAAAAATGCCTCCTTTTTAACCAAACGCGGATTGAAATTCCGAAATACCCCTCTTCCCCCTTTTTAATGCCAAAAATCTGCCGAAATGGCGGAATTTTACAGTTTGGCAAAAATAGTTATAAAATTTTAATAGAAAGTTTCTTAGGTGTTTCTCTACCTGGACTTTGCTTTTTTCGCAAATGACAAAAAATGCCGAAATGGTGGAATTTAAAAAATGTTGTAAAATTGTGTAAATGTCGGTAAATGCGTGAATCGTCAAAACCCAACCTCTCCAACATCCCTTTTCGGGTAGCTTCCACCCGGGAAAACTCGTTTTTTTGGGTATTAAAACTATGAAAAATTTACGTTCAGAAACAGTTTTTGACTATTAAAACTATGAAAAATTTACGTTCAGAAACAGTCTTTTTCTGGCCTATTTTCAAAATGTTTCTTCTCCAACAATTTGCACATTTTAGCAAACAGTTTGATTGGATTTATTCCAACTTGTAGAATTTTGGAGGTGCGCAAAAAATTAAAGAAAACATCACATAAAGAGTAATATTCTACGTTTTCTTTAATTTTTTTTGCGCACCTCCAAAATTTGGCCTTATGATGATCATCCTCAAAACATTCACAGGGCGGCATGTTTATTATTCCCCGCAGGAACCTGTGGGGAATATATGCGATCGACCGTGTGTCAGTCTGTCGGTTTGTCATCAACAGCTTGTTAACACGATAACTTAACAATAGTCAATCAAGTCCAGCAGTTTTTAACACGATATCTCCAGAACAACTGCAAGGATTTTAATGAAACTTGAAACACTAACAAGGATGGTATTGTAAATGGCCAAGGAAAATGCACCAACTGGACTTGGAAAATTTCAGCTCTTGATTGACTAGTGATGGCCGTATTTAACTGATGGGGAGGGGGGGGGGGCTGTGGGGAATATATCGAACCGCCGTACAGGTTGGCTGTCGAACAACAACGCGTAGTTCAAGTTTGGGCTCTTTGAAATTTTCTTTTCTTTTCTCGGCTGGTGACAGAAATTTTCTTTTCTTTTCTCGGCTGGTGACAATGTCCCTGGACATTCTTGTAATGTTCATGAATTAAGGGCTGCAGTTGAAAAATGTGAACAATTCAAGTGTTCCTATTCATATCACTCATTATCAAAGATCAATCTAATTAATGATGTAATGTAAAACTAATGTAGCTAAGTGCTTGTAAAAGTAATAAAATAAATTGTTTCCTCCTGTAAGTAAGCTTTTGTGTACCAATATTTTTCCGAAAACATGTTTTGAAACGTAGAGATTTAATGTTTTGTTTAATTTTTTTTTCATATAGACCGAACACCCGTTTCGCTTGGTAAATCAAGAAACCAAGCCGAGATGCAGCAAGATCAAAATAAATCAAAACAAGAAACCGCTGATCAACTCTGCACATTAATACACACACATAAACTGATTTAAAAATGTGTAGCGTCCACAGATTTTTTGGTTATCTTTCGGGGTGGAAAATGTGTATGACTAAGATATAAAGGCACTTGTTGAACAGATCGGAGTTAAAAGACACTTACAATGTAAAGAGCTCATAACAAGTGATTGGGTGCGTGATGAAAAAAGATTGCTCTAGACCCTGGTATGTGACGAGCTGCTTAAATTAAAATAAGGTTGTACAGTTTTAAAAGGAAAAAATAACAGCTACAACGAGTTAAAAAAGGGTAGCTGCAGTGTGAAAATAGTCCAAGATATGCGATTCGCTTCCATTTTATCACGAAAGCGAATCACTTGCCTTTGGTGCAAATGGTGCGTGTGGCCAGCTGTCTAAATTAAAACCAGATTTTTAAATTTTTAACCTCTGTAGAACTGAACAGCTGCCAAGAGTTAAAAAAAGGGCAGCTTCTATGTTATACTATAAGCAATTTTAAGTATGACTGAAAAAAGGGCACATGTATGACTGAAGAAAGAGCTCAGGGTTTACAGTTGGCAGTAGAGAAAATGAAAAAAAAAAAAATGTCGGTGAAAATGAGAAGAAAAGGGTGCATGGTGTCTTGGTGACTGTCCATGCTATTTAGCCTTTTACACGCTTCTTCACCAAAAGCGCGTTTACTCTTCCTTATTTGCCTATGGCTATCCATGATTAAAAAAAAAATACTTCAGAAATCATGCTCAATACCCTACACATTTTGTGTACACCGAATAGGGAATGCTCGGTACATAGATTTTTTTATGAGCCTATTCTTCCACTATGCACCGCACTAACGTTAGTGTGTGGCTCTTCACTGTCACCACTCTGTATATCGCTCACATTGCACGGCCCAGAACAGCGCACGTGCTCGATACATAGCCTCTCTCGGCTATTCGCACACTCTCAGACTGTGCACATGCCAATACTCTTGTGCATCACTCTCCTTTCGTATCCAGGAACAGCGCACTTTCTGCCCGGTACATAGCATCTTCAGGGCTATTAGCATGCCGCGATTGTGTACACGCCACGACTCTGTATAACCCTCTTGCACCTCCCGGGACAACGCACGTTCTGCTCAGTACATAGCCTCTTTTGGGCTATTCTCACACCGTCAGTCTCTTTATATAGCACCCAATGCGCATTCCGGAACATCGCACGTTCTGCTCGATATGTAGCCGGTTTTGGGCTATTCGCACGACCTGTCACTACACTGTATATCGCTCACATTGCACATCCCGGAACAGCACACGCTCTGCCCACTAAATAGCCTTTCCTGGGCGATTCTCACATAATCGGACCCTGTACATGTCGCTACACCGTATCTCGCAATGCGCATCCCGGAACCGTGCACGTTCTGCTCTGTAAATAGCCTCCGGCGGGCTATTCGCACACCGTTACTACTGCATATATATCGCTCACATTGGGCATCCCGCAACAGCGTACTTTCTGTCCGGTACATAGCCTCACGAGGGCTATTTGCACGTCATTGTGTGTATACGCTACTACTCTGTATATAGCTCACATTGCACATCTCGTAACAGCGCACGTTCTGCTCAGTACATAGCTCTTGTGGGCTACTGGCACACCGTCAGTCTCTGTACATGCCAAATTTGAGCAGTTTTCAAATTTGAGACCTCTCGCAACAGCGTACTTTCTGTCCGGTACATAGCCTCATGAGGGCTATTTGCACGTCATTGTGTGTACACGCCACTACTCTATTTCACTCGTTGCACCTCTCGAAACTACTCTCGTTCTGCTTGGTACATAGCCTCGTGGGCTATTCGCACACCGTCAGTCTCTTCATATCTCTATATCGCTCGCAGTGCGCATCCCGGAGCAGCGCACGTTCTGCTCGATATGTAGCCGGTTTCCGGCTATTCGCACGACCTCTGTCGCTACACTGTATATCTCTCACATTGCACATCCCGGAACGGTACACGCTCTGCCAACTAAATAGCCTCTCGTAGGCGATTCGCTCATAATCAGACCCTGTACATGTCGCTACCGCGTATCTCGCAATGCGCATCCGGCAAGTGCACGTTCTGCTCTGTACATAGCCTCTTGCGGGCTATTCGCACACCGTTACTACAGCGTACTTTCTGACCGGTACATAGCCTCCTGAGGGCTATTCGCACGTCATTGTGTGTACACGCCACTGCTCTACTTCACTCTCATTGCACCTCTAGGAAAAACTCACGTTCTGCTTGGTACATAGCCTCTTGCGGGCTATTTGCACGACCTCTGAATCTCGCTACACCGTACATCGCTCACATTGAACATCCGGGAACAGCGTACGTTATGCTTGGTATATAGCCTCTTGCGGGCTATTCGCACACCCAGTCTGTACACAAGTCAAGACTGCGTATATCGCTCACTGCGCATCCCGGAGCAGCCCACGTTCTGCTCGGTACATAGTCTTTTGCGGGCTATCTGTACACGGTCTCTTGGAGCAGCCCACGTTCTGCTCGGTACATAGTTTTTTGCGGGCTATCTGAACACGGTCTATCTCTGTACATGTCACGCCTCCGTATATCGCTCACATTGCCCATCCGGGAACCGCGTACTTTATGCTTGGTATATAGCCTCTTGCGGGATATTCGCACACCCTCAGTCTGTATATGTGACTGTTTTATGAATATCGCTCACATTGCGCATCCCGGAACAGCGCCAGTTCTGCTGGGTACATAGCCTCTTGTGGGTTATTCGCATGCCGTCATTTAGACCGGCAAGCGTCGTTAATAAACAACGGGTTTTCAAGTATTCAATGCGTCCTTAAAGATTTTTGGGGTATGGTAAAAAGGTTGTGTTCCGTAACTTGTCGGCTTCAGTGGTGACTGTCAACAGTTGAAAAGTGAACATAAAAATTGTGTTTTATTTTTCAATCAAAAAGAAGTTAATTTAAACTTCACAGTTTAGGAAGACCCTTTTCAAGAAGGCGAGGTCTGTTTTTTATGCAGGCGATAAAATATCGTTGCAGACTGTAATACCGTTGTTATAAACAGATGACCTCTCAGAGATGCCGTCGATAATACAGTATTTGTGCAATATTACAGTATTTTCAAAATGTCGGTGCTTTTAATAAACAATGTATAACAAACATAACGCATTCTTTTTTCTCTTTAAATTTTCTATCCAGTTCTCTCTGTTTATTTCCATTATCTGCAATTGAAATCCCCCCCCTTACGTGTCGTATAAATTACCCGATACCAAAGCTACTCGAGAGGCTTGTGGGAACCAATTTAGCCGTTATTGTGTGTACATGTCACTACTGTTTTTTGCTCATATTGCACATCCCGAAACAACGCACGTTCTGTCCGTTCCGTAGCCTCTTGTGGGCTTTAAGCACACCGTCAGTCTCGGTATATCGCTCACATTGCACGCCCGGGAACAGAGTACGTTCTGCTTTGTACATAGCCTCTTGTGGGCTATTCGCACACCCTCAGTCTTAGTATATGTCACTACTGCGTACATAGACTGACTGTCTCTGTAAATATCACTACTCTGTATACCGCTCACATTGCACGTCCAGGAACAGCTTCTGCTTTGTACGTAGCCTATTATGGGCTATTCGCTCACCCTCAGTCTGTACACGTGACTACTCTTCCAGTTAGCACAAGATTTTCTCCAACGCATAGCCGACGTGGGCATTATGTTGGCTTTAGGTGGGATGTGGGACGTGGGACGTCCTACATCGGATACACGTGGGCTATATGTGGGATGTCCCAGTTACACTTTGTCCCACCTAATGCCTACGTATAGCCGACATGGGACAGCCCACGTATAGCCCAAGTGGTACAGCCAACGTCGGCTATACGTCTGCATCAAGAGGCATGTCCCACGGTGCGGTGTGCCCTCTTTCTCCCACGTACACCCTACGTGGGACAACCCACGTGTGGCCAGCGTGGAGCGTTGGCTGTCCAACGTCGGCTGTACGTGGGTTTTATGTGGGATGTCCCACTGTCGGATGTCTCCTCTTACTCCCACGTATAGCCTTCGTGGGACAGCCCACGTGTAGCCCACGTCGGCTATCATACGTCGGCTCCAAGTGGGCATTATGTGGGATGTCCCACTGTCGGACGCCCCCTCTTACTCCCACGTATAAACTTTGTGGGACAGCCAATGTGTAGCCCACGTCGACTGTCCAACGTCGGCTTCAAGTGGGCTTTGTGTGGGATGTCCCACTGTCGGATGACCCCTCTTACTCCCACGTATACCCAACGTTTTGCATTGGAGTATTATGAAAAATCAATATTATTGGATGTTGTGTTTGGGACCGTCATGGAAAACCATATAAACTAAATGCCATTTTTTGACAAATTTCAGATACTATTTATGATTTTAATGTACAACTGCAAAATCTAACGTTGAATTTAGACATCATTCATCTTTTAAAATATTTTTATTATATTAGGATGTCTAAATGATATTCCATGTAAGCAAATATCCAGTATAAAAGCAGAACACAACCATTTTTGTTAAACAAATAATTATAAAAGTGAAGAGTTAACGAAATGGACACTGTAAAAAATAAACTGCTGAGGACGTGAAGCTTTTAGGGAAGAATAACATTGATTATTGCATGGATCCTCCGTGCATAGAGGTAAGGTCGACGCGTAGGATGCTAGAGGTTCCCGGTTCAATCCCAGGTAAGTACGATTCTTCAGTTGCTAAACAAAATCAGAATGGTGGGTTGTAGTGTAGTTTGAAAGATTAATGGTCAATAGTTAAAGTAATGGTCAGGCGACATGTTAAATGGGATGTTACGAATTGTTACAAATTTGTTTTGGAACGTTGGCTGTCCCAAGCATAGCCAACGTGGGACAGCCCACGCGGGCTATACGTCGGAACGTGTTTCAAAATCGCCAAGCGCCCACGTAATTACATGGGACAACCCACGAAAAGCACACGTATTGCCGACATGGGAACACGGGACGCCCCACGTATAGCCGATGTGGGCTATATGTGGGGGGGGGGGGTTGCTAACTGGGCTGTATATCGCTCACATTGCACAACCCCGAAACGCGCACGTTCTGCTCAGAACATAGCCTTTTGTGGGCTATTTGCACATCGTCAGTCTGTGTGCATGTCTCTAATCCCTATGTCGCTCACATTGCACATTCCGGAACATGTGCGTCTTTTTCGCTATTGGCACACCGTCAATCTCTTTCGCTATTGGCACACTGTCAATCTCTTTCGCTATTGGCACACCGTCAATCTCTGTATATATTACTACTCCGTATATTGCTCACATTGCACATCCCGGAACAGCGCATGTTCTGCTTGGTACATAGCCTCTTGTGTGTTATTCGTACACCCTCACTCTTAGTATGTGTCACTACTGCGTATATCACTCATATTGCGCAACCCGGAACAGCGCACTTCTGCTCGGTACATAGCCTCTTGTGGGCTATTTGTACACCGTCAGTCTCTGTACATGTCTCAAATTGAAAAATCGCTCGCATTGTGTATCCCGGAGCAGCGGGTCTGCTGCTCGGTACATAGCTTCTTGTGGGCTATTCTGACGCCGTCAGTCTCTCTGTAGATGTCTCTATTACGTATATCACTCGCATTGCACATCCCGGGACAGCGCACGTTCTGCTCGATATGCAGCCCCTTGCGGTCTATTCACACACCGCCAATCTCTGCACATGTCACTTCTCCGCATATCGCTCATATTGCACATCCCGGAACAACGCACGTTCTGCATGGCACGTAGCCTCTTGCGGGTTATTCGCACACCGTCATTTTCTCTACATATCATAAATTGGTTCCCACAAGCCACTCTAGAGTAGCTTTGGTATCGGGTAATTTTTTTAAGATCTAAATCAGGCGGGGGATTTTAGTTGAAGATATTGGAATAAAACGCAAAGAACTGGATAGAAAATTTAAAGAGATAAAAGGAATGCGTTATGTTTGTTATGTATTGTATATTAAAAGCACTGACATTATGGAAATACTGTAATATTGCACAAATACTGTATTATCGACGGCATCTCTGAGAGGTCATCTGTTTATAACAACGGTATTATAGTCTGCAACGGTTTTATCGCCTGCATAAAAACAAACACCTCGCCTTCTTGAAACGGGCCTTGATAGACTTTTTTAATAAACTGATAAGGTTACAATTAAATTCTTTTTGAGGGAAAAATAAAACAACATTTTTATGTTCACTTTTCCACTGTTGACAGTCGGCACTGAAGCCGACAAGTTACGGAACACACAGTTTTTTTTGGGGGGGGGGGCATGGTCGAAAGGTGAAAGACGAATGGATTAATCGAAACCACAGTGACATGTATAGTCGCTTGCCGGTCTATACATGTCACTGCTCCCTATATCGTACACATTGTACATTCCAGAATAGCGCACGTTCGGCTAGCTATATAACCTCTTGCGGTTTATTCGCACACCGCCAGTCTCTATGCAAGTCCGTATATCGCTCACATGGCACATCCGGGAACAGCGCACCTTCTGCTCTGTACATAGCCTGTTATGGGCTATTGGCACAGCGTCAGTCTGTGTGTGTGTTACTACTACGTATATCACTCACCTTGCGCATCCCGGAACAGGGCACGTTCGGCTCGATACATAGCCTCTTGTTGGGTGTTCGCAAGTGTTCGCAACTTGCAAAATATGCAAATTAGGTGTAACATACGTGTGTTTTGGCCATTTTGCTCATCAATAATGAGCGCAAAATGCTCATATTTTCCCTCGTAAAAATTTATACGCATTTTACACATAATTCCTACTAATTATTAAACGCCTTTTACATGTGTTTTTCCCAAGGATATTAGACGGATTATATGCATTTCAGTGTTCCCACCAATGTATTGACCCAGAGAGCAGTCCTACATGGAGACTATGCATAATATATGTAGGTATTCCCACATACCCACGCATAAATAATGTGTGTTTTGTTGGGAAAATTCCCATAAAGTTACGTGGGATTTAGGGGAGTTTGATACTCTTTCCGATATTATTATGCAAATGAACCTTTATCACTGTAGTGCAGTAATAAAGTATACTCTTAAAACCATTTTCAGCATAAAAAGTTTAGTGAAATTGTTATTCCCATGGCTAACTTTCTATTATACTTAGAAAACAGGCAGCCCTCCATCAAAATATGCAGCACTTAGCAAAATTTAAATATATTATCGCTCAAAGGCGGCTGGTTCCGGTCTGGGATAATGGGTCTACATTGTCAGACTACGTATAATATGCGTTTATTTACCCACGCAGTTTAGTAGTGGGGAAATTCGATAAGTAAGGCATGCCGGGTGCACATTGCGCAGGACGAACAACGCATTTTACACGATGTTTCCCTATGCCTTTGGTACACATATGAATGTGACGTCTGATAAATACGTATAATTCACTTTGCGAGGATAAGAATTAAAAATATTTTTTTAAATCCAGATAGGTGGCAGAAGAAGGTTTGTCCCTATAAATAACATTCCTTTTTATGTCTGGCCGAATTAGTGAAAAGATGAGGGCAGAGTGAAAAATAACATGAGGAGGAGTAAGGAAGGCGAAGAGAGGAGAGGAGGAAGAGAAAAGAATAGTAGAAAAAGACGAAGAAGGTGTGGAAGAAGCAGAAGAAGAAGATGAAGAAGAAGTGGGTTACAATGCAAGCGCTGCTATATGTTAGAAATTCAGTCCTTTTTCATTAATAATATTTTCAAACTTTTATTGATAAAGAATAGAATCTATTGGGTTATGGAGCGGTCTTTGATATTTACTTGCTATATTTGGTAAACTGGATTGTGCAGTAATTTAAATTCACACATTCGTTCCTGGTAAACAAATCTGGCACATCCTTTATTTGATAGAATTGGTTAAGTTTATCGATAGATCTGGTCATTAGCCCCTTTATGCAACTTCAGTATAAATAAAGGGACGTGGGCAAGAAGTACGCAAGCGACGTTTTCGTAACTTCTCAGTTCATACCAGCCATAAATCGATAAGGTCTTTCTCACATTTCCGATGTGAAGGTTTCTCGGTGTAATGAATGAGTCCATTGAGTAGCACAAAAGAGTTGTGTTGTCCTGCATTTTTGCGACTTTCCAAAGGAAAGAACAGCATAAGCTCAAAAACAAAGAAATGTCGCATCCGCGCCTCTTTACTACCACTCTTAAATTTAAATTAGAATTCAAATTACAAAGGAAATTTGCTTTTAATGCAATATCAGTAGAACATCGATGTCATTTAAATTCCTGTAAAAGATTAGCATGTGCAAAATGGTGAAACTGTTGTTGCTAAAGGTTGGTCTCTTTTTTTTTTTTTTTTTCTTTTTTGTATTCCCACTTCACACCCTTAAACAAAGAGCAGAATAACATACCATTCCTCAGAATAACAAGCTATGTCTTGAATGCCTGTGGGTACCAGTTGAACCATTCCTGAAGTGCATCGTTGTTATAATCCAGTCGACTTCTGATAGGACCTATCGGTTATGCACCAACACAGAGCGTATTGATAGTTTTAAAAATAGCTCATTTATGAGTACTATTTTCGTGGAATCCCCAGTAATGAGTTCGCTGGAGGTTTGAGTTAACAGGGTAAGAGTCTACACTTTTACACCATTGAACGTAGACCTCCGGCAAAAACTGAGTGAGTCCTGTGAATTAACGGGTGACTTTAGAAATTAACGGGTGATTTTCATAATTTTCTGCTGGACTTATTTTCTTCTAGATTCGGCATAGTTTCAGCTTATGGGGGGCGGCGAAGAACACAACGCTGGTGCGAATATCCTGTGAGCGAAATATCGCTACGAGTATTTGTTTTAGCGTGTTACCTTCACATGGCAAATATCACAAGGAGAGTGTAATGCTAAACAAAGTACACAGGTGTAAATGAAATGGAGTCATTTACAATGTAACTCTCAGAAAAAGAAACATAAACACATATTATCGCTCATTCCGACTGGACCAGGCACTTCGTAAGCTACTTCGTACTTCCGACTCTGTCTGATGGAGGTGTCGTTTCGATTGCAAAATTTTTTGGATGAATTATAAATAATGACCAGGAAATATTTGTGGATAAATTATAAAGAACTGATCAGGAATAAATTCGAAATTCCAGTCTTTCGCCAGTGTTCACGCAAGTTCGCCATCCCGGAAAACAACATTTTTTTTCCCGAAAATGTCATTTTTGTCTGGCCAATTATCACCCGAGCGGTCGGCTAAATAAAACAACATCCCTTTAAGTGGTAGGACTACCTAAACCAGTTCATGTCCGGCATTTTGGTATACTTTTTCTTTTAATATTAGTTGTTTATGTACCAGTAACCTAGGACCGTTCGTCACTTTTCAATGGTTTTTGCCCAATAACTGTCATGTTTTGGACGCGATCCGGATATGCTTTTGTATGTAGCAAATACAGAATTTTACACAAGTTTTCTGTTATGCGCGAAGTAAAATGTCATAATTTACGAAAATGCCAGACCGATGTATTTTTTTCGGGCAGGATTTTCCAGCTGTAACTCGCCACGTTCTTCTATCATCCCGAAATATAAATTTTAAGGGCAAACTGTAAGACTCAACTCGCTTTTCAAAATGACTGCTAAGGGCTATAATATGAGCACAAACCTGACTCCATATGTGTATACTGATAGTTCACGTATAGCAGCTCAGTATTTTGCATTCGAGAACCGGTTGCCGGTAGGTTCGGCAAAAAATATAATTTCCGGGATAATTGTTGTTTTCGGGAGGTTGCGATGGTGCAGGTACAGGCAGATTGGACCTAGGTTACTGACAGTTATTTAATAAATTCATTCGCAAAATTCTTAGATTTCGGGATGACAAAATGATATGGCGGATTAAAGTTGTCCAAAAATATTTTGCCCGGAAATATTTAATTCTCCTATAACTCAAAATAACACTATAGTTTGCTTTGTAATTCTCTGGAAACATGTCTAAAAATCTACACTTTCGACATTCCAAAGGGGAACTCCATTGCACCGAAAACAAAAAAAGTAATTGCTGAAAAACCATCCAAAAGTTGCGGACGGTCGTAGGTTACTGGTAGTTTTCTTTCAGCATGCACACTCTCCAGTTAAACAACCATAAGCCAAATCACACTTTGGGCGTTCCCAGTAAAATGCGCAAAAATTCTGCGTTTCGAATAAAAATAACGAGGTAAAATGAAAGAAATGATAGAGATTTCGCCTAAATGTCAGATTTTCCTTGCACCACAGAGCAGTCGGGTTTTTAACAATCCGTATGCTGTTTTAAAAATTGATTAAAAGTTTTAACAAATAATGTCAAGTTCCAATTTCTTTTATGTTCCAAGTATGAGCTGTTTTTGCGTTATTTCTTCCATATTTTTCTGCAATTTCTTTCATTTTTTACCCGGTTCAATCACAGTCGAAATTCAAAATTTTTGCGCATTGTATTCGAACACCCAAAGTGTGATTTGGCTTATCGCACGATTTTTTACAAACAATTTTATTCAGCACCTTCAATAGCTCCGAGTCAGTTGTGACTTGAATAACATCGTATATATCTCTTTCAGAGCTACGAAGCCTTCTGTATGTCCGCTACGACTGACAGAGGTCAACTTCATATGTTCTGGGGCACGAATCCTGCATACCAGTCCGTATTATTCAAAAATTTACAGAAAGTTCACGCCCAATTTACCCCCTTCTTGTAAAGCAGGTACAATTATTAATGGCCTGTATATCTTTATTAATGGACTGTATATCTTTTATTTCTTCATTAAAGTGCACAAAAGTCAGCTACCGCACTCACCGCTCAAATGTTCGTTTACATTCCGGCCTTTGAATGTCATGTGACCAAAGTCAAGTTTAAATAAAGGTGTTATAGATTATCTGTAAAATATATACTAAAATAGTTGATGGATGCAGAATAAGGTATAAATTTATTTTGTACAAACATAATATTTAGCTTTTAATTTCTTCCATTCTTTTTGAAATATCAATTCAAAAATTTTTTGGTGAATTATTTCAAAAATTATTGTTACTTTTTCACGTAATAAACCATACTCCCTGTATGCTAACAAATATGGTTATTTCCTTATATTTTTTTTAGGAAGCCTATTTTCTGTCAGTTTTTTTCTATCATTTATCTATATCCTTAAGCCAATTGAATCCGCGTATTAATTTACTGGGTTAGTACAAAGTTCAGAAAAATTAAACGCCCGAAAAAAGAAGTTTTGGAAAGCCCTGAGAAACGACGAAAAAGTTCTTGAAAGGCCTGGAAATTTAAAACCCCCCGAATTTTTTTCAGACTGAAAAAGGGTCAGTAATAGAATATATCAGTAAAACGTTGCCTATATATAAAGATACCTCAATATTTAAAATAGGAATTCTGAAGTTTATAAGAAAGCAAATAAATTTTTGGTAGGCTGTTCTCACGTAGACTACCGATAAATCGAATTCAAAGAAATCGAAGCTTTACATTTTTACACCATTTTAGGTTGCAGACTATATAAACAACTTATTTTCTTGCCTTAGAAATAGAAAAAGAAACATGAAAAAATAAAAATGCAAATAAAGTTTTTAAAAACTCAAAATTTCAATAGTTTACTGAACCGAACTACCGTCATTTCGATAAACAGCCAAACATAATTCAATTTTCTAATATTTTTATTTTCCTTTCGCCACAAGGTAGGAATTTACATTGTTAAACATATTTTCACCCCTTTGGTATGAGAAAAATGAAGCAATAGTGATTTATTCGACATTCGAACTATCGGTACGCTATGCTGGAATAGCCTACCAAAAAATATCTGGTTTCTTATTTGCTTCAGAATTCTTATTTTAAACAATACGGTGTTATGTTTATATATACACATATATGTGTATAGTAAACAGTCCATTGAAAATGTTCCTGGAGAATTCCTAGAAATTGGCTGTCTCAACTTTATACGAACCCTGAATTTCATATAGACTTTCTGTTCAAGATTTTAAAATCCGGCACTGTCCATAAAATTGCACGATCTAAACACCACGACATCAGACGTATTGGATCTTTAGAAGAACAGAAAAAACTAGAAAAATGCCGATCTTTCGACTATTTTTCCTTTATTGACCTGAAAAATAGCAACCGCGGGATTCCCCAGTTTTAGCTGATTTCTTCTTGAATTTTCCTCGTTTTTAAAACCGATTACGCATAAACTGACAAATATTTCACAGCTCCGTTTTTCCAAGAACAATCCAACCTATTGTGATTATTATATGTCTCCCCCTAAGGGAGACATATATAGCATTTTGTGTGTCCTGCCGTCCGTCTTGCCGTCTGTCCGTCCGTCCGTCTGTCCGCAGTGAGTTCTTATAAAATTAATGAGTCGATTTTTCTCAAAACATACATACGTATTGGGGTACATGTCTAGATGATGCCCGTGTTATTTTTTTTTCGTTTCCTCAAAAATTCTATTTTTTTGGCAAATTTTTGAACATAGGGGGGTTTTTCGCGAATTTTTTTCACTTTGGCAGGCTATATCTCCAAAACAGTTTGTTGGATTAGGCTGAAACGTGGCAAGAACAACACACATATAGTGCAAATGTTTACTGCGAAGTTTTTTTTCATTTCCGCTAAAAATGTATTTTTGGCGAACTTTTTAATTTATGAATTTGAACTTTTTTTGGCCATATTGTTGCGATATCTCCGAAACGGTTTGTTGGATTAGGCTGAAACTTGGCAAGAACAACACACATATAGTGCAAATGTTTACTGCGAAGTTTGTCTTCATTTCCGCTGAAAATGTATTTTTGGCGAATTTTTAATTTTTTTTAAAACTTTTTTGGCCATATTGTTGCGATATCTCCGAAACAGTTTGTTGGATTAGGCTGAAACATGGCAAGAAGAACCCACCTATAGTGCAAATGTTTACTGCGAAGTTTTTCTTCATTTCCATTGAAAACGTATTTTTGGCGATTTTTTTAATTTTTGAATTTTTACTTTTTGAGCGATATTGTTGCGATATCTCCGAAACAGTTTGTTCCATTAGGCTGAAACATGGCAAGAAGAACCCATATGTAGTGAAAATGTTTACTGTGAAGTTTTTCTTCATTCATTTTCTGTAAAAATGTATTTTTGGCGATTTTTTTCAATTTTTTGGGCTCGCCAATGTTATATTTTAAGCAGGAATTTTTTCCACGCGACTGATTGGGGGCGGGGGAGACATATCCGTTTTTGTTTTAACAAAAACACTGGCCAGTCTAGTTTTACAACAATAACTTTTACTTTTTGGCTGCACGTGTGTTACATAATAATGCATCTACCGCGACACTGCTTTTGTTTTTACTCCTTGCGTGTTTATGTTCTACCAGGAAAGTAAGGTCCCCACTGCATCTTAATTGTTATAACTCGCAGACAAAAAAAAGACGAACTGCATCTGTCCCTATCAAAAGGAATAGATTTTTCTTTGTTGCAATGCATGTTAACCTATTCGAAACAAAGCTTAGTGACAGTGTGAGGGAATGGCGGTGGAATTGGTCAGAGTAGATCAAAATGTGTAACAAAATGTCCATTTGCTAATATCAGAATGCTAAACTAAATAAGCGAGATGCAAGTTTGCCAACCCTTTCGACTCAAATATTCTTTATTTTGTGATACTTGACAGATTAAAATTGTTTTCCGTCACGGAACGAGGCAAAGAAGGTTATACTAACAACTAACAGACTAACAACGGTTATGTCTGTTTCAGAATTGCTGCATTGGGGGTGTCTGTTAACAAACATGGACAGTATAACCGTGTATTTACGGCTACTGACTGTCCGGAAAGCTAAGCGCCTTGTGATTGGTACGCTGACAGTGGTGTGTGTGGTTGTTATCCTGCGTATATACAGCAAGTTACCGAGTCGTGGCCAGATTACTTCCTCCGTCACGTGTAAAGCCAAGTTATCACAGGTATCCTTCTGAATGCTGCTTCTGGTTTCCTTTTGCTGTTGATGTTTAAACGTTACTATTCTGGGTGTCACAATACGTTACTTGATTGACTCATGTGGTGGGGTGGGGGGTGTATTTTAATGCTGACGATTCGGTTGAAATAAAAATAGAAAGAAAAGAGGTTGACCAGTAAATGAATTGAAGAATGAGTGAGTGTTGCGGTGCTTAAAGGAAACCACCATGTAGATGTATGTTTTTTGAAGTGAAAGCTCGCAATTGAACCTGAAAGGGACGACTCTAGGTGATTGGTGTAAAGTTATTTGCCTCCTAGAGGGAGGACGCTTGAGACACATTGTGGAACGAATTTATGCGTGTTAAAAGGTGATGTTCAAAAAATTTTGTTTTTCCAATGTCTTCGGCAGATAGTGTTTCCAAAAGAGCTAGAAAGATTGAAGTATTTGAGTGGTATTCACAGAGATCCTTATACACTGGAACAAGACTACTTCAAGTAAAATATCAATATATTGTTACCTGTTACTGTTTTGTATTTTGTTTTCTTTTTTATGACAGTGAAAGTGCGATTTTACATTTTAATTGAAAAAAAAAACGAGGAACATCTTTTAAATTATGGGTCCATATCAAGTAATTTTCTTAGAATGAAGAACAGAAGACCTGTTCGTAAGAATAGATAGCTGGTAAAAGAATCAGAAAATATCTTTGCAGCAGCATGGGCTAGCTGAGCGAGCGTCCCCGGATGTATGTGGTGTGTTGTTTTTTTTTGTTGCAGTCTGGTGTCAACATTGCAGCAGCAGTGTTCTTATCAGGTGCACATAGGGCCGCAGGAAGACGGAGGGTGGGAGGTCTGCCTCGATCGCCAGTTTGATATTCGAAAACCTTGCCTTGTATATTCTTTCGGGTAAGGGAGAAAATTTCATATTCCCACATTCCTCAGCCTCTTGGCCGTCTTTTGCGCATGCGTTTTAATAACATTAATTATGTTTTTATGTGCGTATTTTAGAATTCATTCCGAATGCTCACGGTTCTAAAAGATCCGGTTCTAAATGAAGTTTGACGTCGTTATTTGACGTCACATTACTTGACATTGACTGAGTGTGCTAAAAAGCTCCGTATACTTTTGTGTGTATGTGTCGTCTGCTGGCTCCCGCTCATTCAGTCAGTGGTCGCTTGTGTGTTCAGAATAGGCAACGACTTCCGGTTTGAGCGCGGGATAGAGGAGCTTCTGGGCTGCGAAGTGCACGCGTTTGATCCAAGGTTAGGCAGCTTTTCTTTGTTGTTACAACTTGTTTGTAAATTGAAATGCATGAGCTGTGGCTGTTGAAATTGACAATTCTGTTGATTTATCAGGTAATTGAAAAAAAATGGTGAAAAGTAGGCAGTTTATCTCGCGTGTTAATATAACACGTTTATGCACAGATACGAACTTAGATATTGCTGTTTCAGTATGGGTATCGACTCGCACAAGTATTCCGATAATGGCTATTTTCACAACATTGGTCTAGATAGTGCTAACCACAAGACAGTGCAGGGTCAGTGGACAATGCACACGCTGTCACGCATTATGTCTGACCTCAAACACGAAGGGGTAAGAACCAGCGCACATCGGGGCCGAAACATTTTGACACGTTGCGTAGAAAGTTCACTTTTCATTTTATAGCTCTGTTCTAAGGAAATTCACGTCAGTGTTGTCATTGGTTAATATTCAAATCCATTCCTAACGCAATATGTCTTCTTGTGATAATACTGTCGCTTATGCCAATTACAGGCACTGTTGGACTCTTTGTGTTTGCAGCGCACGATCGATTATTTAAAGCTGGATATCGAGTTTGCTGAATGGCCGTCGCTACACAACATTGTAGAAACAGGACTCATCAAGCAGGTATGCGGACGTCGCCTTCGGGGTCATTTCTAACATAGGAGAGAGGGTTAGGGGGGTGGGGGATGTGGGGGGGGGTGGTCTGTTTAAACCAGAGGACTCTGTTTGAATTTGAGGGTTTAATAAATGTCAGTTTTTCTTGGGGCATATAGGAGATTGCTGAGGAAGTGACCTTTTTGTCCAGCGAGTAAACACATCACCCCCATCTCACCCTCCTTCCCAGTTGCCCATAATCCCCAGTCCCGGTATTCACAAAAGTTAACTGCGCAGTTAACTCCTCTCCAGAAGTGAAAATCGGTTGCCCCAGCTGTGTCAAACAATTTTAGGTTGATTTTTGTTTGTTAAATAAATAAATAAATAAAATACCGAATTGGTTAACTGTACAGTTAACTTTTGTAAATACGGCCACCGATTTTTCAGTGACCAACTGGAAAAATACAGTTCAAACTGAGAAAACACAACATATCTATCACTAATCACTGTAATTCTTCGAAAGTGACTCATAAGGCTGAATGCTCCCCCTTCTTCTTATCCACGTAGGTGAGGCAACTTGTGCTTGAAACACACACACCGGAAATGGATATCCACACGGCACCGGATCACACATGCACGTGGTCTACCATCGACACAATGGCCTTCATGCTCAAGACACTCCTACAACTGCAGCAAGCCGGCTTTAATGTCTACTACAGCAGGCCTAATTACCGGACTGAGTATACCTCGAAACTGACGTCACTGAAGCGCCTGTGCTGCCACAATGTGCATTTAGTCAATATGAAACATCCACAAAACGCATGGCAGCCACCTTAGTGCTTGTGTTCATCCACATAATTGTTTTTTTTTTTACAGAATATACATTTTACTTTTTGGACATATCAGAAAAAGTGCCTGTGATCTCAGTGGTCTGTAGCAGTACTGTGACCAAAAAATTAGAACTACGTTTTCGTGTCTGTAAAGCGTCGCTGGTGTGTTCGTCTCCATGAAGTGTTCTTGGGTGATGGAATAAAACATACACATGTATTTTCTTTACTTTTATTTATTTCGCATTTCAAGCCTCAGTACTATATAGCATTTACATCATATAATTCACTACCAAACAGATGGAACTATTTCGTACAAATTATATCTATTTTTAAAGCATGTTGGGAGATCAATAATATAGTGGTAAGAACGAAATGCCTCGTTTCGGCCTGTCCGTTTATAATAAGTGGAGCATTCACAAACCCATATGCGGATTCTGCCAAACAAAAATCACGCTACTTGGTGTGAATCACATAAGTACTTCAGTACCAGTGTGTGAACTGGCAGAAACCCCAACAACCAACCAAATCACGCTACTTCGTGGTCTCACATCACCTTCTTCAACACTAGTCTGTGAACGCAGAATCGTGTTATAGACGACCACTTTTAAAATAGCCAGTATCCTAATTTTCAAGTTGTCATACAAGCTATGCACGATTTATACGTTGCTAACGTATATTTGATACTTGTGAATGCCCACCAAAGAAATGAAAAAAAAAAAAAATAATTAGTCCGTTAATTTTTTAAATACTTAACATCATCATTTCATCACTTTATCACATTACTCCACAACGACAGTTCAACAGAGACTATCCATCACATGACGCGGCCACGTGACCGGAAGTCCTGTCTAATTTTTTTCCACGCTGCAAAGGACGGTGGAAAGTGTGGTCGGTTGTCGCGGAAACTGCGCGCTTTTTTTTTTAGGAACAGCCCACGGCTATGCCAAGTCCCGTGAGGTTGTACTGCCTCGTTCGTAAAGGTCAGACAGGCGTGACCATTTGCACAGGCGTGACCATTTGCACAGGTGTGACCGTAGCAAGCGTAAGCACCACAGGTTTGATCACTTGAGGTGTAACCATCACAGACCGTGACTATGACAGCTTTTTTCCCACCTCCTCCAATGCCCTCAGCGAGCCCTCTAGACGAGTTATGTTGTCTTTAAATAATCGAACCTTTTCCTGCGTTGCTAGTATCTGAGCCTCGACAATGCCTTTCTCTAACTTCTCGAGCTGTTCTGTCAGTTGCTAGAACAAAACGAAAAAAGGCAATTGGCAACCATTTCTCTCAATGACACGATGATGATGATGATGATGATGATGATGATGATGATGATGATGATGATGATGATGATGATGATGATGATTACAACTAGAGCAGTGTGCATAGCCCACATATTCTCCACAGCCCCCCCCCCTATCAGTTAAACACGGAAATCAAGAGCTGAAATTTTCCAAGTCCAGCTGGTCCATTTTCCTTGGACGAACCTGGCCCATTTACAATACCGATCTGTGTGTGTTCCCATAGAAGCTACACACCAAGTTTCATTAAAATCCTTGCAGGAGTTTTTAAGTTATCGTGTTAACAAGCTCTTGATGACAGACCGACCGACAGACACGCGGTCGATCGCATATATTCCCTGTGGGGAATAAACGATGATGATGATGATTACAATGATGTTGATGATGATCAGAACAACCAAATTCAAATCAATCACTGATAGCCGTTCCAAGAACACTAAATAAAATACTCGATTTCGACGTATTTCTTCTTTCTTTTTCTTTGTGCATCAACGAGTCAAAAACCAAAGACGCTATATGAAAAAATAGAGCGAAAATGGCGTTACCTTCCTGTATTTCTCTATAACTGCAGTTAATCTTGCTCGCTGTTGGTCAATATTCATCCCCTGTCACACAAGATGCAAACGTTCTTTAATATCTGACTATGTTGTTTAAGAATCCTGCGCACAACCTTTACTCAGTTGAAAAAATATCGCGTCTTATATTACCATTTAACGCAGTCAAAACAACACTAAATTCATATATTTCTTCAATTTACAGTAATTATCAGCACACTTCTCAATGCTTTTTTATGTATATTTTTTATTATTGCATTATTATTTTTGTGTCAAAATATTCAAATGGCAACTAATTATTACTTTTAATTGTAAATACAAGCTGGCGCCATCTGGAGCATCAATCCGGCAGCAGCAGTCTGGATCCCGGTCCGAGGCGCTCAGGAAGGTCACGTGATCCGTCGATGCGATGAAGTGGAAGACTTCGGCGTGATTGGCCACGCTCCGCTCTGACGTCACATCCGGAGTGCGCAGGAACACTGCGTACAAGAAGATCCTGTGCGTTATGTTAGAATGTCTTAACTCCTGGTAAATCTAAACCGAGAAGGGCACCCCTTTGGTCTGTTCACCTTTGATATGCACACACATTTTCTATATTCACTGTCATCCCACCTCATCCCCTCCTCCTACCTCCTCCCCCCTTCCCCATATCCCCACTTCCTCCACTCCTCGCCAATTCCCCGCTCCCACATGCATGCGCGATCAGCCTCACCCCCTCCCCCCTCAGCTCACCCCCCCTTCAGCTCCCAGACTAATGCGCGATCAGTCACACACCCCTGCCCCCACTCCCTCATCCAGGCCTGGTCACTTCCCCGTCCCCCATCGCACGCGTAACAAGCCCCACCCCGCCCACACCCCCTCATCCAGGCCTGGTCACTTCCCCGTCCCCCATCGCACGCGTAACAAGCCCCACCCTGCCCATACCCCCTCATCCAGGCCTGGTCACTTCCCCGTCCCCCATCGCACGCGTAACAAGCCCCACCCCGCCCACACCCCCTCATCCAGGCCTGGTCACTTCCCCGTCCCCCATCGCACGCGTAACAAGCCCCACCCCGCCCACACCCCCTCATCCAGGCCTGGTCACTTCCCCGTCCCCAATCGCAGGCGCGACGAGCCTCACCATTGAGCCGGTCCCACTTGTCGAGGCGCAGGTCTTTTCTGTATCTGGCTATCGCCCACGCGTACTCTTCTGTTACTTGTATTTCTTTTTCTAGTTCACCATCTTTCCATAAATACTGCAAGAATAGAAAGAGCACAATCAGTGCATTTAAAGCATTCCACGTACATAGCAAGCTCTCCCCATGCACAAATCAACACTACGTGCCGACGATCAGAGCACATGAAACCATGTAAATATAGTCCATAATTATGTCATATACGCCACATTATATTACAGCTTGTGTTATTCTATAGATATACAGCGGCATACCCTCAACAGATGACACAAATAGGTGCTTGCAAATATCACCTAAGCCTAAGGTTGAGGCCGAGCCAGGCGCCCAGCTGCATGAACTAGTCCACCAGTTGATTTCCGTTAATTTTGCATTCTTAATTTGGTAAAATCCCTTAATGTACTTAAACTTGAAGCTATTCAGTAGAACAAAAAGTTTTTTATTTCTTCAAATGGTGTACAATTGAAAATTGGTGTTAGCCTTTTTTTCACACAGGCCAAAATAATCCGACCAGTTGACTAATCGGTTACAGTCTTACGGAAATAAAACACTTTAAAATACACCTGTAAACTGGTTCAACACAGCCCCCTCACCTCGCTTGGTTTCGGGTACGGCGCAATGCACACAGACGCGGGTCGCTGGAAGTGCGGTATGCTGGGCAGGCGCTGGTACAGCTCCTCGCTCAGGTAAGGCATGAACGGGGCGAGGGCACGCACGCCAGTGTCGACAGCAAGCAGAAGCACGTTCTGCACGGCACGCCGACGGCTGCCATCCTCGAGGTTGTACACCTCCTTTACGTATTCCTACAAGAGAGCAAAGAAATATACCACACTTTCTTTCTCCGCCAGCCCCTCACCACCCCTCCCCCACCCCCAGCACAACCGATCCCCCCACCCGGTTGATTTTACACCTATTTAATGTATTCCTCTTTTACGAATTACGTTTCCAAGAGCGTCATGAAAAAACTGGCGAGAGCTTCTGTTTTCCCAGACCGATTTGAAACTGTATGTCTCTTTCACAACAGCGCAAAGAAAACAGCAATATATTCTCTCCTCTACCACCACCCCCAACCGATGGATCTGGGGAGTACTCACACAGTAGATGCCCGACAGTTGGTCTTTCCAGAATCTTTTCAGGGCATCAGTGGCATTAAAAAGATCATAGGTGTGAAAAGCGTCGTCACACACTTTCACCAGGTCAGACATACAGCTCAGCATCCACCGGTCCGTCGGGCTCAAGCTGTCGTCGAGCTACAAACACAAAAACACACGAGTGTGACGCGGTACATTCCTGATAGCCACAGAACCACGTTCCTGATAGCCACATAACCACGTTCCTGATGGCCACACAACCACATTCCTGATAGCCACACAACCACGTTCATGATAGCCACACAACCGCACTCATGATAGCCACACAATCACGCTCCCGATAACCACACAACTACATTCCTGATAGCCATACAACCACATTTGCCTCACCGCATCATCCTCCAATCAAAACATCTGAAAAACTCAACGCCTCATCCTCCAATCAAAACATCAGAAAAACTCAACGCCTCATCCTCCAATCAAAACATCTGAAAAACTCAACGCCTCATCCTCCAATCAAAATATCTGAAAACCTCAACGCCTGATCACCCAAAGAAAACATTTGAAAAGAAAGATATTTCTCTAAAACCACAACAAATAAACAACATTATCAAGCACTTATGACACGACCGGGTTTGGGGCGTTTTCGATTCCGTGACTATCATTTAATAGGGATGTTGTTCACAGCAGAATCTTGAATACCAGTACCTAAGAAGAAAAAAAAATAAACGCCTCAAATCTCAACCATGTCCCCCAACATCGCGAAGATCTGCAGCCATTAGAGTAAACCAACATGAAGAAATCAAGCGGAATATATGAATTTGTGGCATACCTTTTCGAAGTCAGTTGGTATAAACACATCTCCCAGCTTCGACCTGATGAAGAAGAACGTCTGGTAGATCTTGTTGCAGAATAAGCGATCGGCGTGTATGTGCGTAGTGTCGATTTGCGTGAACTTAGCTAAGCGACAAAAAAAAAAAAAAAACAAAAAAAAAAACAAGTGTGGCACTAGTGTTGGGATTCTATCTTCCAGCAACGTGGAATCGATTCCAGACATGTGGAATCTATCTCGGAGAAGTGGAATTTTCTTTTTTTATTTGGGTACGCACATCACTGCTTTTACTACACATTTTTATTTATTTACTTTACAATAAGTTGGTTGACAACAGATTTCAAACCTGAAGTCGTAAGAAAGTTAGTTTCCTTTTCTTATTTTAACCATCTACTCGTTGATAGCCGAAAACCTCACAAACTGTGGATAGTTTATGTTTTCACTCATTTCACAACGTTCGAATTGACAACGTATCTTACACTTAACTGCATATTTTTTTGATATTTTAGACGTGTTATTTCACACATTAACTTCGACGACATCCTTATATGTGAAGCGGCAGATTCTATTTTTACATTCCCCCCCCCACCCCCCCCCCCCCCTTCATTGGTTTACTCTGCAGCGAGACAGCAGACGACATACGCTTACATTTGAAGCGGTAGCGACACAGCGAAAACCTCAGGGCGTCGGCGCCACATTCCTTGATGCCCAGTGGGAATTCCTTCACCTGTCCTGCCCTTGCTTTCTGGATCTCCCGCGGATCCAGGGCCTCGCTTTCCAATCTCTCTTGCATGTCCTGTGTTCAATACATGTGCACCCATGCATGAAGCGTTACAGTAAAGAGTAAATTTCTCATTTTCTACCCGTTTCAAAGAAAGGGAAAATTTTAAGATGTTGGGTTGGAGCTTGCACGACGAAAACTGTACCGGTTAATGCACAGATTTTTTCCAGTACGCAAGGCATCAAAGAGCACTAGATTGCCACCCCCCAGCCCTCCCCCCTCGGGAGCATTTACGCATTTCCATATTAAGAACCCGTGACAATGTTATGACAACACAATTGAGCTTAGTGCAACGCAGTTTCTGTTCCTTCCTTGAGGACATACTTTAATAAGGAAAAAAATGAAATGCAACATTATCACGTGGAAAGCGCTACAGAAATGTGGCGTATATAAAGCTGTACCTTCAGAGAGATTCCATTGATGACGTCCATCGGATCGACGACGTTGCCTAGCGACTTGCTCATCTTCCTGCCGTAACTGTCCAGTAAGATACTGTGAAATAAAACCTGCAATAAAGCAAATATTACACCGTCAAATACCTGCAGTACAGCGATGGAAAACGCTGTCAAATACCTGTAACAGAGCAATGTAAGACGCTTTCAAATACCTGCAGTACAGCCACGGAAAACGCTGTCAAATACCTGTAATACAGCTATGTAAGACATCGTCAAATACCTGTAATATAGCAATGTAAGATGCCGTCAAATACCTGCAGTACAGCGATGGAAAACGCTGTCAAATACCTGTAACAGAGCAATGTAAGACGCTTTCAAATACCTGCAGTACAGCCACGGAAAACGCTGTCAAATACCTGTAATACAGCTATGTAAGACATCGTCAAATACCTGTAATATAGCAATGTAAGATGCCGTCAAATACCTGCAGTACAGCCATGGAAAACGCTGTCAAATACCTGTAATACAGCTATGTAAGACATCGTCAAATACCTGTAATACAGCTATGTAAGACATCGTCAAATACCTGTAATATAGCAATGTAAGACGCCGTCAAATAACTGCAGTACAGCCATGGAAAACGCTGTCAAATACCTGTAATAGAGCTATGTAAGACATCGTCAAATACCTGTAATATAGCAATGTAAGACGCCGTCAAATACCTGCAGTACAGCCATGGAAAACACTGTCAAATACCTATAGTACATCAGTGTAAGAGATCATCAAGTACTAGTAATACAGCAATGTGACATACCGCCAAATACCTGTAATAACGTCATGTAAGATACCGTCAAATACCTGTAATACCACCGTATAAACCACTGTCATATACCTGAAATACATCAGCAGGGATTTTTTTTGCTCTGCTTCCTGCTTCCAGGAAGCATTGATTTTTCCCAGGAAGCATTGCTTTCAGCATGAATGCGTCCGCTTGGACGCATCCTTTTTCATATGTTGCGTCCAATTATAAAATGATAAACTCAATATTCGATAACCACATCAGTTTTTTTTTGGTGGAATATTTACTTGTCGCATTACAAAGGTTGAATTGAAATTTGTGTATAGTGTTTGAATTTAACTGTAGCCTATCTTAATATTCTAAATACCGTTATTCCCACAATATAAGCCGCCTGGGACAATTAGCAGCACTTACCCAAAATAACCCATCCAAAAAAATGTTTCGTTGACCGGACTATAAACTGCGCCCTGGTCGAATTTAAAATATGAAAGTCTTGATCATTTAGTACATTGGACAGATATAAACTCTGAGTTAGATCAACTGAGATACTCCTACATTTATGTTTGTAAAGGACGAAGGAAAAATGATAAATAAAAGCACTAAAAATAGTTTGTTTATTTTTGCTATCGTAAGTATGGCTTCTTAAAGATTTTCTCAAAAGTGTCTGGACCATAATTAACCCCACCGGACTATAAGCCGCAGGAGGGGTTTTGTATGTAAAATCGGATTATAAAATGTGGTTATAGTCCGAGAATTACTATATACGCGAACTTTGCTACCGGACGTATTGATTGCGTCATAGACGCATTGAAATTCTCGTGGAAGCAATGCTTCGATCGTCACTGCGTCCACGGAAGCATTGGTTAACAGAGCAAGAAAAATCCCTGATCATCAGTATGCGACATCGTTAAATACCTGTAAAACGCCAACGAAGACACCATCAAGTATCTGTAATACGGCCATTTAAGACATCGCCAATTCCTGTCACACAGTTATGTAAGACGCCGTCAAGTACTTGCAATACAGCCATGTAAAATATAGCAATGTCAGACACCGTCCATACATGTAACACAGATAGGTAAAACGCTGCTAAATATCTGTGATGAGGCATGTAAAATGCTGTCAAAGACGTTTTAAAACAAGTAAATAAACCAGAGTAAAACGTGCAGGACCTACACATACTGCTACACGAAATACATTTAAATTTTCAAATTTTCATTTAATTCAGCAACATAAAATTATGTACGAGCACTGATGAGAAATCGTGTGTGAAAGCATGTATGTATAAGACGGTTAATCCTATGTTCTGTCGCATGATATAAGATAAAAGTATAAGTAAAATAAACTATCTAAATGAAATTCAACACCAGTGCGAAAGGTCATTGTTTTAAGTTACATAATCCATATGTATGTTTTTTAGTTTATTTACAGAACGCCTTGAAAAATGGTGAAGAACACCTTGTGGACTTAAAATACAACTTTTCACAAATAAAACCCAAACGTAAGAGAACTTGCCAGAAACGCACCTTTTTAAACGGCAACTGACCGGTGAGTTTTTGTCCCAGCATGACCATGCGAGCCACCCAGAAGAACATGATATCACTGGCCGTCTCCAGAAGACTGGTGGGGTACAATTTGGCCAAATCTTCTGTCTGCAATACCAGCAAACATTCAGGGCTCTCAAACGTAACGTAGCGAAAAAACTTGACGTAAACAACAAGCTTGACGCAAACAATAAGCTTTGTGTAAACAATAAAACTGACCAAATAATAAACTGGAAATCACAGTCATTAAATCAATGTAAGAGACAAGGATGAATCAAGGCACTAAACAATTCAACATCCTGCTCAAGCATTCCACGCATATTACGGCAACGAGTTTAAAGCTTTTACATCAGGGCGGAAGTGTTGCAGCGGTGAAGCCATTTTTTACCTTCGCTGGCCATCCAAATACGGCGAACGGAAAAAGCGCCGAAGAGAACCACGTGTCAAGGACATCCTCGTCCTGTGTGACGTCACAATCGCTTTCCGAACACTTCAGCAAATCACAGGCCTTCTTTACAGCTTCTCCCTTTGTATGAGCGGTCACCCAACCCGCAGTCTGAAAGGTGAGTTTTATTTCGGTAGGACTAACCCGAGTCAAAAATTTAGATAAAACTTACACATATAACAATAACGGTTACATTTTAATTCTCAGTTCTATATTTTTGAAACTGTTCGATGATAACGAAACGAGCTCACGTTATACCACGATCTCCCCCCCCCCCCCCCACTCCCGCCTCGCCCCCTCCCCTCATCCCGCCCTCCCCCATATCACCCACAGGAAGTTCAAGCTTTTCGACTGTTATGGCTTAACGTGGTAGACCCTCTCTCAGGAAACGCTTGCACGGAACTACGTTCTGTTATCCGGCCATACCAGGCAATTAGTGGCCCCAGTCCAATAAGCTCACCTCCCCATCAACCCGCCTCGTCACCCTGTATGCAGGCACTCGATGGCCCCCCTCCCCTCCTATGACGTGTCTGTACCCACCTCTCCATCAGCCCGCCTCGTCACCCTGTACGCAGGCACCTGATGACCCCTCCCCTCCTATGACGTGTCTGTACTCACCTCCCCATCAGCCCGCCTCGTCACCCTGTATGCAGGCACCTGATGGCCCCACCACAACTGCCGCGATATGCACCAATCCCCTGTTTTCTCCAACCAATCCTTCCACTCGGTGACGTAGTTCTCCGGTATCATTTCAAGACGGCCATCTTCTACAGCCTAAACAAAGAGAGGATGACAGTGGCGGATCCAAGCAGGGTGGGGGGGGGGGGGGGGGAATCAGGGGTTGCACCCCCCCCAAAAAAAAAAAAAAAATCCAAAAAAAATAGACCCCCAGCTGGCTTAGGAGCGCGCGCATGCCCTACTTCCACGGTGGCTCAAGTTGAACACCCTCCCCCCCCCCCCCCTACCCGAAAGCTGTATCCGCCACTGCAGGATGCACTTACTTTTAAACAGTTAAAATATGTTATTTTTCTTAACAAATATATGCACAGCATTTTATAAACTTATAAGGGTGAATAAAATATAAGGTGCATTCGACATATTCGAAAATTGAAATATTGCTGATTGACTTCTGAAGTGATGACACGTGTTTCCGTTTGCTCGGTCACTGGTGTGGTGATGACACGTGCAGCATCAGTGACAGCTTCCGTTTGCTCGGTCACTGGTGTGGTGATGACACGTGCAGCATCAGTGACAGCTTCCGTTTGCTCGGTCACTGGTGTGGTGATGACACGTGCAGCATCAGTGACAGCTTCCGTTTGCTCGGTCACTGGTGTGGTGATGACACGTGCAGCATCAGTGACAGCTTCCGTTTGCTCGGTCACTGGTGTGGTGATGACACGTGCAGCATCAGTGACAGCTTCCGTTTGCTCGGTCACTGGTGTGGTGATGACACGTGCAGCATCAGTGACAGCTTCCGTTTGCTCGGTCACTGGTGTGGTGATGACACGTGCAGCATCAGTGACAGCTTCCGTTTGCTCGGTCACTGGTGTGGTGGTGACACGTGCAGCATCAGTGACTGCTTCCGTTTGCTCGGTCACTGGTGTGGTGATGACACGTGCAGCATCAGTGACAGCTTCCGTTTGCTCGGTCACTGGTGTGGTGATGACACGTGCAGCATCAGTGACAGCTTCCGTTTGCTCGGTCACTGGTGTGGTAGTGACACGTGCAGCATGAATGGCTGCCGATGTATTAACGACACGTGCGACAATGTTTTTCCCTGATCATCTGGCAACACGTGTAGCATGAACACGTTTTCACCGGCACGTGCACGATGACCTAATGAAATAATGGCTTCCCACAAACCATCACTCGTTATCACGAATAAATCCAATTCCTCAACCAACCCTCCCCCACCCCCACCCTTTATCCAAAACTCTAAAATGTCGGCCGATAATACATTGAAAAACAGTGACAGTAAGTACAGATAAGTAAACGTATAGCGAGGACTACAACCTGCACTGCTTGCTGTGCCATGTCTCTCACGCTCACATACCATTGGTCCTTCAGTCTCGGTTCAATAACATCGTTCGATCGGCTATCAGAAAAACAATAACAGATAAATAAATAAGTACGTATTTAGGCGTTATTAACTTGCTGGATGAATTACCACGACTGCTTTATTTCATCGTAACACAAACAAAATCGTATTCCAATAAAGTACATGAAAGTTTCCTGTGCCACAGGAACCCTAGCAACCCCCCGTCCCCGTCCCCCACCCCCCGCCTTCTCCACACCTGCACACGGGTATAGCCATGGCGTGGTCCTGCTCTCCGCGGTGTAGACCCGCCTCCCGCAGGGCTCCTACCACTTCCCGCCTCGCCATCAGCCGCGGCAAGCCCTGCATTCGCCAAAAACAGCCCAGCGCGTCACGACACAGTGACGTCACAACAGTGACGTCACAGAAACATGGCCCCATACACACACAAGGTGTTGGCAAATGAATCCGGTTGAGAAGTTAAATACTCTTTGCCTCACTATATATTTGCGCACGCAATCTATGTTATGAACATATTAATTTTACTTTCATACAAAAATCGTGAATTATCATGCTTCTTTATTCTAACAACATTTGCTGAATAGAGAATTATGCTGATTATGCTGATATGTCTGTTTTATTTACAGTAATTATTTTTCTTGAAAAAGAAATTCACCTTAAATTGCTCAGGGACGTTGATCAATTTCCCGTCATCATCAATAATATCAATCATAGGTAAATTATGACGTAATCCAATCTCGTAATCATTGACGTCATGGGCAGGCGTAATTTTAACAGCCCCTAGAAAAACAACAGATCCATCAATTTTTGTCTTTATGAAAATATATATATATTTAATGGCACTTCTGGCAACTTTTAAATGTTAAAGGGAAGAAGAATTTTTTTTGTCTCTGTTATGACGTTAAATCTCCGTTAAAAGGACCGAGTCAGACATTGACGTTAGTTCAGTTCGTGTCGTAGGAGCAGCACTGACCTGTGCCGAAGTCTGGACTGACGTAGGCGTCACACATGACGGGAAGCGTCCTGTCGCACAGCGGGTGTCGCACCTGGGCGCCGTGCAGCGCCGTGTAGCGGGCGTCGTCGGGGTGTACGGCCACTGCTGTGTCGCCTAGCAACGTCTCTGGTCGTGTGGTAGCCACCACGATCTCAGCATCTACAGCACATGCGTGAACGTGTCAGATCGACGGAAAGGGGTGGGGGTGGGGGTGGGGAGGGGTGAGGGGGGCGGAAGCGAGGCACGGAGGAGGGTTTGTGGCTTCCGCTGCATCTATCAAAGTCTCCGGTCGCGCTGTCTCCACGAGTCAGGGTGGTGGGGGGTACGGGGGAGGATGGGGAGGGGAGTACTGCGCCTGGCAGGACTCGGTTCGCAGGTAGTAGGGGTAGGGGATGGTGGGGGGAGGAGATGGAGGGGGGAGGGGAGTGGAGAGGGGGGAGGGGGGGGTGTGCTGAATACAAATGTACTGAATAGCAATCATGTATTTACTTAAAAACTAATTTAGTGACTCATCCCTGTTTCAACAATAATATTATTTTTGTCACGTGATTGATACTTTTCCTTTTACCTTGCCCAACAACCGGATAAGCAAAACTAGTCAACACTCCGAACTCGATTTTCTTTTCACAGCCAGGCACATCCAGCTTGGTCCTCCCCGTCAGTTCCGTATATTCTACCTACAGCGGCAAACAAAGTGGCTGATTACGGAAGCTATACACAAGAAGACGAGATGTCTCGGTCCCACAGCGAGAATATTAGTTCCTTATTTCGTATCGGCCTAGCCCTTATTAGTGAACGTGTAATTGGTGAACAAACTCAGCCGAACACCATCTTCTGGATGATATTCCCTTCTCATTCCCGAATATCTCTGCATATATTTGCATATAATATTCGCGTGGTACCAAGTGCGTTTACTCTATCTATACTTTTACCATTCTTCAGCCAATGTATGGTACCTCTTGAAGATTTTGGTCTTTTTTTCTTCTCTGGTCACATTATCAAGTGATGTCATACACATGTTTAAGTCGCTGACGACAGCGTCAACACAGACAGGGCAATCAAGCATCTACCAACCTCTAAATCCGATATCGCAGATTTCAAAGTACACGACCAGTTCACCATACGCTTGCTGCGGTAGATCAAGCCCTCATCGTAGAGACGTATGAACGCCTCGTTAACAGCTGTGCACATTTTCTACAATAAAAACAAAAAACTGAAAATCTTGATTTGTTTCCCCTATGAAAACGATGTACAAGTACTGCATTTGTGTGTTTCTGATATTGTAGTTAACTAAACCAATTAAGAATCAAGCTTTGTTTCACTCGAAACGTATCTTTCTCAATATCAGCTTTAGCAAGACTTATGATTTTTTTTTTTCAGTTTTAATATTTTTAACGTGTGACTTTTATGACATTTACGTCAATTGGCTGTTCATCAAAACCATCAACGACATTTTCCTGAAAGTTCCGGGTAATTCTTCCTAGGGCTGAAGCCCGGCGGGCGTAATGGAACGGGGTTTGGTCATTTCGGCACTTTACCAAATCGGCACCAAACTAGACAATTTTTGGTCAACTCGGTTTCTTTTGAAAGTCACACTTTCCACTCCTAACTAATTCGAAATAACTCTTGACAGATCGTACCGTGTTCTGCCTTTTATCCGTAATGAGTTATACAGGGTTCATAGTTGATTTTCAAAATCAAATTCCATGATTTTTCCAGGATCTTAAATTTTTTTCCAGGTATTGTTTTTGTGAGGTTTTCACGGATATGTATATAAAAAAATGAACGAAAAAACAGTTTCAACCCATTTTTTATTCTGTAAAATACAAAATGGTAACAGAACTATAACTAAATTGACAAATTTCGACATTTTCAAATTTTCTCACCGGATTTGCAGCGTTCTGAAAAATGACAATTTTCTTGGAAATTGAAAAATGATTACCCACTTTCGTTTTCCATGATTTTTCCATGATTTTTGGCGTTTTTTTTAAATTCCATGATTTTTCCAGGTATTGAAAAAATTCCAGGTTTTCCAGGTGGCCTATGAACCCTGTTATATTTTCCTTTCGCTTTCGCAAAACTGCCACCAAAAATCCCAGCCAGAAACAGCCACAGCCGTAGTAACGGCGGGATTTTCCAGCTCTCTCCCACCCTAAATAAAATGATCCAACATACCGGATCCATGGTAAAGCAAGCACGTGACCAATCGAGGGCGGATCCCAGCCTTGCCATCTGCTCGTAGATTCTTGTTCCTTTTCTGACATTGAACGAAAAAAAAGAGTTACTTTAATTTCAGCAACTTTGGGGAACCGAAATGTGGTCAACTGTCTCTATTTGTCTCGATTTGCAAAGACAGACAAAATTCGCCCAAAGTATCGCCCATAAAACACCTTACAACCGAGATTTCAAATCTAGGTCGTATTTTTATACCCTATCCATACATAAACTATTTTTGGAATATCCTACACTTGCTGTAGAACGTAACCCCGGACTGCCAAATTCTCCATGTGTACATACCTTGCGGCCCCCAATTTTATTTGCTTCCTTTCGCTTTTATTTCATGAATTAATTATATTTTTTATTTACTGACTTTTTTTAGGACTCACGACTCATTTAATTAACATTAGACTTTATGAAACTGTTGCCAAACACCAACTTAGGGTAAATTTGCCAGCACAGACCAAGACATGGTTTCGACAGATTCTTCTTACGGAGACCAATTCTAACGTAGGCTGAGCAATTCAGCCAAAAAATCGTGCTGCAACTGTAGTGTTTTTCGAAATTTTTATATTATTATTATTATTGTTATTATTATTATTATTTTTTATTATTATTATTTGCAGACTTACTCATTTTTCCAGTCCCACACCTTCTTCACGAAGAGTTCCCGACCGAGGTCATGGCGCGTCTTTTTCTCGTCTGCCCAGAGCTGCTTCTCCACTCTTACCTGCGTGGCGATGCCCGCGTGGTCACAGCCAGGGTTCCACAGCACGTCATACCCGCTCATGCGGTGCCTGAAACACACGCACTGAGTACATCATACCCGCTCATGCGATGCCTGAAACATACGCACTGAGTACATCATACCCGCTCATGCGATGCCTGAAACACACGCACTGAGTACATCATACCCGCTCATGCGGTGCCTGAAAGACACGCACTGAGTACATCATACCCGCTCATGCGATGCCTGAAACATACGCACTGAGTACATCATACCCGCTCATGCGATGCCTGAAACACACATACTGAGTACATCATACCCGCTCATTTAGTGCCTGAAACACACGCCCTGAGCACGTCATAAACGTTCACGTCGTGCCTGAAACACACACACACACACACACACACTAAGCAGTACAGGATTACAGCAAGCAATGTGCGGATCGACTCCGGTGGCAACTCCACACAAGTCTACACGCCTCAATGTAAGTTCTGTCTTAAGTCACACAACCTATAAACATTAGACCGAACATTTTTCAGGTGTTTAGTTCACCACATCTTTTCACCTTTTTTATTTTATTTTATTCTTCTTCTCTGTTTCACACCGCTCATCACTGATAAACACTACCTCTACAGACACAACTCACCAACCGTACAGAGTACTCCATACCTATAGGTATACTCAGTACTCCATCCTCTGGGTATAGAAAGTACACGGTATTCCATACCTATAGGTATACACAGTATTCCATGCCTATGGGTATAGACAGTTCACAGTATTCCAAACCTACAGGTATGCACAGTACTCCATGCCTATGGGTATAGACAGTACACAGTACTCCATACCTATAGGTATACACAGTACTCAATACCTATAGGTGCACATTATTCTGTACCTGGCTCTACACCACTCACCACCGCACAATGGCATCCTGGATGGAATTGCCCAGGGCGTGGCCTATGTGTAACGACCCTGTCACATTGGGAGGCGGCAGAACCATCGCAAAGGTCTTGCCATTCTTTGACGGCTGGAAACAAACACGTACAACAACGTAGAGATCACAACGTGGACAAAACGTTAACGCGTGTAATTGCTATTACCCAGTGCAGAGAGTACATGATGTGGGAAGCAGCCGGATCGACTATAAGACAACATTAGAGGGAAGTAACTTCCTTATACGATAGCACATTATATATAGATTCTGTGAGGAGTGAGGAGAAGCTGTTATTTTTAACATTTCAGATGCCAGTTCTGACTTCCCCACTGTTCACATTTGACAATATCAACTGAATTTTTAATCGTCTTAAAATGGGCATGAATTGGGGTTTACGTCAAACCAAACTGTCGTGGCTGATTTGAACAGTCATCGATGGGTTTTCGAATTATCAGTCATGTAAATCAGAGCTGTCGCGTTCACCCATGATTGGCTAAGGCCATGAACGACATGTGTGACGTAGTGAGTTATGCTGACTTCGGATCAGCCCAGGCCATGAACGTGTGTGACGTAGTGAGTTGTGTTGACTTATGATCAGCTCACGCCATGAACGACGTGTGTGACGTAGTGAGTTATGCTGACTTATGATCAGCTCACGCCATGAACGACGTGTGTGACGTAGTGAGTTATGCTGACTTATGATCAGCTCACGCCATGAACGACGTGTGTGACACAGTGAATCATGCGGACTTCTGATCAACCCAGGCCATGAACGACGTGTGTGACGTAGTGAGTTATGCTGACTTATGATCAGCTCACGCCATGAACGACGTGTGTGAATCATGCTGACTTCTAGCGGCATCAACGGCACCACACAGTGAGAAGCTCTTTCGCAAAAATAACGTAAGGCTTAGACACAGAAGGGAGAATGTCATTGTATAAGAACGTTGTACCTGGTTGGAATCCGGACGGAAGAAGCCCTCCTTGACCCACCAATCATACCAAGCGGCCTCGACATAGCGCGGCGAGTAGGCGCCAGGCAGAGGGCATGTCGTGTCTGCAAACATCCAACACTGAGCCAAACACACGCCTCAATGGACAATGTTATGTTTATATGCGGAATGAATATAAATCGAGGCTGTAATATTCTTTTTGGCCATTGACAAATTATACTGTTCATAGACTCTTTTCGTTGCTCTTTTTTTTTCTTTGCTTTTTTGCCAGAAAGGAATAACACACAATACGGAAAGAAAAGTTGACGAAAACAATTCTCTATTTATTAAAACTTCACAGAATGCATGTCTTGAGATTCACTTTCGTTGGGTGCACTGTTACAATATAAATACCTTTCTTTTCTCCTGGTTTCGTGTCACCGGTATATTCAGCTGTTCGATCTTTCTATAAAAGTAAAGACACAATGTTTTTGCCTTCCAATTATATAAATTAACACACTTTACAGAAAAAGCATACACATAATACTACATAAATAAATTGAAATTTAAGTGATAAGATCAGTTTAAAAATTACTCTACTCATTATATTTTCAATACCAGTTAAAGAAAAAAATATAGAAATGCTGTAACAGCTGTGAAAACATATGCGCCTATGAGAACAGTAACATTACAAATGGACGACGGAAAAAATTCTTTAAAAAAAAAGTTACTGGTATATTGATTCTTCTCTTCTCAGGGTGGAAATAAGATCAACCAGCTTACAATGGCTTTATTTTTCTCTTTCTCTCTTATATCCTCAAGTATTTTTTGCTTTTTCAGTTCCTTTCTCCGCCTCTTCTTTTCGACTTTCTCATTGGCCGTGCGCTGGGACTCGGTGCTTTGGCGGGACGCTGTCGCTGCGATGCTCCTTGCCTGGGTTATGTCTGCAGCCACATAGAAACCGAGTGCGAGCCAAGTTGATTGTTCTTTTCTTCTTGTTTTTTGTATCGGGGGGGGGGGGGGCAAGGGATAGGACAAGGGTAAAATTCGTAAGAATTTCGAAATTTTAAATGCAGTTCGAGACACTTGTACAAATCTCAAATTCTGTTTCAGCAGACGAAACAGTTCATTCATCTGCTAAAAGATATTTTTCAAAGCTGGCAGGACTCTTTGTCTAGGCCTACATGTGAAATCACAGCTTCAATATCAGGTCAACTAGGATAAACAACGGGCATTTTGATGGTGTAAACCTTTTTTGTGCACTTCTAAAAAATTTCAAAAATACTTTCCAATTCATATGCTTCGTGAACACTGCCGAAAAGTTTAGATGTTTCGACCGTAATAGATTCGGACAAACATTTAATGAACTGAAAATTTTTTTTGCAAAATTCAATTCAACGCTTCCATGGGATATCCTCACATGGCCAAACTGAACCGAAATAAACCCATTTTACCTTTCAGATACTCCTCTATACTGTGACGCCGCCCGTGTGCTGAAAGGCAATTTTAGTTACAGAAAGCAACAAAGTGTTTCGCCACAAAGCCTTCGCCAGAGTCACATTGGCTTCTACTTATTCTAGTGAATGTGGCGAGAGAAGTTTCGCGCCCGATTAGATAATACAAAATTTACTTATCAGTTCTTAATACGGTAGTGCTTTGTCACTCGGTACGTGTCACAATACGTTATAATAATAGTATAATATATAAACTAACATAAAAATTATTTTTAAAAATTCTGATAATGGTTGATTAAAATTTCCAATGCATGTATACAAAGAAAATTAAAACTGTAGTGTTTTTTATCATATCTTTATAATCTGTCTTAAAACAATTTGCAATCAAACGGCACACATATTGGAAATGTCCAAAAGTACGAACTGGCATCTTTATTGCAGTAGTTACGAGTGTACAGAGTTGCCACAGTTGATATAGATTAGTTAGGGAATCTATAACCTGGGACAGTTTATGCACTGATTGGTTGACATCCAAGACATCATCAAGAAGCATACACTAGAGGTTCCAAGGCGCTCATTAGGGGCCCGGTAATAAAAATCTCTATCAATCATTCTGGTATTTTATTCTTAAACTTCTGTGCACTTCTTTATAATACATTTGAGTGTTTTTTTGGTTCGTCTGCATCGCGTGTTAATCACCCTTCATGACCCCTTTCCAATAACGCTCCTTTCTCAATGGAGATTTATACTACCTCGCCCTGAATAAGCGCATGAGGGACTCTGGTGTCTTCTTTCCAACACACGTCATTGACCTTCATCAAATTTCAAACCGGAACGGGGAACAAAATTAACGATAACTGTGGTTTTTTCACTTATCTATACCAATGCAAAAATCGTGTTTTTTTCTGTAACTGAGAAGAAATTTGAAGGCATCTTTGTAAGTCGGAAAGAGAAGCATCTGTGGAAAGCAATCATTGATAAGAATTATTAATCCTTTGATAAGGGGAAAATGTGCTTGTATATTTGCAATGAGTGATAAAAATGGTTTCTGCCCCCACACAATTCTGTTGCAGTGACCCCCCCCCCCCCCCCCACAAGCTGACTGGTTGATCCACTCCTGTAAGTTACTGTGAGGAAGAATCCAATAAGCGGGTTCGTTCTGCCGAAAATTTTTTTCCATTTCTACGAAATTTGGCGAGGATAAACGTAAAAAGACATGTTAGAAAACAAGAAAAAATCAGCAAAATTGTATTTTGCCAGAAACTTGCTGATAAGTTGGCTATTAAAGAGGCTGAATAAAATGTTACGTATAGTTTTTTTTATAGATTCATATAATGGTCTTTTAAATTCGAAAGTGTACATGTTGAAAGAAAATTACGATTTTGATGTTTTCCCTTATAATTTTTTTATAATTTAACCAAAAAAATTGCAGTTTAAACAAAAGATCCGAAAGTTCGAATGTGCTTATTGGCAGGCTGATTAAACTGTAGCTCCAAGAAACGGTGCGCTACAGTTTCCAGGCACCGCTCTGACAGAGTGACATACGATGTTATACAAGTCAGAGCTGACTCGTAGCTAATTAAACTGGTACACGTTGGGCGATAATTCAATATTATTGGTTTCTCAAAAGTGTTCTACACCTACAAAAGGTCTTCGCAGACAAAAAGCAATATACCTATTTTGGTTCTCAGTTGCTGCCATCCGATTATATATCGGTAACTCAATCTGGATCTTAAAAGATTAGATAACATTTTCGCAACCTTGACCTCCACAGTTAAGTAGCTACGGGCAAACCAGAAAATTTAATTTTGTTCTATTTGGGAGTAACCAACAGCCACTCTGAAGTTTCCGAGCGACGCTTGCCTGTCTGTTCTAAGATCAGATGGTTGACATTGATTGTTTCCATCCTACGAGTCCGACTGCCAGTGGACAACCTATGCTATAGAGGTGATATTTCTAAAAATCGGACTAGGCTAAGATCAATTTGGATCGTACTTATCACAGCGACCGCTCGAGATACGAATACGATGTCGTTCGTTGAAAACGTTGCCTAGTACGGAGCTTAGCCTCGTCAATCATAGAGGCGATATCTCTGTGTATGCCTTTAACTGATACCACTGTTTTCCCTTTATTCAGTAAATTGGTTAGTATATCCCACAACTTCCCTATATTCGTCCCATCAATGTCTTTATGCATTCATATATGCTTGAGCCACTGGAATTTGCGAGAGGACAAATGCCGCTTCCTGTCTTTTCTGAACAAAAACTACAGTCTTGTCTACGCGTTTTATCAGCTTATCAAGAACATCCTTATGTAGCACCATCCCGAAATTGTGTTTATATTCATATAGTTATCCAACTTATGTATTTTTGCACCCTTATGCGGTAAATGCATCCGAAACTATTTCAACACTTGCAGTAAAACCTCTAAGTGCATTATGAAAATAGAGGCTCGATCGGTTAGAAATCAATAAGCCATTGCTTATATGCGAGAGCATAGAGTGCAAACATCCTTTCCCATAATCCGTCCTTTAGGTGCTGAGACAAAATTTGGAGCCCTGATCTTCCATTCGTCAGGTCTCCACAACTCGATTATTTTGGGTTTTTTTGGGGGTAATTTTTTGCTCCGATTCTTCTTAAAATCGTTCCAGAGCCACCATAATAAAAAAAGAGAACATAGATAAGGCGGATGGGGTTATCTGGCATCTTAAATCTTGGATAATTTATATTGGGCGACGCGTAACACACCGGGAGACAGAGACAAACCACAATAACCACCCTTTGTTTCGCTGTTCTTCAACGGCCAGTTCCAGTTTGGGTTTAGTGCACCGTTCAGAATTGATACTCGGCCATACAATATTATAGAAATAAACCAAAATAAATAAAAGCACGTGGCTTTGTCTTTTCCAGCAGAGTGCATTTCAAAACCGGTACATAAATTGAGAATATGCTTATTGAGTTTTCTTTATAACAAACGCGGAGTTAGGATAGTCAATAAATTGTTAATTGGGAATGAAATTATAAGTTAGCTTGCAATTTACTTGTTAGGGTTGGGATAAGTGGGCGAAAATAGGTGTTTCTGCAAGTCCCTGACTAGTCCCATCGGACATTCCTACTCGTATTTTCCTGGGACAGAAAGGGTCATAGTTCACGTAATAGAAAAGCAGGGAACCACTCACATACCATCTGGTTACCATGCGTGTCCATGACTTTTTAAAACACCCCTAAACGCGGAGTGCTAATTTTGAAATAATATCTCGTTATTAACCAAACACAATGTGAAATTACGAAATAAGCCAAATCGTTTCGACTGCATATTTTTGGGGTTAAATCATTAAGAACTGAGAACTGAAAACATCCAAATCCTAATTTTCTTTCAACGTGCACACTTTCAAATTTAAAAAGCCAATCATGTGAATGTTTTAAAACTATTTTACATATTATTCAGCCCTTCAATAAAACCGACATGTGAATACATTTCTGGATAAAATGAATTTTATTGATTTTTGCCAGTTTTTCTGTCGTTTCTTTGTATTCTTATCCGAACTGAATTCGGCTGAAACGCAAAAACGTCGGCAAAAGTCTTAAGTACGAATTCACTTATAACCCCCTTTTTGTAGGAACCGTGAAGTGCTGAATGAGAAAAACCCCTTCTTTACGAAATTTGCATTCAGCACGGAACGCATCAGGTCACAAAATTATCTTCGTTTGCCGATGTGTTTTCGGAAAGGCATGGTAACACGTGATACCAAGTACCCCCCCCCCCCCCCCCCCCTCTTGGAATAGAAGAATAGAACTTTGTGCAGCGCCCTATGTTCTGACCAAAGTCAAGTGACCAAGAATTTAAAAAACGCTGTAAAGTTATCTGTACAATTTATGCTCAAATAATTGATAGATGCAGAATTTGGCATAAATTTATTGTACACCCACAATATTGAACAGTATTTCTACCATGCTTTTTAAAATATCAATTCAAAAGTTTCTCGTGAATAATTACAAAATTTGTTGTCACTTTTTTATGTAATGAAGTTCAAAACTCTTTTGGACAGGACGGTAAAAACATGGTTTTACCAGGGGTTTTTACCATCGTGTCGAAAACTTGCCGACCCTGTAATGAACCATGTCACCTTCTATGTCAACAGCTGTCAGTTATTGTTGGAGGTTTGTGGTTATTTCAGTGCTCTTTTCTTTTAAAGAAAGCACAAAACAGAAATTGCATTTTATTGCCATTGTACTTTGTCCTTTAGCAAATGCCAGTAAAGACTTGGGGGTCGTTGATTCCTGCACAAAATCTCCACACAGGTACCTCAAAGCTGGCGCAGTTGACTTGCATATCGTTATATAGCGAGGAAATGGAGCCGAACCCCGGTAGCGAGCCGGTTCTTGGAGCTAGTTCCAGAATGGAAATTGTGAAGAATGGTAGAACTGGCAAATTGACCTACTTTCCTTTTTTATATCCCTAGCATTATGTACTTGGGAAAGGAGGTCTCATAATATTGCAATATAAAATTGAAAGTATCATGTGCTGTTCACGAAAAAAGTTAACAATACTTACCAGACTGATCAGCTTTTGTGTGTGTGTGTGTTTTGTTTGTGATGTCGCTATCTTGGTTTCTGCGACATCGTTTGTATGCTCTCCGTCATTGATTAACGCACAGATTGTCGTTTTATTTCTCAGACTTATGTGTTATTTACCATGGAAACACAATTTATACTTTTCTGTGTTAATTGACTATATGGCAGAAATTGGCTGTGTTTTGTATTTGCAATGTTTGGCTCGGCCTTCCCTGCCAGTGGTATATATTTCTTCCTAGTAGCTCAAAGCTTATTTCCCTGAAATCAGTAAACACATGTAATTCTCTTTCAATAACTATCTGTTACTTGTAACCTAAATTTCAGAGTAAAGGGGAACTTCAACCTTGGTCAAAGAGGGTTCAGATCCGATAACTGAAATGCCCGTATCTACAGGCTATGTCCTTTCTGGTGAAGTTGAACATACGTTTTAGGCTAGCTTTACATTACCTGGACCGAATATGCCCACTCGTAAAAGGAGTTATCTCCGGAATTATCGCCATATTTTGAAACGAGCAAAAGCTAATGGATTGTGTAATTATATAACATTTCATAATATTATCATGTAATTGTAAGTCCAGTGGAAATATCATAGGTTCTGCAATACTTCCTGACTCTTACTAAAATAAGCTGTTTAATGGAGGCGATAACAGAAGTTTTGATATTGGTTTGCAGAATTTCACAGTCGTGAAATTGGGGCTTATAAAGTTAGACTATTTTGTATTTCGATTGTGAAATAAAATGTTTAATTGGAAATGTTATTTGTACGAAATAGCGTTTGTCTTTAAAATATGACCTCCTGCATTGTTAAAAATTTAAATAATGAAGAACAAAAAAAGTTTGACGAGAAACATTAATGTATCCAGTCATGTCAAGGTATTGCAGTAGAGATAGTAGTTTGCCTTCACCTGTCAACTTTGTGATACTCCAAATATTGGAGAAGGTACTCGATACTATTATAGAAATATCCAAAGTATGCAAACTGGAAGTACATAAGAAGTGTTCTCATTCATAGAACAAAACATAGTCATTTTCATGGATTTCATTTAGTGAAATTAGCATTTAAAAGGTTTCGCGAAGGTAAGCAGGGCATATTTAAAGACATTTGATTAAATTACGCTGGTTGGGCAGACGATTTATTTTTCATTGTGGTCTAACATGCAAAGAAATTCAGTTGTAGGTTGGCGTTAAAAAAATGGCTGGTGCATGCCGAGGTGGGCTGTCAAGACTTATATTCTGCAAACACATTCACAGATTCGGACGTGTTGAATATGTGTCACGCAGCCTAAATGTGGCATGGAATATTCCAGTGGCACACCGAAATAGAGCAAAGACTTTTTTAACGACAAGTCCAGGACATGCCATTAGCAATCGGAGAACTTTCAGTTTAAGCACACCTTTGGGTGTAGACCCGTCGACTGGTAAACGTAGTCTTGTTGGGGAGACTCCAAAAATGGCTATTGTGTTCACGTGTAAAGTGTGTAGTACCAGAACAGCCAAAACGTTCTCAAGACGCTCCTATGAAAAGGGTGTTGTCATAGTGAAGTGTCCCGGATGCGACAGTAACCATCTTATTGCGGACAACCTGGGCTGGTTCAAGCACATAGAACAAAGGTACAGTCTTTGTGTTATTGTACAGTGTCTGTTGATCATCTAGGTTTTAGCAGCGTCGATATTAGCCGTATCATAGTGGGCTTTTTCTTTGTGCTGTTTTCAGGCGCTTGTGGGGGGAAACTTTGCAGTGCTGTTGTTATATATATATATGCATACGTTGAGATACCATGGTTTTGAGGATAAAGTTCTGATAGACGTTGGGATTAAATATGTGATTTGTCTGGGACGGCAAGTTTCAGAATTCCTTTTCATGCTGTTATGGTTTAAAAAAAAACCCAAGAAAACAGTTTAAAAGTATATACATCCGTTAAAAATATGATACCAAATTTTAATAATTTTTTTTTCAGAAATATTGAAGATATCCTTGCAGCAAAGGGCGAAGTCGTAAAAAGGGTGACGGATGACTCCGGGACGTTGGAACTGACACTGCAGGATGTCGTCGGTGCCAGTAATATGGAGAAACTAGAGACTGAGACACTGTCACTTCCACCGAAAGATACTGCAGAAACAGAAAGTGTAAAAAATAGCTGAGGGCTGATGGTTCTTACGACTTGGTCACGTGACGCTCTTCATGTGATACTGCATTTGTTTTTGTGAAAAAAGCTCACTGATTCTAGATACTGCATAGCCTCACTAAAATGTAAAGTTTGAATTTTATGCGGCTTTGGATTAGTTTTGAAAGGTTTACTAAATATTTTCTCGCTATTTATAATTTGCAGAACGAAAAAGAACAGCATTTAGCTGTTTTTTATTTTATTTGATATGTATTAAATTTGTTGGAGAGATGAGAACCCATTGTTGAGTTGCTGAGTTTTGAATATTGAGGACCGATCGTTTTAACGCAGGGAGATTGGGTGAACAATACAAAGGAAACACTAGTATTTTGCCGGTTAGATACGCCCGGGAGGTACTGCAGCCGTATTTCCCGCTCTACCAGTACCCATAACGTCACGCTGTAAGGTGTACTCGACATCACCATAGCAACATAACTACGCATGTAGAAAGCATCGCAGAGGTGCGCAAAATGTGTTACTTATAAGAGAATATATTTGTACCAAAAACCATGAAAAAAGTAAAACTACACTCGCGTTTTGACTCATTCGAAAACCTGTCCTTACCCTTGCGCACTTTTTCCACTGTCCTTTCAGGCTCGTGCTACCAGTGCTACAGACTGCGGGAAGATTTTTCGGATCAGTGCACCTGCTCATACTGTCTTATCATTAAACGATTGTTGAAAAAAAAACGGTCTAGTAAATAAACACAGCAAAACGAAATGGAGTATAAATTCGCGTGCCAAATGCCGGTCAGGTTCTCGTGAACTTTTTAGCGTTTTGGCTTTGTGTGTTCAAGCTCATGACCCAATTCTGCAGAGTCATTGGAAAGAAAGGAGCAGGGAATTCGCTCTATTTCACAGTTTAGGGCATGATTTTATGATAATGTGTAATGGGTTGAGCGTGTTTTGCTGTGATAAACTGTCTGTTTAATTCAGTTAAAATTTTCACAATGAAACTGATGTTTTAAGGCGGTAGACCAAAAGACTTACATGTAAAAGTATGCTGGCGATACTATGAGATACTGATACAATAAATAGTGCGATAAGTGAACTATATTTTTGAATAGACTTTTATACACGTTTCAACAGCACTTCAGATAACTTAGCATACATGTGAGTACAAAATTAGTTTTTTTGTCAGTTTTTGCCGGTAATAACCGTTTTTGTCGGGTTTTTACCAGTTTTTGCCACTGTCCCAGCTTAAATACCTTTCGAACAGGCAAAAACCTAACCCTGAATTGCAAAGCCCCTTTTTCAAAGAAGCTTGTGTGTTTACCCAGTTCAGGCGATTATTCCATATATATTTCGAATGTGAAATAATCACTAATTCCATTTTACTACATAATCAGTCGCTTTAAATTAATGGTAATGTGTCATAGATATGTGTATGAAGACAATACGGACATCTGCTAATAGGGAATCCCATTCAGATATTCAAGGAACCATTAAGATATATAAAAATAAATTGTGCAGAATCATACAGGAGGTGACTCGGTACTGCTGTAGCGAAACCTGCTGAATTCTTTTCATTTGTTTATTTTTTTTAAAATAAATTGAATTTGATATATTTGTTGTTTTAATAGTTGTTCAGATTTTGAGTGTTTGGTGATAGCAAGCCTAGGTCAAATGTTCACCCGTTTGTTTGCATCACACAATTTGGAATGGACGTGGTTTCTGGAAACCTAACAGTGAGCATAAGTACTTGAGGCAGGCCTCTACAAAACATGTACTGGTAACTCAGAAGTGTCAGTACTAATTCGCGGATAGAAGGTTGATACAAGATTAAGAGTTTCGGATCCGATCGTTTATCAGAGGCATCAACGTTTGAGCGACCCCGGCCTAACACCCCCCCCCCCCCCCCCGCCCCGTTCAACGCTAAGTCGGACCTATTTAAGTCATTGCCGGATTACTCCTGGGAAAGGTATTGACGATTTGTTGTATCGTCAAAGGATAGGATCGTATGTACTAATAATATCTCGCCGCCATATTACAGGCATGCCGCTTGTGGGATTTAGCCCATTTATTGTTATAAAACAAAAATATACGCTCGACGTCATATGTCATCATTTGCTACCAGTGTAGAGCTAGTCTATGCCGTGACTTGGATTCCGATTACGGACAGAAAATCGCATCGTTTATTATCTGGAAGGGGGGGGGGGGGGTGTAGGAGGGTGAGGGTTACTTGCCTCAAAGAAAGATCATCACTACAAACAACGACTCCCGACAGTAAACATAATTAAAACAATATTGCAATTTTGAAACTGCATTTTACTTCACTATCATTTGCATACTAGAGCGGTGCTCACAACCCACATATTTCCCACAGCGCCTCCCCCCCCCCCCCTCAGTTAAGCACGGCCATCAAAAGTCACTCAAGAGCTGAAATTTTCTAGGTCTAGTTGTTGCATTTTCCTTGGACGAACCTGGCCCATTTACAATACCGATCTGTGTTTGTTCCCATTGAAGCTACATACCAAGTTTCATTAAAATCCTTGCAGCAGTTTTTAAGTTATCGTGTGAACAAGCTGTTGGCGACAGACCGACACACGGTCGGTCATATATATTCTCCCCAAAGTGGGGAATAAATTAACATGCCATATTATGTAGTAGTCCTAAAACAGTTGCGAAAAATAGTACTATTCCATTATGCCTATTTTCTTCTTTTTTTTTTTTTGGCCTAACATCAGAATACGAACATTGTTTTCTTTTCACTTTTCCCTGGGCACTAAACAAAGCTCAAATTTCATTTGAAAAATTATTGGTACTGACGCACAGTACAAGGGTACCATGTTGAATAGTACTTGATCCGATGATGCAATAAATTAAGAATTTCTGGGCACTATACCGTCAGGCTTTAAACAAATGTGTAAACATGCTTATATAAATCTGTCAAAACTCCATAAACAATTTCTCATCTGCCAAGAACTTACACAGTTTATCGCACAGTCAAAAGCGACCGCACCGGTAAATGCATCACACGTCCTGCAACCCCGCTCCTATAGACCTTACGCTATCTTTGACGCTGCTGCGATGTTTGGATAATTAGTTCAATCTCTTGACTCGAACATCCATAATAATAATAAAAAAGAAATGCTGTCCATTAAGAGCTGTAGCGGCATGGCGTCACCGCTGCTTGCTCTGCGCCGCCTCCTTCCTGGCCGCATCCTGCAGGATCTGGGTGTCGCACTCGTCCATGGGCAGCTGCACGTAGCGCACGACAGAGCCGCGGATGAAGCAGTTCTTCACGGATAACTTTTAAAAGAAAACAATAATAAACCGCTGTACACCGATGGCAGTCGGCGATTTCTACCTTTTAACCATGATGTATACACAACTGTTGATAAATCAATTATCTTGCTCTTGTACATTTTACATATATAGTTTACCATTTTTTCTGACGATTTTCAACTGCAGACGGAAAAATGAACCATATTGCTAAGGCACTCACCATGTGTGGGTATTTGTCTGGATCCGTCACACTGATGTCTGTCAGCTTGATGTTGAGAAACTGGTCTACAGAATGTAGCGTACCACATATACTGCAATCAGAAATTGATTGATGAGTTCAGTTGCAAGCCGCACAGAAAAAAAACCTCTAGTCATATTTTGTTATGTGGAATCTGTATAATCAGAGATTTAATAAAATCTCGCGTAATTCGTGTAATGAGTGATATACATATGTTACAGCGGATCTGTAGAATCAGCGAATCTGTAGATCCGCTGAAAATTTCAGCGAATCTGTAGATACGCTGGTTCGACCAGCGAATCTATAGATCCGCTGAAAATTTTAGCGGATCTTACAGATCCGCTGATTTTGGGCCGAGAATAAACTCTACAGATTCGCTGAAATGATTGACGAAGCTAAAGTACTGTTTATATATATTAATATATATGTATGTATGTTACAGCGAATCTGTAAAACCAGCGAATCTATAGATTCGCTGAAAATTTCAGCGAATCCGTAGATTCGCTGACTCACTTAGCGAATCTCTAGATTCGCTGAAAATTTCAGATACAGATTCGCTGGTTTTACAGATTCGCTGTAACATATATATATATATATATATATTATATATATATATTATATATTATATATATATATATTATATATTATATATATATATATATATATATATATATATATATATATATATATATATATATATATATATATATATATATTACAATTTTGGCCACTTTTAAGGGAAAACTGCAGTGGCATCAATATCCAAAATACTAAGCAGCAGATTGGTGCAGAAGTTTGCATTGTTACTTCATTGGTTTCAAAACAATAATTTAAACGTATCGGTGTCTTTTAACATAAAATTTAACGTTTAAAATGTTTTAAATTGTTCTTTACAAAGAAACTGGGACATTTAACTTATAAAAACTAAATTTTGACTTTTCAGACCTCACACGAATTCAATAGGGATTTCATGAAATTCCCGTAATGTATGCGCGCATAGCAAAGGGAAATCCCCAAAAATAAGTGAGTTGGTGCATAAAGCATTTCAATAATCCTGAAAATTCAAGGAATTTCAATGTTTTATCACATAAACATATTACAGGAATTTCAAACATATCGTGCCTCTTGTACATATTTATAGATTCGAAATATCAAAATAATCTGAGCAATACTAAAGGAGTAGCAGCACTTTGAAAGGCTGTTTATCGCACATATAGACACTGATAGAAAACGACATTAGCCTGAACTATACTATTATTCAGTTGACAAGTCTACGAATGTTGAATTATCTACAGATTGATTCCAAGGGTTGTAGAGCAACGTTAAGTTCATTTCATTGATAACTATTACATTTTTCGTGCTTTTGGCGCGCGCTTAGTGTTTGGAATAAAATGCGAAGAATTAATTCTCCGGATGGTCCGCAAACCAAGAGAATAAGTCAAATCACACTTTGGGTGTTTCGAATAAAATGCGCTAGAATTTTGAATTTTGACTGTGATGGAACTGGGTAAAAAATATGAAAGGAAAATATAGATGAAAAATATAGCAAAACAGGTCATACTCGGAATATAAAGAAAATCAAAACAACTATTTGTTAAAACTTTTAATAAATTTATAAAATAGCATATGGGTTGATAAAAACACCATTGCATTTTGGTTCAAGAGAATTTTTAAATTTATGCGAAATCTCTCCATAATTTCTTTCATTTGTAACCGGTTAATTTGTATTCGAAACGCAGAATTTTTAGGCATGTTATTCGGAACGCCCAGTGTGATTTGGCTTATCAAAATAACGAAAAAATATCACAAAAGCAACAACAACCAAAACTATTTTAAAACAGCAAATGGGTTTTTGAAAGTCTGAAAGTTCTTCGATGTAAACAAATCTGGCATTTATGCGAAATCTCTTAATTTAATTTCTGATTTGGCTAATAACGAGGCAGATATGCAAATCTCTGAATATCGCCCACCTTAAATCATTCTTCAGCTCAACCACGACGTCTTTTCCCACCAGAGACTTGAAAAAGGAATAAAACAACTGCAAAGAAAAAAAATATGTTATATACGGGCTTTACACTTGTCAAAATTTTAAAAAATCCAGTTTTTTACAACACTTACCATGTTTGTTGATGTTTTGTAATAAGCCAACGCGCACTTCCAGTTTTCCAATGGAATCGGCGCGGCCAGCAGAAGTCGAGTATGAAAAATGTCAGATGTTTGCAGCATAAACACCGTTTTATTTGGGCGAGGATAATTTTCGAAAATGTTTCGAAACATTATCGAAAAAACCAAAAAAAAAACAAACATTTTGTGATTTTCGAAACATTTTCGAGTGTATCGACTTTTACAGTTATATAATTTATCCACAATCCTCTGCTGCGCACCTGTGCAAAATGGCTTCTAAAAAAGCGTAAGTACCGACTGCTTACTTATTTCAATATTGAAATAAACGCTTCAAGAAAAGTTCTGTGTAGGAATGTCAATATAAACTTTAAATTAACAGAAGAGTCCAAAATAATATAAATAAATACTGTAGAGCGTGTTTTCGTGAATGGTCATGCATTATCGCCCTCCTATTGTTGCATGTCTTCATTGGGCTTAGAGAAATTTCTTGCATGTTTTGGTTTTCCAGAAATGAGTTGTACCAGTTACAGTGGCCGGATAAATACACTCTTATACTGCCGTTATCGGAGGCCGTGGCAAATTCAGTAATAAATGGTTAGCAGCTAGTTCAAGCTTCATAATTCCTTCTCACGTCTTTTGTCCTTTGCATTGTTATGTTTTATGTCAGTCAACAGTAGTTAGACATTTAAGAATACGTCATATTTAATTGCCCCTGTATTTATGTCTTGAGCAAAGAGCACTTAAAGCACCACGTAACAACATCAATTGTACATTGTTCAAACTGTTTCGGACTATGCATGTTGATAAAAACATGTATTTCGATTGGATTGTTTGCGGAAATAAGAGTTATTATATGGTCGTAAGTACAATCTGTAATGAGTACATGTAATGCAAAAAAATGTAAAGACGATTTGATAAATGACAAACTCTATTTTCTTGATAACTAAACTAGGCTTTCTTGCCACACTCTGGGATATTCCGCCCTCTGTTCAGCTTCCCCCACCTGGGATATCCCCCTAAAATAAAATGTTTTAGTTGTATTTTACATAAAAGGTAATCCGTCTGTATACTCGCTCTTTATTCACAGTTATTGGGGATATTTAGAGTTGACTGCAATAAAGCCACATCTCTTTTTATAATCCATTCTGATTGTTCAATTGTATTCGACAATAACGCACAACAGTAGAAACAATCTCAGGGAAATGGATTTTGCGGCAAAAGCTTACTCCGAATTGATAATTTTCTTGATAATTTTCAAGCATAGAAGAAATTGTACTGTATAGAGATCATTTACCATTAAAAGTTTTATTGCAGTTAAGTATTTGTTTCATTTATTTGGTTTTTATAGAGGGGGCAAAATATCCCAGAGGGGGGGAAGATAGCCAAGTCTAGCTTACCCCCCCCCCCCCTCCGGAGGGGGGGAAGCTGTACAGGGGGGGGGGGGGTAAGATACCCCGTTACACCGGGAATGGTAGCGTTCATAGCCATGATAGATGACTTGAAGTGTATACTACCAATATATGAATACATCAATGGCTGACAACATATGAAATACTGGACAATAATATTTTACAAAACTCTGTAATCGAAACTGCGATACAAGAAATTTGCAAATGGACTAAAGAAAACGACATGAAAATTAATGCTGACAAACGTACGAAATTGTGATTTCAACCTCAAGGAACAAACCAAACCTGCAGCCCCTCTTCATCAATGATCAAGAAATTCAGAGATTTACGACTACAAAACTTTTTGGAGTGTATACAAAACAACTTAAAATGGTTGAATCATGTCAACACTTTAACGGCTAAAGCAAGAACAAAATGTTATTTCCTCAAACAGTCAGAGAAAGCTGAAAAGTCAAAATTTAGTTTTTATAAGTTAAATGTCCCAGTTTCTTTGTAAAGAACAATTTAAAACATTTTAAACGTTAAATTTTATGTTAAAAGACACCGATACGTTTAAATTATTGTTTTGAAACCAATGAAGTAACAATGCAAACTTCTGCACCAATCTGCTGCTTAGTATTTTGGATATTGATGCCACTGCAGTTTTCCCTTAAAAGTGGCCAAAATTGTAATATATATATATATATATATATATATATATATATATATATATATATATATATATATATATATATAATATATAATATATATATATATAATATATAATATATATATATAATATATATATATATATATATATTATATATATATATATATATATATATATATATATATATATATATATATATATATATATATATATATATTACAATTTTGGCCACTTTTAAGGGAAAACTGCAGTGGCATCAATATCCAAAATACTAAGCAGCAGATTGGTGCAGAAGTTTGCATTGTTACTTCATTGGTTTCAAAACAATAATTTAAACGTATCGGTGTCTTTTAACATAAAATTTAACGTTTAAAATGTTTTAAATTGTTCTTTACAAAGAAACTGGGACATTTAACTTATAAAAACTAAATTTTGACTTTTCAGACCTCACACGAATTCAATAGGGATTTCATGAAATTCCCGTAATGTATGCGCGCATAGCAAAGGGAAATCCCCAAAAATAAGTGAGTTGGTGCATAAAGCATTTCAATAATCCTGAAAATTCAAGGAATTTCAATGTTTTATCACATAAACATATTACAGGAATTTCAAACATATCGTGCCTCTTGTACATATTTATAGATTCGAAATATCAAAATAATCTGAGCAATACTAAAGGAGTAGCAGCACTTTGAAAGGCTGTTTATCGCACATATAGACACTGATAGAAAACGACATTAGCCTGAACTATACTATTATTCAGTTGACAAGTCTACGAATGTTGAATTATCTACAGATTGATTCCAAGGGTTGTAGAGCAACGTTAAGTTCATTTCATTGATAACTATTACATTTTTCGTGCTTTTGGCGCGCGCTTAGTGTTTGGAATAAAATGCGAAGAATTAATTCTCCGGATGGTCCGCAAACCAAGAGAATAAGTCAAATCACACTTTGGGTGTTTCGAATAAAATGCGCTAGAATTTTGAATTTTGACTGTGATGGAACTGGGTAAAAAATATGAAAGGAAAATATAGATGAAAAATATAGCAAAACAGGTCATACTCGGAATATAAAGAAAATCAAAACAACTATTTGTTAAAACTTTTAATAAATTTATAAAATAGCATATGGGTTGATAAAAACACCATTGCATTTTGGTTCAAGAGAATTTTTAAATTTATGCGAAATCTCTCCATAATTTCTTTCATTTGTAACCGGTTAATTTGTATTCGAAACGCAGAATTTTTAGGCATGTTATTCGGAACGCCCAGTGTGATTTGGCTTATCAAAATAACGAAAAAATATCACAAAAGCAACAACAACCAAAACTATTTTAAAACAGCAAATGGGTTTTTGAAAGTCTGAAAGTTCTTCGATGTAAACAAATCTGGCATTTATGCGAAATCTCTTAATTTAATTTCTGATTTGGCTAATAACGAGGCAGATATGCAAATCTCTGAATATCGCCCACCTTAAATCATTCTTCAGCTCAACCACGACGTCTTTTCCCACCAGAGACTTGAAAAAGGAATAAAACAACTGCAAAGAAAAAAAATATGTTATATACGGGCTTTACACTTGTCAAAATTTTAAAAAATCCAGTTTTTTACAACACTTACCATGTTTGTTGATGTTTTGTAATAAGCCAACGCGCACTTCCAGTTTTCCAATGGAATCGGCGCGGCCAGCAGAAGTCGAGTATGAAAAATGTCAGATGTTTGCAGCATAAACACCGTTTTATTTGGGCGAGGATAATTTTCGAAAATGTTTCGAAACATTATCGAAAAAACCAAAAAAAAAAAAAAACATTTTGTGATTTTCGAAACATTTTCGAGTGTATCGACTTTTACAGTTATATAATTTATCCACAATCCTCTGCTGCGCACCTGTGCAAAATGGCTTCTAAAAAAGCGTAAGTACCGACTGCTTACTTATTTCAATATTGAAATAAACGCTTCAAGAAAAGTTCTGTGTAGGAATGTCAATATAAACTTTAAATTAACAGAAGAGTCCAAAATAATATAAATAAATACTGTAGAGCGTGTTTTCGTGAATGGTCATGCATTATCGCCCTCCTATTGTTGCATGTCTTCATTGGGCTTAGAGAAATTTCTTGCATGTTTTGGTTTTCCAGAAATGAGTTGTACCAGTTACAGTGGCCGGATAAATACACTCTTATACTGCCGTTATCGGAGGCCGTGGCAAATTCAGTAATAAATGGTTAGCAGCTAGTTCAAGCTTCATAATTCCTTCTCACGTCTTTTGTCCTTTGCATTGTTATGTTTTATGTCAGTCAACAGTAGTTAGACATTTAAGAATACGTCATATTTAATTGCCCCTGTATTTATGTCTTGAGCAAAGAGCACTTAAAGCACCACGTAACAACATCAATTGTACATTGTTCAAACTGTTTCGGACTATGCATGTTGATAAAAACATGTATTTCGATTGGATTGTTTGCGGAAATAAGAGTTATTATATGGTCGTAAGTACAATCTGTAATGAGTACATGTAATGCAAAAAAATGTAAAGACGATTTGATAAATGACAAACTCTATTTTCTTGATAACTAAACTAGGCTTTCTTGCCACACTCTGGGATATTCCGCCCTCTGTTCAGCTTCCCCCACCTGGGATATCCCCCTAAAATAAAATGTTTTAGTTGTATTTTACATAAAAGGTAATCCGTCTGTATACTCGCTCTTTATTCACAGTTATTGGGGATATTTAGAGTTGACTGCAATAAAGCCACATCTCTTTTTATAATCCATTCTGATTGTTCAATTGTATTCGACAATAACGCACAACAGTAGAAACAATCTCAGGGAAATGGATTTTGCGGCAAAAGCTTACTCCGAATTGATAATTTTCTTGATAATTTTCAAGCATAGAAGAAATTGTACTGTATAGAGATCATTTACCATTAAAAGTTTTATTGCAGTTAAGTATTTGTTTCATTTATTTGGTTTTTATAGAGGGGGCAAAATATCCCAGAGGGGGGGAAGATAGCCAAGTCTAGCTTACCCCCCCCCTCCGGAGGGGGGGAAGCTGTACAGGGGGGGGGTAAGATACCCCGTTACACCGGGAATGGTAGCGTTCATAGCCATGATAGATGACTTGAAGTGTATACTACCAATATATGAATACATCAATGGCTGACAACATATGAAATACTGGACAATAATATTTTACAAAACTCTGTAATCGAAACTGCGATACAAGAAATTTGCAAATGGACTAAAGAAAACGACATGAAAATTAATGCTGACAAACGTACGAAATTGTGATTTCAACCTCAAGGAACAAACCAAACCTGCAGCCCCTCTTCATCAATGATCAAGAAATTCAGAGATTTACGACTACAAAACTTTTTGGAGTGTATACAAAACAACTTAAAATGGTTGAATCATGTCAACACTTTAACGGCTAAAGCAAGAACAAAATGTTATTTCCTCAAACAGTCAGAGAAAGCTAAGGCCAATGAAAGGACTTGCTGATGTTCTACAGTAGCATTGTGCGTCCACACCTTGAATACTACTGCCAAGTTTGGGCAACGAGTATCAACCAGTCTCAAAAGGGCTCAATAGAAAAAATCCTGAAAAGAACTCTACGCATTATATAACCCGAGGCTAACTATGAATATGCACATGAGCTTTTCCATTTAACAACACTGAAGGAGAGGAGAGACGAAATGTGTACATTTCTGTTTGAGGATGCGCAACTAGAATGCCACGTCTTAGACAAACTTTTTCAAGATACAAATATACACGACCGCAATACAAGACAAAATAATTTATATACTCTGCCCAATGTTGAGACAATAAGATACAAATACCCTTTTATCCCGTATTGTTTATTCAAGTATCAATAATCACAGTTTGCAACTATATCACTAGCTACATAGATCACTGATCATGTAACAAAAATTATTGACCTTTATAAATATCTGAATGTTTTGACTGTTAAATAAAAACTACGTTTTTCTATTTGCATACATTTTTTTAAAATTTTACTTCATATGTGCTTGTTAGCATGTTTTATTTATATGACATCTCAAGCAATTCAACCGCTTGATAGCCCATAGGGACCAATAGAACCTTATCTCATCTTATCTTATCTTGTCTGGCGAACATCTGAATACTTTTGGTTGAATATACACTTCTACATTATGTTGTTGGGTGGTATGCAAATAAACGCAAAATATCAGCTATTAAAAGGTTTTTAGAATATAAGCCCAGCAAACCAGTTTCTGAACATAGCCCTCAAAATACGGTCCTTTTCGTGTGGCAGCGTGAAAAAGTCACCTACTCTTCCTTAAAACCGCTTCTAGTAACAGCATCAGGATCAGTGATTTCGTTGATCAGTATCCCAGCAGCTTCAGTCTCCCTCCAACAGCGCTCTTATGTGTGTACAAGTAATGGGGATAGAAAAAGTGTTCATCATGACGCAGTTAAGATAGGATCTGAAAAATATCCTTAAACTACGGTGTTACTCAAACATTTGTTTAACTGCATTAAAGCAGTCGAATATATCGTAGATATCGTATTTAACATGAACGAATAGAAAGCATTATAAGGTTAGATTTATAACAGTTAAGGTAGGTGGTTCTTTCGAGGAGAAAACAATTTGACCGTTGACGTTTGTATCGAACCACTGAAATTTCTTTAGTAAATTGGATTATACAGAAGTTGCAGAAAATACATAAACAAAAAATATAAAATCAGATATATGTAACGCTGTTAGTTATTTTTTGTCAATACATACTACTTGTAGAATTATTTTTCTTCTTTTACACATCAATCAAATTAAATAAAAAATGAATGGGCTGCTAATTTCCTTCAAACATGTTGAAAATGCAACATATCATTATTAATTAACCTACGTATTGAAACAGAAACGTCGAAGATAAATACGAAACAGCGAATTGAAAATCAGTGTTATTCAAAAATTTCTTATTTAAAATGCTATCTATTGTGTTACGAGTAACACAAAACACAAAAATGTAACTATGGAATATGAGTGAACTGGACATAAACTGCTTAGTTGTTGAAATTAGAAATAAATTATAATTGGGATTAGTAAGTCAATACAAATGTCATTGATTTGTTTGACATTTTTAACATGTGATGTAGTGCTGATTCCAGACATTCCATAGAAATCTGGATAATTTAATTGTAGACACAAGCTGAAGAATATACTCGTGTATACATGCCATCAAAAAACTTTTTATATATCATCCCGTGATAAAATTTGACTGTGAATAAAGGAGTCCGACTCAATGTGTTGTTTTACTCTTTGATTGGAACTACATTTTGTATTAAAATGGATCGATTTTTTGTGACAATTTTAACATTCCATGAGTTCAATTAAAGTCATGCGTTAACAATAAGATAATATTTTGTACAAAACAATAACATTTGTAAGCAAAAATGAAAAATGTTTCTATTTGATTTCACGGCGTTTTTGGTTGAAATGCATAGTACGAGTGTGTCACCATCGAATTGAAAGCAACAGGGGTTTTTGCGCAATGTGATTAGGTGGGAAATAAAGTATCACATTCAGAACAGGAAATCGTATTTAAGTATTAATTCATTCAAATAATCCAGTTCATTTCCATGTTGTTATGCAATTAGGCATGTACTTTGATTAAAATCATTTGTGTAGATCTGCGTGTAAACGATCGGTGTATTATGATGAATTTTAACAATCTGTCGAAATAAAGCGCGTAATATTAAAATTTTAACGCGTTCGCGTTAGAGAAAACATATTGTGTGCCACACAGGGCACGTACCATAAAGAGCGAATACACGTGCCTTTAAGAGCCAATACATGTTGAAGAAGATAAATAATGCATTTTGGAAGTAATCCGTGCGCCGTAAGGAAATTATGACCACTACAGAACACTGCTGCATTACACAGAAGTTAAGACGCACATAATACACAAGATAATTATCTAAATACAAAAATTTCTATCACCATAGAAAGAAATTATGGGAACCAAAGAGAAAACTAGGCCGTTTTGCTAGTGAGCAACGAAAATGACACTTAGGGCAACAAAAATAGGATTCTGAATATTTAAAATTTTAGAATTATTTAAAAATCTTTGGAAAAAGTCATGCTAAATTGTCAGTTACATTAAATTTAAATAACATAGCTTTTTGCATGCTATGTCCCAGTAAGCATTCTAACGTCGATAAAACAACTAAATCGCAAGATTAAACCTAGTTGTAAGTTTGTTTTGACTGGTGGTGACCACAGAACAACATCTTTGATAGAAGCTTGGATACACGTCGGATAAGCAACGATGTGTAGACACTAAATTTGCTAGCAAAAAAACAAAAACAAACAGAAAGCAATAAAAAAGGCAAACAAAATATTTTTGCAAGATAACAGGTTTGGTTGTGATTTCTCCCGACAACATTTCTTCAAAGTCTTCAACATCCATTGAATAAAACGCTTTATAGATGTGGCTTTGCTTTTCGTTGTCGCATTCCCAAGTGTGTCCGATGCTTAATTAATATCTTTGATGTAAAGTTGAATAAATAAAAAAAAATCCTATTCGCAAAGAAATTTAGTTGACTGCAGGAGACCCGCAGTATATGTCATATCCGAATTTTTTTGCCATGTAGACTTCCATATTCAACGAAAATCCGCATATGATAAACAGTCAAAATGTTAAGTCATAATCTCATAAAAATTAATGTTACATCATATTGTTACATAATTGTAACAAATTATCAATCTTCACATATAAGAACGTTTGCTTATTTTTTTATTTTTTTGGGCAATTAAAGGAACCTCAAATTGCAAAATGAAAAAAGCAAAAGAAGTATAAAATTCGCATTTAGAAATACATTTTGACCTCTTTTAAAAACAGAGCCATCAAGTAAATAAATAATTAAGTATTAATAATAACAATAAGTAAATTATTTAAAAGATAAATTTAAAACCGACAAAAAAGGGATGGCTGGCAAGGCAAATATCCACAATTCTCACTCATTTTAATGTGATTACATTTTAATGGCTAGTGGGGAGCTGAGCATCCCCCAGATCCGAATCGAATCAGGATGCAAATCTGGTCAACTGTGAATGGATAACGAAAGTGTTCCGTGTTGATCAGCTGTGAATGGAAAATGAAAGTGTTCCGTGTTGATCAGCTGTGCATTGAAAATGAAAGTGTTCCATGTTGATCAGCTGTGCATGGATAATGAAAGTGTTCCGTGTTGATCAGCTGTGCAAGGATAATGAAAGTGTTCCATGTTGATCAGCTGTGCATGGATAATGAAAGTGTTCCATGTTGATCAGCTGTGCATGGATAATGAAATTGTTCCGCACTCTGGCACTGCACGTACTCTAGGTGCCTGGATTGATTCAACACTATGGATGCCTAATCAACTATTTGCGATGGTTAGGTCAAGATTGAATGAAACTGCAGTAGAAACACTATTTCATACATTAATCATTAGTCGTATTGACTACTAAAACAACTTTCTGTTCAATCTCCTAAAACAACTCCTACAGCGAATACTAAAGTTGAAAAAATACGCGTAATAAACTGATTGCTATGTTACCTGTCGAACATAGTATTCAATGTTGGGCTAATTATACATTAAGTCCTAAATAACCAAGCCCCGTCTCACATTACAGAGATACCCGTGCCATTACCATTTTAGGTCCTTCGACAAGAATCTGCGTTATGGTGACAGAGCTGTCCAGAACGCCGCATCAAAGCTAGGGAATACATTGCCTCAGGAAATAGGTACTGAAAAAGATATTGTAGCGAATTATTAAGCATCCATCTTTTTAGAAAGGCGCATTTTTCGTACCTGTTAATATGTTAATGTTATTGTTATTGTTAATGTTATTCTGGTCATTAGCTATCGTATAATATTAAATGTGACATGTCTTAAGTAATGTATACAGATCATATTTTAGACACATGGAATAATATTCACGAATATTATTTTCATTCTAGTAATTATTTATATCAATATATGTATTTAATTATGATTATGTTAGCAATGCAGTTCGTGTTTTAGTTTATTGTAGCGCTTAGGGTTTTTGCTATTGTAAACGCATTATAAATACCTTAAAAATAATACTAATACTAATACTGCCACTACTAATATTTCTATGATTATTGCTACTATTACTAATAATAATACTAATAATGATAAAGATAATAACAATAATAATAATAATAGTGTAGTTTTAGTTTATTGTAGCGCTTAGGGTTTTTACCATTGTAAACGCATTATAACACCTTGATAATAATACTAATACTAATACTGCTACTAATAATACTACTACTATTACTGCTACTACTACTTCTACTACTACTACTACTACTACTACTACTAATAATAATAATAATAATAATAATAATAATAATAATAATAATAATAATGATGTCGTTTTAATTTATTGTCGCGCTTAGTGTTTTCACCACTGTAAACGCATTATAAATGCCTTAATAATAATACTAACACCAACACTGCTACCACTAATACTAATACTATAACTGCTATTACTACTACTACTACTACTACTACTACTACTACTACTAATAATAATAATAATAAAGGCATTTAAAATAAAACAAATTTCAGCGAAGTACATATAAATTCAGCTTTATAAATTTCTAGCGAGCAAGAGTCGTTGATTTCCAATTCATTGCTCTCGCATTTTAGTAATTATTATCTAGTGTTATTCTTTTCCTCCGCGGGGCTGTTCGAAAGGATAACAATAGGCAAGCTGTTATTTTGAATAAAAGTAATGACTTGGAGCTGTAACCCATAATTACTTTTATCACAACATATATTTAATTGTTGAATTCTTATTAAAATTGGCTGATTTTGTTCTTTTGTTTATTAATTTATTTGTGACACATATTATAAATCTTAAATGTTTTTTGCTAAATATCTTGGTCTGTACCCCTTCTCCTAAGGCGGAACTAAAGGTCAACATTTTTACTGGTCCGTAATACGTCATGTTGACTGAAAATTAATCAATATCTGCTAATTATTGACCAGTAAAAATAGATTGACTTTAGGTTGAATATGTTGACTTTAATTAACCTTAACTGGTCAATAATATTTTCGCTTTGACTCAAAATAAAACAATATATGCTTTACTGCAGGATGTACTGACATATAACAACAGATGTTATTGACCGGTAATAAAATGGGGCCTTTCAGTTAACATTTCGTATCTGATCAATGGTTACCATATTAACTTATTTTGAATCAACAAGACTTTTGGATTAAAATTTTCGTAACTGGTCAATGATATCCTGTATATCCTAATAATGACACCCAAATTTAGAAACACCGAGGAATGGTTCTATTTTCATTGTGGTTCTATTCACATAATGATCTCATTTACATTCTGGTCTCATTTTCATACTGGTCTCATTTACACACTGGTCTCATTTGGTGGTCTTATTTACATGGTGGTCTTACTTTTAGGCTTCTTAAAATCTGAATGATGCCAGGGCTCCTGTACGCATGATGAGGTCACAAGACCCCACTACCAAATTAAATACCCCATAACCTGAACATTAAACCTGACCATTAACAAGCGTAAAGAAACACACCGGTGATTATTGCGCAAACTTTCGCATGATCTCACGGCTAATCTTCTTGGTAGGTTCCAATGAAAATGTCATAGGTTTCGTCACACGACCATAATAACACGCATGCCCAGCGCTAAGTCAAGATTTTAGCGCGTTTAAATTATAGTTTTGGGGTGTAGATCTATAGCTGAAATTTGCTGTAAATCTCTTCACAAAGTGTAATAATTTACAAGCTGGGGGTGAACGCTTATCTGATGATAACGGAGATACAACAGAATTACAGCGCATTATTCACATATGGTTCGTGAATGCACCCTAATAACATTTGTTTAAACACGCTGACAGCGTATTTCAGACATGCACCTCATATTTTAACTTAATTATCCTAATAAATTTCATTTTATGCTGATATGTTCCATTTTAAATAACCTGACATGTCTATTTATTATAACTATGGATAATAATTGTGATGGGAATAACTCTGTATTTGAAAATGTAGATTTTTAAATTTCCCTAATGGGTGATCAGATGCTAAGGAGTTTTATAATAATTCTCCAGGTCTTCTCTTCTCAGTCCTTGGCTGTCAGTACGACGTTAATTTTTATGGAATTAATTTTTGTCAACGCCAAAAAATGGACCAGTTTACCAGTGCTCTAAGGCATAGGCTTTCTGACAACGGCCAACCTTCGAACAAATATGTTTAAAAACTAAATTAAATTAGCCAGTCTGGGTCGCATTACACGTTTAGTTCTGAATAAAAAAAAATAGCAACAACGAAATCGAATAATTTAATTAAATTAAATGACAGTATTCAGTGCATTATACACCTGGCCCTGTGCCTCGATATCTAGTTAAAGATCATAATTATTTATTATAAATGGTGTGGCCAACAGCCAAATAGTAAGAAATACTCTAACCCTTATATTTTAGTGGTGTAAAATGATACATGTGACCGGCTTGTTCATGACTCGGCCAGTTGTGCGGGTCGTTACGCCGGGTGTATGTTGCAGGTTACCATGGAAGTGGACATTGTAATTACAACTATTAAACACGACCATTATTCAAAGGAAATGAGCTACAGTTGTAATCACGTGATATGTCTTAAAATCTGAGCCGGGAATGAGAGGGAAAAGAGGTGTGGTGGGGAGGGGTATGGAGGGGGGAGGGACTGGTGTGTGAGGATATTTAGATTGGTGGTCAGTCTTTTTTTTTTCATTCATACCAAAGTTCTTTTACTTTATAAGCAAAATTAAGAAAATAGATCACTGTCTCGAAGGACATTGAATTCAAACGTCCGTTATGAGCTCAAGCAACTCAAAAACACATTCAACTACAAAATTTAAAAAAGGGGCCAAATCAATTAATAATTAACAGATAATGCAGTGTATAGTTTTTGTCTGGAGGCCGGCTGCCATACTTTTTTCTTTTGCCAGTTTTGTTCTGTGTCTGCTTATGCCAGCGCATACAATCCTTTCTATTTATAGAACCCAGAAGTAATTTTTAATCGAATCTCTTTTCTTTGAAATATTAAAAAATGTAGCTAGTTTTGCCATTTTTCTATGTCATTCGTTAACTGACATGTGTTAGCTACTTTTAAAAAAAATCAGAAAGGCATCCATAATTTCATCTGACTGGGTCTGCCATACCTTGGGTCATAGATTAATGACTGTGCTTTGGTTTTACAAGACAACACTTTCATATCTTTGTTTTATGTTGATTAGCTTAATAACTTACAACAGCAGCTTGCAGCAGGCTTTTTGTTTCAGTGCTGATTATGAATATCTTCTATTTTATCATTTGTAACTTAAAAAGAATGTTATTTCAAATCTTGAAAGTGAAAACAAGAAACACAGGTCATTGCGCTGTTGACATGGGCAAAATATGAAAACAGAACAAACATCTGTTGTTTAGTTATGTCAAAATTATTAAAAGAATTTATGTTTTACTTGAAATTTGCTGGTTTCAAGTGTCTCCTTCTGTCATTTTCAGCGTGATACTGATAGATTACATTTAATTTTTATTTTCAAATTCAGGTGCTTATTTTATATTTCACAGTAGCAACTTATTTCTATAGAAATATTTTGGAAATATACCTGTGCTGAATTCGACATGATTTTATAAAGAAAAATCAGCACACGTTTTATTACTGGATTATGTTTTGACTGATTTATATATTTTACTTAATCACGTTAGTTTCAAATTTTACAATTATTATACCTTTTTTTAATCTGATCTTTTTCAGCAGATGGCTGTTCAGTCTTCTTAAGACCAAAAGTGATCTAACATACGAGACCATATTAATGAGCACACGTTATATAAGAGACCATATCAATGAGCACACGTTATATAAGAGGCCATATTAATGACTTTTGATAGTTTTTAAAATAACACAACATCATCAGAGGCGCTGATTAAGAAATTAATTTGAGGTTTGTGAGCAGAATTTTCTTACGTTATGTCATCAGCGTATAGTTTTACTCCAGCACACATATCACATGTATAACAAGGTGCTTACAGGCTGAGACTGCTTTTGAACCAAACGAGGTGGGAGGAGGCGGCGGGAGGGGGGGGGGGGGAGGAGCGAGGCGTGAAGTCAGGACAAAGGGGCGGCTTTGACAACATTTGAGGAGTGATATACGGTGTACTTTAAAGGCAACGCATTTCACCGACGAATCCATCTGATATTTCTAATTACCGGTAGTAAGAAAAGCAGTATTCTCATCTGCTCATCTGCTCATGTCGCGCAATGTTACATTTTTAATTTCTTCTTCTTCTTCTTTGGTTTGGTTCTTTGCTTTACCATCTTTCTAATCCTCATTTCGCATTCCTTTTCCTTTTAACCACATCAGTGGGGCATGTTTCTTTGCTTGTGATATTTTTACAGATTAAAAAATGTTAACAATGTTACGTATTAAAAAAAATAGTTTCATTAAGAAGTCGTTAAAATCCAAATTCAATTTTTAATCAAAATTATTTGCTGTGATTTTCGTAAAGCTGAGTTATTTTTTTTAAATTATTTCCAAAACTCGACGATTTCATTATGAGGGAAATGGCAAGTATCGATGGGAGGGGGGGGGCGGGGGTTGGGGTCGAGAGAACAAATCACCCGGGACAATCACGTGCACTTTTCAGAAAAAAATATAAATTCTTCCAAAATGTCACTTGTCAGCTTTCCCTAGCAAGCAAACTGATGGATGATGTTGCCAAGAAATCATTATAATCGTTATGAATACTGATAATCAATCGCACTGTGTTTTAATAATAACCACCTGCGTAATTTTAACCATTGCTAAGAAATCTGAGGTCATGCGGAAGTACTGAGATAGTTTTTTTTCACTGTGTAGATTTTAAAATAATGTCTGATCATGAAATTGGCTTGATCTCATGTCAACTTTTTCTATAGCAGCTTGGAGAAGAAAAGACACAAAATGATGATAAGGGGTTAGGTATTTTAACCCCAATGTGCGAACTCATAAGAGTTGCGTAAGGGGCTTTATTTTGTATGAATAAAACATATAAAAAAACTACAGAATATTCGCACCCAGCGCGTCATCGCCAAAAGGTTAACAATAGAAAACTATTTGAATTATGAATAGCATTTTTTTAAAACATAATTTGGTGTGAATTTGTGTAATTTTTGTCTTCACTTCAACTTATTAAAATCTTTATTGAATAATCAGTGACACCTTACAATTAATGATAACAGAGCTTGTTTCTGCAGCTTCAATTTGTTTCGCAAATACTACCAAACAAATAATAATAAAAACAACAACATTAAGAAATGCACACGCAAAAAAAACCTTAGTATTTTTCACATAAATTTCTTTTTTTTTTTTTGTATAAAATTTTGAAAAATAAATTTATAAATTAGTATGAATAAGTTTTTCCTGACCACAAAGCACTTCAGTGAAACCTGTTTTTAAATGCCGCTGTGCAGAATTGTCGTTTTTTGCACCTGACTAGTTTGTGGGTTGTCTCTCACTCTCTCCACGAGATTCCATGCTGTTATATCAAGTCTAACAATAAAAAGCAATTAAATTCTACAACATTAAATTCTAATCAATCATATGGCAGGACAACTTTAGATGAGGTGACCTCAAAGGAAAAGAATGAGACATGTCAAGCCAAATCAGTATCTATCAAATTTGTTCACGATTTGATGCCAGTCCTCATTTCCCAGTGCTGTTGTATACATAACAATACAACACAGAATACAACAGCTAGACAGAGTGAGACTCTAATTTGGAACTGGAATTCTTGCTGTGATGCCGCGGTTGTGGTGTTGCTGAAAATTAAATTAAAAAAAATGAAAAGACATCAATGATTTGAATTAAAATCCAATTCGGCACCACTGCTAAAATATTTGCATCCAGGCGAAATATTTAATTTTATGAGGAATAACTCTGCATCATCAAAAATAAAACCCTACATTTATAAGCACGCTAATTCATTGATTTTTACCCATTCGGTGTTGCAACAGTAAAACCTTCAGTTAAACCTTTCAGCTAAGTTCCGCAAAGAAAAAGACAGACTCAGACTGACAGGGTGTGTGTGTGTGAAAGACAGAGAGAGAGAGAGAGAGAGAGAGAGAGAGAGAGAGAGAGAGAGTGGGGGGGAGGGAGGGAGGGAGGGAGGGAGGGATGGAGAGAGAGAGATAGGGGAGGGGGATGGAGAGAGAGAGAGGGAGAGAGACAGAGAGAGAGAGAGAGAGAGAGAGAGAGAGAGAGAGAGAGAGGGAGGGAGAGAGATGAGGGTGGATAGATAGAGGCAGATTGAAAAGGAAATAGGGATGAAAGCCATACATTTATACATACATACAGGCATACATATATTCATACAGTAGCAAAGGCATGATCCGTTCTCTGATGAAGGGGATAAAACAGGAAGTAACGCCGATGTCTCCAGCCAAGGTGGAACAACTTCTTCGCGAGGAACAGATAGAAAACACTGATAACAGTCGTTGGGAGAGGATTTGTTGAAAGCAATTACCAGTACTACCAGCGGTTTCTTGTCTTTAGTGAAGGAACAGACCCCCTTCTGGGCTGGGGTCAAAATCACAGGCAAGGCTAGTATCCTGGAGTGTTGGGTGTTGGGGGAGGGGAGATTATTCTCCCTTAAATAATGCCACCGGAAGCGAGAGTTATTGACCTTCTTTTGACCTGTCGGGTGTTTTTATGTGGCTGCGAGTTTGAAAAGATCGTGTTGTAGAAACACAGCTTCCAAACGCTTGAATCTGGATTTAGCCAGGCTCATCAGAGCATATCTGACCAATCCCTATTATAACACTGCGACATAAAAAAGTGTCACAAGTAGGAAAATAAAACACCATTTTTGCTGTTAATTTTCACTGTATATTTTTCTTGGAAAACAACGATTCCAACACTTGCTTTTTTCATTTTCGAAGGTGAGAGGTGGATACCTGTAATGTTACCTCTAATCCCCCCCCCCTCCCTAGGTCAGACACACACAAAAACCCAGTTAATTTGCAGGTGTATTTTGTAACAGGTATCCTAACCGTTCCAGGCAGCTGCTGCTTAATCCTCAACCAAAATGTCTTAAAGGTTAACTAACAATATAATTGGTTGTCTCTTCACCAGAAATGCATAGGGTCAAACAAGCCAAACCTTATTACGTTTAGGACACCGGGCACTCATTGCACCCGACTGTTTTACCGATACATAAATGTCTTGAGTGATTTGTATTCTTATTGTTTCCGTTATAGGTTAATTATGTGACCTTGGGATATTGAAACTGCAGTCATAAATGTCAGGCCAGGTGTGACAGTCGCTTGTTAAACGCGCATAAAATGAACTTTTGTTGTAGCAATTTTTTAAAAATTCCGCAAATTAAAATCATAATCATTGGAAACATAAAAAGGAAGTTTCATAAGTCATGTGAAAGTTCGCCGCTTTGGGTAACATTTTTTAACTCTGACACCCTGGTCGAAATCGAAAAGTGAACCGTTCGGGAAACCCTGGGCTGGGGGGAAACAACAGGGAGTGGCCACTTTTCAAAAATTTGCAAAGGATATTTGATATCGTCTAGGAAGTGTCGGCTCCCCTCCTTTCAATACTTAATTCATCTCCTTAATGTGTAGAGCTTTTGCGAATTTTCGGATATCAGTATCCGTTATCAAGCAAGGTATCGAGGCATCGTATCCTTTCAAGTCCTCACCACCTGGCTATGAAATTGAGCAAAAAAAGTGATATAAATATGTGTATATATGTAAGAGTCAACGCCATCTTTCTCTTCAGTTAATGTTCCGCATAGTTACGAAAACAATTGCTGTGTCCTTCTGCGGTTTCGCATGTAAAGAAACATTTAAAGATAGTCTTACGGAAGTGAATTTTTATTGTTTTTTTTTAAGGACACAAAGATCAAAGACTATTTTTAAATGAATAAATAGTGAATCAATTTGCAGTTCAATGTGCAGATGTTTTGATTGGTTTAAGAGATTACAAACAGAGGCCTGTTTATTTGGGTATAAGATGACGTCAGTTACTTGCACAAAATTAATAACAGAAAGGTAAATAGAGATGTTACCTACCTCTTTGACTGAGTAATAGTCATTAAAACACGTTGCATTAGGTTACACCTCCTTCCTCTTTTATGCGGGACACCATAATGTGTAGTGGCTATATGGTTCAAATATTCAACTGTTCAAACACGAACGAATAATGTTGCAGATTGTTTTTAAGGTTTTTTAATGATATAGTTCCATTCATTACCTTTTCTATAGTTGTAGTAATCTGTTCGTAGTTATTGTACAGGGAAACATATGTCTGTTGGTGAGTAATTTGAATCTTTTGCATCGATTCGAAAGAGGTGTAAGAGCATTTCGGTGGTTCGGTATACCGGATTATCTCCCACCCCTTATTTTCCCCTAAGATATGTTTTTCCCGGCCAGGAAAGATGACCAAGGTGGAGAAGAAAACCGGTTACACCGGAGGCTTTTACTTGGGGGCAAAAGATACTCGGATATAAAAATTCTCCCTCCCCGTTCCGGTTCCTGTCGGTTTCCTGTGAAAAGGTGATTGGGCTACTGGATTCGCAAAGATGATTACCGGTGTTTGTTTTGATGCTGAACAAGTCCTAAGTAAACTTTACACAAGCCAAATAACAACAATCATTTATTACCAAGCAAGTTCTCCTCACATAGACAAACGGATAAATGCGGGATGATCTAACAACTGAGGGCGTGGCGGGGGGGGGGGGGGGGGGTTGTATGTGTTTGGGGAGGGAGCGCTAATACCTAATGAATTTTGACATTTGCAATGCGGATCAAATCGTAGCTACGACTGGATTTTTTGTTGAAAAAAAAAGAAAAGGAAACCAGTCGATATCGGATTATCGGGAGATTATGTTTATCAGGAGGTTATGTTTATCTGCAGTTTATGTTTGCGTTAGGTTATGTTTACAGGAGGTTATGTTTATCTGACGGTATATTTACGGGAGGGTATGTTTAAGGGAGGGTATGCTTACATGGGGTATGCTTACAGGAGGGTATGCTTTCGGAGGGTATGTTTACGGGAGGGTATATTTACGGGAGGGTATGCTTTCGGAGGGTATGTTTACGGGAGGGTATATTTACAGGAGGGTATGCTTTCGGAGGGTATGTTAGCGGCAGGGTATATTTACAGGAGGTTATGCTTTCGGAGGGTATGTTTACGGGAGGGTATGCTTTCGGAGGGTATGTTTACGGGAGGGTATATTTACAGGAGGGTATGCTTTCGGAGGGTATGTTTGCGGGAGGGTATATTTACAGGAGGTTATGCTTTCGGAGGGTATGTTTACGGGAGGGTATGCTTTCGGAGGGTATTTTTACGGGAGGGTATATTTACAGGAGGGTATGCTTTCGGAGGGTATGTTTACGGGAGGGTATATTTACAGGAGGTTATGCTTTCGGAGGGTATGTTTACGGGAGGGTATGCTTTCGGAGGGTATGTTTACGGGAGGGTATGCTTTCGGAGGGTATGTTTACGGGAGGGTATATTTACAGGAGGGTATGCTTTCGGAGGGTATGTTTACGGGAGGGTATATTTACAGGAGGTTATGCTTTCGGAGGGTATGTTTACGGGAGGGTATGCTTTCGGAGGGTATGTTTACGGGAGGTTATGCTTACATGGGGTATGTTTACGGGAGGGTATGCTTACATGGGGTATGTTTACGGGAGGGTATGCTTTCGCTCGATATGTTTATGATCCAAACAGCCATAGAAACATTTGTTCACTTCCCAAGGGACTGTTTCAAAAGTTTATATCTGTTAAGTTTTCCAGTGAAATACAGAAGTAGAGACTTCTTATGTTGTGACACAAAACCAATTCAAGATGGTAAAAGACATTTCTGAGTGATAAAGTTTACCAATTTCAGTGACCTATCTTTATTCTTACCGTCATCCTCAAACCCCCTCCCCCCCCCCCCCCCCCCCCACGGCCCACCACGTTGCAGTCTACCACTTACACAGGCCTAAGCGCAGTTTTATTTGTTTTTCAGCACAATTTAATATGCACATTATCATATTTTCCTTTTGTGCTGGGAATCACGTCTATTTTTCTGGTATGAATAGAAAGTAAGCATAACTTGTTATTCCCTGTTGCTTCTCTGACACCCGTCCATTCACTACCTCATAACACCATTGTTCCGTATTGTAATGGTGAAGAGTGTACTTAGTCCTGTTGATTGCAATTCCCACGGTTAAGGAAAGATAAGTAATACATTTAATGAATTTCAAGACGATATAAATTACAATTTATAAGGTTTTATACGTGAGATTCCCAGTGCAGGTGTTTTATTTAATACTAAAAAGAAGTCTATTTCATAATAAACAAGACATTATTATTTTTAAAAAGCCATGGACAGGTCTTCTGGTTATTCTTAGACTGGTGATGCAAAAAAAAAAAAAAGCGCTAAGTTTGTACGACAAACATGTATTGCATTTTAATGCTGTAATTTAAAGACTTTCAAATCATGCCCTAACCAAGCTCACATATTGCGCATATATTTATCGTTAACCTTTGTACTCATTAACTGAACCACACCGTTTAAAAAAGCCATAATGTTCATGGTAATTGCAACGTAAAATTCAAATTATTTATGAAATATGTTTTTATCAGTTTATCTCCAAGTTCAAAAGTGGACAGATCCTTTTCTCAAACGAACATTTTTGTAGCACGTCGGAGATGTCTCCAAATAATGTTGTTTGCATTTTAACAAACAAAAACACTGATCTGCAAGTCAACTGTATCGCTTTTAAGATCAAAATGCACGTATAACTCTGATATCTTGACAGCATAATTTCAAGTTTCAACTGTTTGAATTTTATCAGGATTCGTGATTAGCATTGCGAATGGTAGACCAAAATCGAGTCGCAATCACATTTTACGACCGTCAAGCTTTTAAAATTGTTTATGCATGAAAAGTTAACCAATTACACCTATATATGAAGTTTTCTCTTATGCAGAAATCGCTTAGGTCAATTACGTACTCAATAAAGTTTGCACACGGACTGTCAAGGGTACATTGTACTCCTTCTTTATTTATCTATTATTTACTTAAAAATTTCTTTATTCAATTTTACATATATATATATATATATATATATATATATATATATATATATATATATATATATATATATATATATATATATATATATATATATATATATATATATATATATATATATATCACAAATATGTGCTGAGCACACATACGTATTTTAATGAAATATTTCAATATAAACATTTTAATTTCACAATCCCTGGCGATGCTTATTATCACACAAGGCATTTGTAAAAGGCATAAATCTTTTAAAAACAATTTAAAAATGCTTTGATATAGTGACATAACCGTCCTTAGAAATACTATTTAATTTACTTGTTCACAAGGCCACACAACTTAGGGATGTTCAGAGGAACTATTACCTCTTGTGTGGTAACTGAGCGAGGAGGCATAGTGACTTACTACTCCTCAATTTGATTTGATCAAACTTGTCTTTGATTTCATATTTGATTAGCATTAAAGCAGCAGATGTTTGATTGGAAGTTATGACATTTACATGTTATCCTTTAGGCTAAATTAGACTTCTCAAATAGCAGTAGGCTACTTGTATTTTTGTCATGTGTAGATAGAGTAGGGGGCAAAAAGCTGTCATTAAACATTCCTAATGATAGGTATTTTCAGTCAAGAATATTAGTATGTGTCATTAACATACATGTAGGTTACCAATGCCACACAGGTCAGATGTACAGCTTCTGGGGGTGGGGGGGGGGGGGGGTAGATTTTAAATTTAAGTCAAAGGACAGTTGGCGAGCTGCTCATATGTGTCCTGTGAAAGAGATGAGCTGAGATACCGCACCCAACGACCGACTGTTCATAATTTCAACCATAAATCTGCCCTTCTGTGAGAAACAACGGCAATGCTACAACTACTGCTTCTACCATAACTACTACTACTACTACCACTACCACTACTACTACTACTACTACTACTACTACTACTACTACTACTACTACTACTACTACTACTACTACTACTACTACTACTACTACTAACACTACTACTATTACTACTACTATTACTATTACTACTACTTCTTCTACTACTACTGCTTCTACTTCTACTACTTTTACTGTTACTACTACTATTACTATCTAACAACAACAGGAACAATAATAATAATAATAATAATAATAATAATAATAATAATAATAATTAACAAGCAGTCTGATATTCATGTTTTTGAAATAAAAAAGTTCTAAGCTGTCACAAAATTCTGGGCAAATCATTCCCTTTTTCGACCTGTGTGTTGATTTTTGACAAAAACAAAGTTTCCGCTTCGGTGGTTATGAATCTGAGAGAAATCGTTTGGAGCCCCAGAGAAGGGGGCTGCAGCACATGGGGTCACAGCGCTGACTGAGAAACTCACGTGAAGCTCTTGACCAATGACATTTCAGCAGCACGCTTAATAACCCCGCCTACTCCAACTTAGTGACATAAAAACAAACACTCGCCGTACACATACAGTATTGTCTATCTGACACTGTGAAAAAGACTAATCTATGTTTTACTAATTGGATAAAATGTTTGTTTTTGTTGTAATTTTTAATCGAATTTAAAAAAACTATATTTTCATACAGATGTCACAGTAACAATTACTGGATTTATTAAGTGGCATAAGTTTGTTTTTGTTTACGGTGGCCTGATTCACCGAGGGCATTGCCTGTTGTCTATATAAATAGGAACGGTATCCACAGTTGATGAGTAAAGTCTGTAGTGTTTTCATATCACTGACGATATCAGCGAATACTGACTGAACGAACCAGTGAGTGGACAAGTGGGCTCATATCGACACATTCACTCCAACAAACAGTTGACCAGAATGGAAATATTTACATTTTGAAGTTATTCGAGAAGAATGCGGATAATTCACTGAAAAAGGATACATTTTCATTGACAAAAAAGTTGCAAAGTGTTTGAGGAAAATCAGCCTATCCATTTGACTGGTTTTGCACTTCACAGGTAAGCTATTTTTTTTAAAAATAATTAGAAACATTTTAAAATTATATATCTTACTGTTGAAAGACCTGTCACAGCTAAGAATTTTGGTTGAGAATATGTTTTACATTCCACTCGCACATTTCTAAGGAATCCTCACCGAGACAGCACGATTTGTATTCAGTCGCCGGTCTGTATTAAAACATTTATTTCGTATCGACTTATCAACTTTTACGGTGTCTCGGGAAAAAAAAACAAAAGAAAATTCACCATGCTTGCTCATCCTTACATTATTCGTATAAGTAATGAGAAACAATAGAAAAGTGACAGCTCTTTTGAATCGATCTTATAAGCAACACACCCTGTATTTTAGTCAATTTAGGTGAGTTAATTATCAAGTAAACAATACAGCATTATTAATTTTTTTTCTGCTTTTCTCTTATTTATGAATATATAATATGATATGAAAAACTTAGAATTGTAAAGAGAACCTGCCAAGACCTGGTTCGCAGCCGGTTTTCGGCTTTACCCCCACCCCACCCCCTCCTTCCTCCCATCACCCTGCTCCGATTTATTCACATGATTTTACGATACATATCTCTGACATGAAAATTACTGGTTATATTCTTTGCCTTTTATACTGGAGGTTATTACAATTATTGCCTATTATAAACAGGTTCAGGTTCTATATATGAGATATGGCTATTACAATCCCCGACTATTGTAACACAAGCAAATCTTAAATTGAATGTTCGCATGCGTACGTACGTATACAGAGCTTGTTTGTTCACAAGATAAGAGATATGGAAATGACGTTTTGTGCTGAGTGTTCAAAGTAATTGTGATATATCTGTAAATTTTAAGAAAAAGTACGCAGTTTTAATAAAAAATATACATAAAAATATAGATAGAAATAATAAAACTGAGGGCATTTGAGGCCCAGTATTTCTCGGTAAGTATGACCATGCATTGGGAGTTTCTCCTTTTGCCAGTTCTCGACCCTTGGGATGGCGTGGAAGGGGTGGTTGGGGGAGAGAGTTGTCCGTGATCCGCTTTAAATTCTAAAAGCATAAATTGAGCGCAGCATAAAAAGTATAGAACAACATCCTGGATTCCCACTGTTTTTAAAGGACAATCGTTATATAACCACTCCGGTGTATGTAAACGGCTGTATGTCTGTCGCCATGGTGACCATCTGTGTCCTAGGACTCCAGGCTTTTATGTGCGTAACGGACGATCAAACAGCGTTTCAACATCGAGAAGTTTATGGAAATAACAACAGGAATGTTCATCAAAAGGACTTCACACGATTCTGTAAAAAGATTTTGTCTTTTGTGTAAAGCGTGTATATTGCTAAAACAACAGTCGTTGTTTGGACCTTATCTTGTGAACTAAATAACCCACAGTAAACAAGAAATAGACTGATGCTGTACACTGATATTCAAATGTGTGTTTCTGACCGCCCTTTTGTATGAATTATGGAGATGCACATGCAGAAAAACCAAGTCTCCCCCGGGGGGTAAGTTGCAAATGTGCTTTGCCCGTAGTCAAAATGCATTAGTGTGTTGGGTTTATATTGCTAACAAGGTTTCCTGTGGTGAAAAAATTAGATGGTTTTTGAAAATACCTGTTATGTATTGCAACTTTTCTGGGTAAAACTGTCTTTACAAATTTTGTACATTTTGACCGGAAGCTCACTTTGCTACAGACACTTTTACAACACTCCGTTCATTGTCACTAATGTTATTACTTACTGCACAATGCAAGTGCATTTTAGTGATAAATATTACCCCCTTCCCCCCTCTGCTCCGCCCCCCTCGCCCCCGGCTCTGACCTGTGAATTGGAATAAAACATCATGGATGTTTCGAAGCGAATTTCATCCAATATGAATCCTTCGTGAAAAAATGAATTAAGTTTAAAGCAGGAATCAATGCTCATCCTGTGTACTCGGTAAAGTAACTGTCAGGGTTGGTTTATTTAATATATTATGTTCACCCCACTGGGTGATTCTGGCCCATCCGTGATCTTGACTAGAACACAATAATATATTACTGTGGATCGCAACGAGAGAAAAATTGAAAATAATTGAAAAATTAAAATTTATTAAATTTGGCCTTGATGTAACCCACTCACCCCCTCCACCCTCCCCCCGCCCCCGCCCCCGCTCCCAAGTCATCACCTCTAATCGAAGGCTTCAATCCATTCGTCTGTCGCCCTTGTGCGATATCCGAGGACATTAGGGCTACTCGCACCCGGCGGTGTGAGTAATTGCGCAAAAGTGTGACTTTTGACAGGAAGCTGGCGCTTGGGGAAGTCTGGTGGTTGACACTTTAGCGTGAAATCACCTCGAATTGACTGACTTCTGTTCAAGTGTCCCCAGTCCACTCCTTCTACGTTATACAAATGCACATAGAAGCTGTGGCTTTATTTGTCTAAAATCGGCGTCGGCGAAACCTGTAGATAGGTCTTATCGTTTGTTTACGGAGCTGTAACCCATGGCAACCCTCAACCCAACCAATGTGTGGAATCCGAATGTTACCGACCAAACTGAAAAAAACCTAATTATATGCATACAACACCTACCCTAGGAATATGTTTTATAATTGAGGGTTGCAGGCGTTTTATAGGTTTTATTGGCCCACGAAAGGCACTACCGTCGTGTGATGTGGCAGGGTTGTAACTATTTCACTGGGCAGGTGCTGCTCGGAAGTATCTGAGTATTACGTTGTTACACGCAATTCTACATGGTTTTGATAGTGGACATCTGAGATTTAAATTTTTAAAGGTCTAATTTTGGCATTTCTAAAGAGAACCCGTCACATTACCAAGCTACAAATTAGTTTGCATATTGTAATAAAGAGCTCGGTACGGTAAAACCAACTTCAGTGTACAAGTTGCATTTTCTTACATGCAACAATGACAGCTGGAGAGAGAGAGAGAGAGAGAGAGAGAGAGAGAGAGAGAGAGAGAGAGAGAGAGAGAGAAGAAAGAAAGAAAGAGAAAGAGAGAGAGAGAGCATTCACCTGATTTGTTGATGATAATATGCATTTGAGAAATGTTCACAAATTTAATTTTTCTTTTCCTCAGGTAAGCAGAAAGATGTTGTGCGCTAAGAAAGGGTCTGTCTTGACGACAAGCATCGCCAGCGTTGACAGGGAATTAAGAAACACTGATCACCATGGCAACAACTCTGGTGAGTTGAATTCACTTACTATTATAACAACTGAAAACAAGGTTTCTCTCATTGTCTACGATATACAATTTATGTAAATCTCAGAAAGTTCTTATTTCTTAAGGGCAATCTAGCTATTCACAGCTCTTTCTGTGTGCCTTTGCAAAAATGATCCTCTTTTTTGAAATTTTATCAGTTGTTATTTGAGTGTCTCATCAAAGGGTAGAATTGAAAACAGTTGCATAAGTGGCAGGTTTATTTCAGACAACCCCAGGGTTGTCATAACAAAAATGTTTACATATTTTGGCCATAACTGAGCTAGGCGGATATCTGATCCGTATAAAAACATCCACAGCAACGTCAAAAATCTCATGCATGATCCAGTTTCCATAGCAACATTGCTACCTTGGGGGTTTGAATGGGTTATCGAGGCAATGATTAGCCTAAATAAATAATCATTAGATCCATGATGTCAAGATAAGGCGTATCTCATGTGTGCTGTTGTGACTGTATGCTTCCTATTATCTATCGGTCTCTGTGCATCGGTGGCTATCCTCTTTCTGAAAAAAAATCCCGCAGTGATGAGGGCACAGGGTTCACATATTTCACTGTCAAACTTCAAATTATATATATATATATATATATATATATATATATATATATATATATATATATATATATATATATATATATATATATATATATATATAAAAATATATATATATATATATATATATATATAGAAAAGAAACAGAAATTTTTCACATAAAAACGTCATTTTGAAATGAAAAAGTACCATTTAGGCGAAATTTGCGAAAAATACTAATATATATTCTTAGCATTTTTCTGTAAAAAAGACTAGCTGCTTTGAGCCGAGCCTTCTCACATAATCCGAAATGCGCATGCGTGATAGTGAATGTGCATTTCCTGGTAGGCCCGGTAAATAACGTATTATAATGTTATCAATACTCTATGTGTCACTGTTTATTCATATAAATCACATCATTGTATATCTCCCTTATTATCTAATCACCATCTTACAGTGTAAGCAAACATAATTTGAGAAATTAATGTAAATGATCTCTTTAAGTTTACATTGTTCACATGCCAGCGAGGAGTAATATAATAAAATGACCAAGAAAATAATCATATATGAAGACTGTTTAAATACTGTGTTCTGATTGGCCATGGGTGTAGAAAATCTTGGGGTATACTTAACGCACATTAATAAAATAATTATTTGTTTTGATTCATAATTATTATACTCTCAAACCATTGTTACCGAAACTATTGTTACAGTAAGTGACATTGTCTTAGAATGAGCGTTCGCTCCCCTTAAAAGACCATCGTTGCTTTCGCAAAGCTGTATTAAACCTCAAAGCTTGCTGGTGAGAAGACGCATTTGCTGGAAAAGTTAGAATAAAATTCGTGAAAAGCCTATGAGAATTATTTAGTCTCTCAACAGCTCGTGTGAGTGTTGTGCAGTTATTGTTGATAATAATAATAATATGCAATAGAATTGATGGATAGACATCATTTATTAGAATGCATGAGTTTTTAAAAGGTACGGGTGGCTAGAACAGTTCTCATAGACGAGGATGCGTAAAACATTAAATTTCAGCTGTGCACGCAGTTTCTCGAACTTCAAAGTGCCATTTGGTCACCCTTTACTCAAAATTCAAGATTTCAGATGAAACGGGGACTGTTCCTATCTTACTTACCATCTGTGTAGATTTTTGAAAAGTAAATCAAATTGAGTGATTGTGACTTTTCAAGTGTTTTCCCTAATTTCCCTTATCTGACATTTTTATAATGAAATGGGCTTGTGCCCGGTTACTTATTGCCAATTAAAGTAGGCAGAGGACACGGGTCCTTGACCTTTACATTTGATGAGTACAATTACAAATCGTTGGCGCGTGTTTTTAAAATGCACTGTCCACCCGAACGATAACCAGTTGCTCTTGGTTCTAGAACTTAGAGCAACTACGCGCTTAAGAATAGAGTATTCCAACCACACAGACACTTCTGATACACTTTTCCTATTTTTATAAGGTAAACGGTGGTTGGCCAATGTTTTCAAATTACAACTGGAAATACAGCAACGGTATCTCCGAGTCCATTTTGATTTGATTACAGAATTACCGTTAATAGTCATGCGTTTTATTTTGTTTTAGGTGTAGGAGAAGCTGATATGGATATCGTCACGATTTTCATGAACCGCGGGAAGGGGGGTTACGGTTTCTCCGTGTCGGGCGCCAAGCCAACCCGCGTGGGCAGAGTGGAACCTGGTAATTATTTCACACTTTATTATTATTTCATACCTGTAATTCAATGCTCTCCAGTGTAAAAATGATTGAAGTGGCTGTGCCGAGACACTTGACGACAATGATACGTCGCTCCAGTTGAATATACAGTCTTCAACTTTCAAGGGCCATTTTTATTACATTATATGTGAATGAGTATTGATTAATCTGTGGATTCAACATGTATCATTTCAAAACCCTAAAATTGCAAGTTGTAAATCTTCGAATCTATTTTAATTTGAAATTTTGCTTGTAATCTGAGGTTTTTGTTTGTGTTTATAAAGGTTCCGCGGCAGATCAAGCCGGTATAGAACAGTGGGACAGTATTGTCCGGATCAACGGACAGAATGTGGCGCATTTAGACATGATCACTGTGGCGGCCATTGTCAAGTCATGTGACCGCCACATCCTCATCGATGTCCAGCGTGACGCAGCAAAACTGCAAAAGAACAGTGCAAAAAACAATGTACATAGCCACGATGGTCTACAGAATGTTGAATTGCAATCACAAGACGGGAGCATTGGCGGAAGTTCATATTTTCAAGATTATAGCTTCGATGCGGGGAGTGACGTCACATCGTACCACACAAACCGCGTGCCAACGGTACTAGGACCATGGAAACGCAATGCCAATCTCTCACCATGGGAACTCTATCACCAGTTAAAACAAAAACAGGCAGAAATATTGGAAGATGGCGATGATACTTGTTCAGAATACTCTTATTTTACTGACACCGAATCATCTTATTCATGCTCAACTTTTACCGCTGACAAAGAAAATTTACCAAACGCAAAAATGATCCGTCTTTCAAACAGCCCACCTGCTCAAGAAAATAGTGTACTGAGTGTGAAATGTCACTCCCAGCGAAAACCACTATCGTATTGCGAAGTAAAACGAAACCGAGAGTGCGACTTGGACAAATCTGTACTCTCGTCTATTCGTTCTTGTTCCCCGGTCAATTCCGACGTGTCGACTTTCCGCCCTGTGACAGAAAAGAGAGGCGGGGATAAGCAGAGTGGGAAGAGTAACCGCAGCCAACTGTCGGAAGATTCCGGAATAGAGCTCGTGTCACAGCTTCCGGTTAGCTACCACGTGAGTGTGACACAAAACATGTATAGCTTATGGAATACATGTTAAGCTTAAAATAGCACCTAAGACGAAAAAAAAAAAAACGTAACGTAACAGAAATTATCTACGTTTCAGAATTATTATTATTTTTTGTTCCTGACTGCAAACAATAATCTCGCTATCCAAAGATTGTATGGTCATTTCAATAATGGAGAAATAAGAAAAAAATTATTTCTGTGCAAACTATTTTGTGCAATGGCCTTTATTTAATGACTGCATGAGGAATTTATGTTTGTGTTTTGTTGTAGAATTTATCTCATGATGAGTTGAAGAAGCAGCAGCTGATTCGGCAGCTGTTCGACAGTGAGGTGGCGTTCCGCGGGCAGCTGCGTCATGGCGTCACACACTACCTACAGCCCCTGGAGCAGGGAGTGGTCAGCGCGGAACAACACGCGGTGCTCTTCCAGAATATTGAAAAGGTGAATACCCGCTCTGAAATAAACAAAAAAAAACCCTCAAAATACCGTTCGTGAAAAATGTTCCACGTGAAATACAAGTAAAGGAAACGTTTTTTGTCAGTCTATCAATTTTGTTATTTTTAAATTAAAAAAAATCAGCGATTTTATTTAAAATTAAATCGTTAAGAAAAGAACTTTCATTGCGCAAAATTTTGAAAACATTCTCTTTTTTTAATAGCAGTCTGAGTGCAAAATGTCGATCGGTTCAATATTATTTATTCAGTTATTTATTGTTTTGAATTTTTGCAGCTACTTGAGATGTCATCGGATCTAGTCAAGCAGATACAAGCAAGCTTTGTCAGCTATTCTGATGTCTTACAATCCCAACACATGGACAACCTAGGCTCAGTGATGGCTACTCGCATAGACGACTTGTGTGAGGAATACCAGCGCTATTGCGCCGGAGTGAAAAACAGTTTAACTCTCTTCATGGAGTTGCGTAAAATACGTGATTTTGACCGTTACGTGAAAAAACTTCAGCAGGATTCAGATAAGCCCAAATTGAGTACGGTGTTGCAGAAACCAGTAGAACATATTAAAAATGTAACACTGTGTGTGCAGAAAATCTACAAACTGACAGACACTGATCACAGTGATTACGAAAGCTTACAAGAAGTAGTCCGTGCGTTGCGGCGTTGCTCTGGCAACATCAGTCAAGAATACATCCGCCAATCACAAAGCAACCTTACCACAGTGACGGCGTCGACCGCTACACTTGAGGAATCCTCCCCCAGTGTCACGAGCACCAGTAGTGTGGACTCAGAGGTGCAAGATATTCAAAATCGCTTGTTGTTTGGGGAGAATGTACAGCCGTTTCACCTCGCCAATACCTCCAGACATGTTATCTACACGGGTGATCTCGAGTACGAATCCAACTCCATGTTTAAAAAGGTAAGCGGATTGTTTTTGAAAAATATTCTTTTTACTTTTTTTCATTTTTCTTACTGACACTTTAAATTGAAATAGCGATATTTTTATGGTCATAAAAAGATGTAGTAAAAAAAAAAACAACAACACTACAGCATGATGTTCACGTAGAAAAGGCATGTTAGAAAAACGATTGCTATGAGAGTTATATTCTGGGAAATGTTAAAGGCCTGATTGGTAACTGTGCTGATTGTTTATTTCAGGTGCACGTAATCCTCATGAACGACGTGCTGTTGCTAACTCACAAAGGTGCAGATAACTTCTTGACAGTTCTAGAGAAACCCATCCTCCTACACGACATCAAAGGCTGTACACACTCGCCTACAAACCACCGTAAGTCTATGGCGTGTAACTAGACCGTATTCGCTACCGAATACCGAAATAAACACATGCAGTGTACAATTAGGATTTTGAATTGAAACTGCAGTTTCAATGCAGTTTCAATGATATTCTAGTGAAATCAAGCAAAACTTTTTATGCAGCGTAAAGTTGTTTTTAAAATTATTATGCAAAAACCCTATTTTCCCTATTTTTATGTTGATACAGCTGTTACATTATTTCCATATGCGTTTGATTAAAGAAAGAGGGTGGTTTTTTTTGTGCAGAAGAGGTAGTATTAAAGTGTAATATAGACCTGTGTATATAAATAAAAACTAATACAATCTTTATCTGCAGTTTAATAACGGATTATGCAAAGCTTTCTAATTTTATGTTGTTTGTTTCTCCTTACAGCTTCTGAATTTCAACTCAAAGTCGAATGCCACCACTGTGAAACCCTGGGATTCGAACCCAAAGTGTACAACTTCCGCGCTACAAGTCTGGAGCAAAAATGCGTCTGGAAAAATTTACTTGAGCAAAGAATAAATTTTATTAAAACACAAAGACAGTTCACACAGGCGAGAGTATCTGAGCTGGTGTAAACAAAGACTGAAAGTTCATGTTTGAGACATGCGTAGAGCGTTAGTGTCTAGTGTTAATTCGAGTCGTCACTTCTTTGATTGCTTTTTAATTGCTGAACTCATTTAACAGGTTTTACAATTTGTAAAATTGTTAAAAAAGGAATAGAAGTTTGTAGGTCATAAGCAGCACTTAATTATTTCTTCTCCGGAGGCAATCTTTTTTTTTTTCGCCATGTAAAAGTTGTCGCGTTGTAAGTGTGATAAATGAAGGCTGTACACTAGCACAGGCCAACTCATTCAAGTTTTATGAGTTAAAATGCAATAGCAATTAGTTACAACCTCGTTAGAGGCATGCAGTTTTCTCTCCATTATAATATAAATCAATGTCTACAAAAGCCGTTCGCTACATTTTTTAAAACTACAGACCAGGTTTATTTTTAGTGCAAACCACGTTAGATGCGAGATGCAGCGTGAGGTAGTAGGTACCTAAAATGAAAACAGTACACTGCCTATAGCGAATTCATGTCAAAATTGTTAAATTTCTGGTTTCGAAAGCGACAAGGAATGAATGGATGTTGACTGAAAATACATCTACATCTGGCCTTTTGATATTGCAACTTCAAAGGAGTTAAGATGTATAAAAGAGAGAAGAATGAGAAAATGGTCATGTTTTCGTTTCTGTAATAATCCCCCACCGACTCCCCTCCCCCTATCCTCGGTACCCCGACCACCTTGCCTCAGCTATATTGTATGCAGCTAGGGCCAAAGGGGGCTCATAAGCCGCCTGCTGTCTTCAGGGTAAACAAGGCCTGATGAAATGTTTCTGAAGAATTAGGAAATGTTTAAATACAGCACGCATGGCAAGCAGTAAAAATGCCAGGCATTATTATTTTAGGGTTCGCATTGTTTCCAAAAATAGCGGGTTTTGCTTAATAGTAATATTTCAAGTATGCTAAACATACAGAGTTTTGATTATTTGACCACAGCTAATTATATATCATTTACATTATGAACCCTCCCTCCCCCCTTCCCCAAAGAAGCACTTGTTTAAAGGAAATTGCTGCATAGCATATTTACTATCGTAAATTTAAAATGTGCATGCTTTAATATTTATAAAAATCCGACTTTGTACAGGAACGTTACAGCAAATGTACAGAACATATGTTACAGCATATATACCGTTTTGGTTAACGGGAGTTGAGCCCCAGGATAACACTATTCTATGGCTTCTTTAAGATTTTTTCTTGTAATAATTTTGTGTTGCTATTTATCTTTGCTGCTTAGTAACGAATGTGCTTTGTTTGAAAGTGAATTGCATGAGTCTGGAATTAACTGACATTGGTATCTTGGGGAAATTTTTCGCATTTGGAGAAGTACACTAAAGGAACTGTACAGTAGAAGCTTTACATTTATCGTGTTTCTCTGTTCTTTTTTTCTCTGAGATGATTTCGTTAAACTAAGATGACTTTGTACATATGTAAATAATTCCTTTCTAAAGTTTATTTTAGTATGTAGTTTTAAATTTAATTAAATAAGTTATGCAACATTATGATGTTTTGTTATTGTAAATTCATTCAGACTGTTATGGAGTTTGTTATTGCAATAAACAAAAATACTGAAAAATAATGACGTATTTATTAATACTAATCAAAAGTATGGATAAACAGTTATTCAGATGCATATCTATGTACATGTATTATTTTATCTCAAGATCAATTTTAAACATCCATTTTTCCAATACATTAGTGACGAGGGGAAACAATTCTTCTTTGGATATGTCACCTTTCACTGTATATTAAGATGACAGCCCAACTGGTCTGAAAAGGAGGTTTATTGCCAATCATACGTCTGAATACATTGGGCAGTTTTCTTTAAAAAACTCATTTGAATCAATTTTCAAAACACTCACTGGGCCTTGAAAACAAAATAAATAGTATTTCAACCATGGTTAAGGTCTGTTTTGCAGTGGAAATCCAATCCGCTTATGAACAAAGCGAACTTTCACTATTGAAGAAGAATTATTTTTCTCTTTTTTCAACAAATATCCTATTTTCGTCTCTAACGGTTTTGAAAATTGGATTCTTTATATTGCGCATATGATGCTGAAAAGCTACTTAAATGTCGATTTGGTAAACTAAATCGGAACGCAGTAGTTAGTGAAATCGGGCATTTTCATAACCTTTCATGCAGGTGCGGCTATTTAGAAAACAGTTAGCACCCCCAATCCTATACACTGGCAAGTTCACTTGTAAATCGGGTGTGCCAAACTCAGCGGGTTTAGCTCAGTGTGGTTAATTTAATGGAAAAAAAGAGAGAAAAGTAGAGCTGCTGAAAAAAACGACTTGATTTGGTTTATTTCGGTGTACTGATGATGTGTGGATTTCAAAGCGTCATTTCGTGGAGGTTAAATCACGCACTGATTGGCAAGAACACATCACACGAGCACCAGAATTGGGTCTAGTTATAATCCATTGGTTTAGTTCTTTGGACAATGTAATATCCGGGGGTTTCAAGGGAGTTAGCTGAAATAAGGGTGCAAACATTTTTTTTCGGATCTTATAGCTCTCGGACCTCACACGTCCGGTCGTTTGTGAAGCTGATGAAAATCAGTATCAGAAGTTAACGGTCTTGCTATCTATATAAAATAACGACATTTAAGCCCCCACCAGAAATAATGTATAAACTACAAAGCACAAAGCAAAAAACTCCTCCCTCCCCATACCACGCCACCCACACCACCATCCCCAAAAGAAAAAAATCTCATCTGTAGTGGGTGGGGGTAACATGGGGCGAAAATACCAGGAAATAGGAGGGATTTTTAGTCTTTGATGTAAGCTAGCTAATCAGTCAGCCCAAGGGACTTGCGTTTGATTCTAGGATTTGCTTTGTACGGTCAATGTGGGTGTTACATAACTCACTGTAAGCAACAATTCACGCGGAAAAAAACTTACGAAAGATTTTGAAAGATTCTTTAGTTAACTCTTGATTTCAAAAATTACTCAGGAAAATATCTGTATGCGGTTTCCGATATCTATACAGAAAATCTAAAAGAGGATATATATTTCCTTATCACGAAAGTTTCAAACTAAGTATTTAGTTCAGTTTTCGTCGTAAGGCGTCATTGCAACAGTGCCCATTCTAACTTTCTATTTAAAATATTCCTGCAACGGTAAATACTAGAATTATATTTTATGTCAAAATTAATAACAAAATAAAAAATAAGCACTAAAAAATTGAATCCATAAAAGACTAAATACATGAAAAAAAATAAACATCAATGACCTGAAAAGTAAGAAATAGACACGACTTTTGCAATGGATTCAAATTTATATTCCTAATTACCTTTCATTATAAAGCCAAGATTATATTTCTACATAACAGGTGGTAATAAAGGTTTACTTTACCACTTTCAAGAGCCATTTAAATTCGCTGTCAGGTTGAATTTTTATTTCTGTCTTTCAAGAGGACAGTGACATATGGCTGGACAAATGGACATTAAATACTTCATTATTATGTATATAATTTTATCATAAATGAAATTAAAAGCATTTATTATTTTTTTTCATATTATGCAGTATTCTTTAATGTACTTTCTTTGTATCGACACTGAAGGCGGGAGGTGACGCTTTCTGATGTATTTGATATTTTTAGCGCATGGCTGTTCTATATTGTTGATTTATGCGAAACACGATAGATCATTGTCACACGCATTCATCTGAGAGCTTAAAGTCCCAATGTCTTTGGGGTGATCGCAGGGCGGGTAAATAAATTACTGGTCTCCCTCCCGTCCACCCAAGCCTAAGCGGAAAGCCGGGATACTCATGAAACCCAACGCATCCGCCCGCCCGTCTGTCCCCTATCGATAGTAATACGTTTGTACATGCCATATTTCGGCTTCTTACACAAGGCAAAACCATCTATTGGAGTTTGGCGTTGCACTGTAATTTTCGACATTTCGTATAAGCTGAGATTAAAAATAGAATTTAATAATAGCTGTGGATTTGTGTTTTGTACGCACCGTATCTCAGTAAGCTCTCATAGGATTCAGTCCATTTCCTTTCCAAAGAGACCACGTATCGGCGCTGGACTACGTGTGGTTTTTTTTTTTCGTTTTTTTTTTTTTTGTTGCTTTCTACAGCTCCTTTCTTTGGAGCTGCTCACTCATGAAACGCGCACTGCATCCGCCCGCTATATCTCGGCTCATGAAACACTGCACGACCGTCTGTCCGTTCGTCAGTTGGTCTGCCCGGTGTAAGGAAACGTTTTGACCCCCAAAAAGGCCCCCCGGTTTTAAAACAAACAGGCCACCCGGTCGATTTGTTTTAAAACAAACAGAACCCCCCCTGAAATGTTTTAACCCTCATATTTTTTGTTGATTTCTTTATTTCTTTCCACATATGGCCACCTTATTAGTTTCTTTAATTGAAATAAAAACTATATCCATGAATAACAATTTATTTAGCAATTAACATCAACATTTTCAAACACGAAAACACTTCCAACACCACTAACATGCAGTCACCAAAAGCTCTAAAACTCTGTCCAAGCTCAATAATGGCATTTCAAAGGCTCAAAATAATAATTTTCTATATCAAGAGGTAGAAAATGCTTAAAATAGTATTTAAAAACCATATGCACCTTTTTTACTCCCATTTTATATTTAAACATGATTATTTGGTGGGGGTCATTTTATTACAGGGGAGGTCTGTTAGCTATGGCGGGCTTTCCAAAAAACAAATCGACCGGGGGTCTGTTTATTTTAAAACAAATCGACCGGGGGATCGATTTGTTTGAGGGTCAAAACGTTTCATTACACCGGGCTGTAGTCTCATGGAAATGCTTAAATTTTTTCTTTGTCTACTACTGAAGTTAAACATGACCGTTCAGTTCAATGATGGTGTGAGGGGGTGATGTTATTATAGCAAGATATTTGTGTTTAAATGTCACGATTTTATCCAAAAAAAAAAAACCTTTACTTATACCAAAGCATAGTGCGAATTCCTTTTAGTATACATTTCCACTAATTTCGAATGACGTAACAATTGACTGCCACCTTCCTGCGAATCGAGTTTCACGAAGCACAAGACCCATCCCCGCCCCCTTCCCAACATGCCCTGGTCGTGGACACATATCATTTTACTGACAACTCCCTAATTTCGCCCAGCGACATTACGAATACGGCTCCTAATTTCAAGCACCTCGCGGTATTCATCGAGTGTAATATTAACCAGAGAGCCAAACGTCTTAATGATGGTTATCCACGTGTATTTTTAGACACCTTGTGTCAGGTTCTGGGTGTCCGTAACACAAAGCTTTGACTACACAACCTTTTAGCACATTTCGTGCCCACGTAAGATATAGTTAAAACCCCACTTTTTTGTGAAGAATATGTTTTAGTGGTTTATATCTCACCAGCATTTACTCGGAGAAATTATTGAAACAGCCTTCGGCTAGGCCAATTTTGAAAATGAGACAACCCAGTAAAAATACTACGTACTGGTGCATAATTAGCTGTTCTTATTCTAAATGAGGATGTTTTGCTAAAAAGACTGACAAATTTGAAGTTATAAATATGCCATGCACTTTTAGGAGCTTCATTGTGTAGGGTGTTAAGAATTGTAAAAACTAGTCATTTACCACACAAACAAAACACCTCACATCCCTTCTTAAAAGTGTGTCTTTTTTTTATTCTGGCATGCAAACAAACATTTCACAGGTCGGTTATAAAATGCCTCTTAAGCTGAAATTAAAAAAAAAAAGAACCACCCCAACCCCCCAGAAGTATCCGAATAAGGTTCATGTTCTAGATTTGCTGTAACTGAAATTTATCTTTTTTTCATATTTATCAATATTTGTTACAGTAAAACAGTCAAGCCGAGATTTGCAAATGTAATCAAATTTTATATTTTGACCAACGGTTCAACAAGATATATGTCAAAGTGATCTTGTTAAGCAATAATATTGATCAGATTCAAAAGATTCGTAGATAGACACTGTATATTCGCCATCTCTCCCCCTCCCCCCTCCCCCCCCCCCCAAAAAAAAAAAAAAACAGCGTAAGACGCGCACACCATATGGTGACCGCTCCCACGGGCATTGTGGTAACAGTGACCCGTATTGTGGCCCTCTGAGGGTCATTACCACTCATAGTTTTGATAACATTCAATAACAGCTTTGAAGATTTGAATATCAGTTTCAGCTACTCTCTCACCCGATTCGTTTCACATAAAATATCCTTCGTTATATCTTATATTTGTGTATATTAAGCAAACAGTACAACGTTCGTGTGGGTTGAGAAGCGACACTTGTGGATGGGGCATGGGTAAGTCTGGTGTACTTTTCTAAAGAAATAGTCAGGTTTGTGATTAGAATCGGATCCTTGGGACAGAACCAATGTACCAACGAGGCCATCTCCTGCCATCTCTGCGATAGAGCCAATGTACCAATGAGGCCACCTATTGTTATCTCTGGGATAGAACCACTGTACCAATGAGGCCACCTCTTGTTATCTCTGGGATAGAACCAATGCACCAATGAGGCCACCTCCTGCCACCTCAGGGATAGAACAAATGTACCAATGAGGCCACCTCTTGTTATCTCTGGGATAGAACCACTGTACCAATGAGGCCACCTCTTGTTATCTCTGAGATAGAACCACTTTACCAACGAGGCCACCTCTTGCCATCTCAGGGATAGAACCAATGTACTAATGAGGCCACCTCTTGTTATCTCTGGGGTAGAACCACTGTACCAATGAGGCCACCTCTTGTTATCTCTGAGATAGAACCACTGTACCAATGAGGCCACCTCTTGTTATCTCTGGGATAGAACCACTGTACCAATGAGGCCATCTCTTGTTATCTCTGGGATAGAACCACTGTACCAATGGGGCCACCTCTTGTTATCTCTGGGATAGAACCACTGTACCAATGGGGCCACCTCTTGTTATCTCTGGGATAGAACCACTGTACCAATGGGGCCACCTCTTGTTATCTCTTGGATTGAACCACGTTACCAATGAGATCACCCCATAAGTAAGACCACGCTTTATGACACAGTTTTAACTTCGTGAGCCGTAAATGCTACACCACATCAGACAACGTATCATTCTGGGGGGGGGGGGGGCGGGGGGGGGGGGCGGGGTACTTTTAATGGTACTTATGCGCATGTAAATGAGAGGATTTTCGTGGAGTACATTCTCACCCTGGATCGTTATTATTACCTGTTGTCCGATTGTTTGTTCAAAGTGGAGACCGCGATGCTCCCAGCACACTCCTGTTCAGAAGAAGCTTTTCACATGCTCTTTTTCCATTTTAAATTTTGCATTTTCTCGCACATTGAATTTCCAATTTCTAGATGAATGATGCAAATAAACAAAAGGCATCCGAAAATCTATTCTGACTAATTCACACTTTTACATGGGTGAACTCTAAATGTTGAAGTTTGGTTGTAACTGCAGTATCCCCGAGCATGGGGATGGGGTGGGGGATGAGGGGTGTATTTAGGTCTTCTGGAACACCGCCAGAAATTGAAAACGGCCAAACGTTTATCTTGTCTCTAAGTTTTCTGATGAATTTCTCTTAACTTTTAATTTTAGAACATTGAATTTGTTAGAGCGTTTGACTCGGTGCATCAATCACAATTTGGTGTAGAGATAAAGTATCAGACGATATTATAAACGAGCTCTGAATATACCTTCAGGAACATATCATATTATCATTTATAGCCTGGCCAGGATGAATTCGTGTTGTAGATTGTTTGAAAGTCAATGGGAAAACATACCAGCACACGAGTATGTAATTACAGGGCAAGAGCGGACACAAGGAATGTAAAATACTGTTAATGGGTAAAAGAATCTTTTAATTAATCATGAGAAAAGATTGTAAATAGAATGTCTCAAGTACAAGCGTAGAGATATAGCAACAATTTCGGAGAGATCAATCTTTTTTTGTATAGACTAACTTTGACCTATCAGAGCCAGCTTTAAGTTTCAATTTGGAAATATATTCTCCAAAGACCGCCAAAGGCTTTAGCAGATAAAATTAGAAGGATTAATGGATATCGAAGCCTCTGTTGCATTTGATTAATGTAAAAATAAAGTTATTAAATATTTGTTTATCAGTGGGCGTATAAATTGTCTGTTTTAATTTAAGCGCAAGTAGTCCAAATACAAACTTCATTTTATGCCCATGCAAAACCGCTAGGCGTGATCCACCCATTTTCAATTTTTACTAGCCGTTGCTAAGCAACACATGCATGTACACATGCGCACGTGTTGTGCTTCATTAACATTCATTAGTTCACACCCCATTAACGCTTAACCGTCAAATATAATTAGAAACGGAGATGCTCAAAACTAAAACAACAGACACAATTGGTGTTTGTCAACAACTGGCATCACGTGACATTGCTGTAGACAGCTTGATGGATTTCAAGAAAAGGTATTTTTAAGAACTTTTTAAAAACTTTGTTCTTTTTTAGTTAGCAGTTCATCTCTATATTTGATAAAAGGATGCCAGTTTTTGCTAATGAAAAGTTATCTGACAAGAATAAGCTATTTCTTTGATAAGAAATACAGAATTTTATACAGAGAAGTGGGGGGGGGAAGGGGTGCAGTAACACAGAATTCAATTGACAGTATGGCAGTCTGATCGGAGGGCAGCAGGAATTCATGGATCGCTGCAGGGTTAACTAATACATTCCTGAAGGCCTTTGGCCAGATTCAGAAGTTTTAAAAGTTATCGCTATAAAAATGAGCAATTTTATCCCCAGACAACTTTTAAATAAAGTCTAGATAAAAAGCAAAACAACATAAAATTCTTTCAGTGATAAAATCCACAATGTGCAATATCTCTGATGACAATTTTACACAATTCAGATTAAAAAACATACATGGAACAACAAAAACAGAATGTCTAAATGCGTACACGCAACAGTCACGTGACTTGACAACAACCAGGCTCTCTGGCAAATCACAGCAGTCAGCGCTACTTTCAAATTGAATTTGACAAGCCATAAAGGAGTCAACGGTCTGGAGCATGCTATTCTGGTAATATAAACTGTTTGAAGAGCATGCTAACTCATCCATGGATCCACAATGCTTGTTAACAGCAGATGGCCATGGAAAACTGTCGCCAGGCTGTAAACACATTCGCTTTTAACGCCATTGGTGTGTGTGTGTCTGTGAAAGTGAACCGGTTTTAATTTATTAATTAACTTTGTGAAACCCCAGGCATATCCTGTAACTTGCAACTCAAAGATTCCAGATTCTTTGACCAACTGGATTCCCACCTCTGTCCGTAGCTACTCATCGTTTACATGGTTCTATGCAGTGGCTGAACTCATCCATGGTCATGAGCTTGGAGAACAGACCGCCCTGGCTGTGTGATATCGTTCTCACCTGTCAGCACTCGGCTGGTTCGTGCAAACTGTCAGTTGGTAAGGCGATCAATCACATGGTGCCGAGAAGGCAATACAACCCAAAGAGCATGGAAGCATGGAGTAATTAAGAAAAGTTTAAATTCTTTGTTACAACTGTGACTGGATAATGTGTCGCATTTTGTTCATTCTTTTACTAAATTCGTAAAAATCTGAAATAGAAAAATTGCTGAAAGTAAGAACTATGGGATGCTCTTTCACATTAGTAATTAAAGAAAAGTTTCAGGAATTTTTTTAGAGTTACAGAGAAAATCAGTTCCTGGTAATTAAAAAAAAGGCATTGTTTTTAAGACTTAAGTGTCAAAAACACAGTTGTTGTAGTAGAATTATGTCCAGGGATTCAAGTCCAGCTAAAACGGAAGTAAAAGAAAACTGCATGATTAAAAGCTGCATTTGTTCATTGTTGAAAACCTGTCAGTTTTCGTTGTAAAGCAAACCCTTCAGAGACCTAGAGAAACATTTATCAAATCAGTGTTAATGACAGAGGAAAATGTTCAATTTTTAATTTGTGTTAATATCAATGAAAATTAAAGAGACGAGATTCGGGCAATTTTTCTGCCCTGCCTCACAGCTCATTAGCCTGCCTTTTGTGAAGGTCAGTGTGACCTCCTGAACTTCATTAGATGTATGTCCAGTGTTGCGAGCCTACAATTAATTTGCAGGTTAAAGGGAATCGCGGGGGGTGGGGGGGGGCGGGGTGGTCAAGCTACGAAGTATTGGTAAGCGGGGGTTTCTATTATCGGTGTGGTGTAAATAAATACATGTAACAACCAAACTGTTAGCTTCCACACCGTTTGCGATAATTAAAAAAGGACCTGAGTGTTAAATGTTTACAACACTTTCAAGACCAAAGCATGTTTCTCTGCTCATATTATATCAAGCGCTTTTTGTGTATAAAAATAAACTTTGTACTAACACAAAAAAAAATCTTTGCATGTGTGCAATTGTAATGTAAAGTGTAAATCATTGCAATAATTTATTGACACCATAAGGAATACAAAATTTGCTGAATAATGTCTATATAAAAATTTGCAAATTGTCAACAAGTTTGTAAAAAATATCAGGAAAATGACGTCAGACAGTAAAGAAATTTTTGTCTTACCATTTGACAACAGATATAGTAACAGATTCACATCAGCAGCACTAGAACTCAGGGATAAAACCTCCCAGAATTAAGTCCACATTAGCAGCACGAGAATCCTGGCATAAAACTATCCGGAATTTAGACCATATCAGCAGCACGAGAACCCGGGATAAAAACACGAATATATCAGAAATAACACTACTTTTGATCAGTTCCGTTACAATTCACTCATTATGGAGGGTCTCGGAAATAAAACTTGCCTGTAACTGAGAACAATCCCAACTGAGACCAGCCCCAACTGAAACGAACCCCAACTGAGACCATTCCCAACTGAGACCATTCCAAACTGAGACCAATCCTTAGACTAATCCCAACTGAGGCCATTCCCAACTGAGACCAATCCCAACTGAGACCATTTCAAACTGAAACCAATCCTTAGACCAATCCCAACTGAGGCCATTCCCAACAGAGACCAATCCCAACTGAGACTATTCCAAACTGAGACCAATTCTGAGACCATTCTCAACTGAGACCAGTCCCACCTGAGACCATTCCAAACTGAGACCAATCCTTAGACCAATCCCAACTGAGACCAATCCCACACATGTAGATAATTATATTAAATTGCACCAAATACTTTATGCATACAGGATAGATGTGTGAGTATGCCTGATTATTTTAGCAAAATTGCTGTGTGCAACCAGGTATATTTTATAGACCTTTTTGTGGGGTTGTAGTCCCCTCCCTCAGTTCGTTCTGTGCATCTCTAAATAAAGTAGCCTGTGGACCTGTGAACTGTCACAGGTGACTGTTACAGCCTTCCAAGCACCCCCCTACATCTCCCAGTACCCCCTTCCCCGCCCCCTGCCATATGCACGGTTCGTCCCTTTGTGTGTGTTCACATGCCGCTGTTGGAGGCATGCAGAGTTTTAATTATCTTGGCTCGATTTTTCCCTCAAATTACAATCATGCGTACAGGGTATGATAGCTTTGCATTTGCCCTTTAATGGCACGTCTGATGAGTCTACAGCTGTGCTATTTTTTAGATTGCTAAATAGCATATATATACAAGGCTTTTTAACGTTTTTTCTCCATGTATTTTTTCAGGGAGTGTGGGTGTGGTGGTTGGGGGTATACTTATTGTTAACGTTTGTGCCGGAAGTAAGTTACCGGATGTAGAAGTGACACAGGCGTTACACTTCACACATAAGCAATTTCATTTTGACCTCACAAGTTTGCTTCATTTTCTCTGTTAAAAATGGACATACATGTATTTTATAGCTTGAAAGTCTTGACATAAAATTTTAGAAATCAAATTGGATAACAAGGTCAGGATGTGTTTTCTACGTTCCGAAAAGAACACATGTGCAGTATAGCTGATTGATTTCCGCATACCATTTCAAAAATACCTCCGAAATCAGCATACATCCCATACAATTCCCCATCTCCACAGTCAGCATAACTCCTACAAACATCCCCGCCTCCATAATCAGCATACCTCCAACAAACGTCTCGACCTCCATAATCAGCATAACTCCTACAAACATCCCCACCTCCACAGTCAGCACACCTCCATAATCAGCATAGCTCTCACACATTTCAATACCTCCACCATCAGCAAAACTCCCACACGTATCCCCACCGTCACAGTCAGTAGAACTCCTTCTCCACAGGCAAGTAATGTACCACTTATAGAGGTCTTATTTTGACAAGAAACGTCCTTAGCTCTGATTCTTTATCTGTTTATCAGACATGGTGCAGCATCAGGTTGCCACCAGGGATCCGAAGACTGTCCGATTTCAAAAATAAATCAATGATGATGACCACTCAAGTCAAAAAGTGATTGAAATGATCCGACAGCTATCAGAAGCGCAGCCCATAGTTTCAAACACAACCACTGATTATCCTAATCAAAGGTAGAAAACAGCTGTAGAATCTTATCCGGTAATGTCACCCACATACAAAAGACACCAGTCATCTCAAGTCGAACTTCATTTCTTCAAAACGTGTCACTTTAACACAGATATGGGTTTTACTGTAGAATTAGGGGAGGCTAATGGCACAGTAATAAGATACACAGGTGTTGGTTTATTCGCCCCCCTCCCCCCTACTATATAGGTGAGTTGGTATTGAGTTACATTAAATAAGGCATTAAATAGTGAATTGAAATTTCACACGAATATTTTCAATTTAAGTTGAAAATTTGCAGTCATTCGGGAGTTTTCATAAAATTGGAATCTTTATTAAGGGGCCATCGAAAACTTGCAAATAAAACCCCCAAAAAGTAACAAAATTAACGATATAATTGTAAATTAAAAAAATAATCCCAGTGAAATAAACTGTTAGGAAAACTTCGAGAAATGTTCCAGTGAATGAAAAATAACATTTGCGCAATGTTGGATAAAATTTCAAATTTCGTGTATTTGTCAAGTAAAATCTAGTCCCATTTTACTGATTTCTTTGAAAATATATAAATTTCTCAAAATGGCTAATTTCATGTTGTGCTATGTGGCAAAATTAGTCAATTTATTTTGAAAATAGGCCGCCCTACCTACAATAATTGATAATTAGCACATGGCTAAATTTTGAAAGATATGATTATTACTAATTATGATAAAAGGAAATCTGTACGTTAGGCATAAGGCACACAGATCTTACGGTTGCTGCTTCAAAGCAAATGTTAGCAGGAGCTTCCATGCTGGTGTTGAAAACTGTAAAGCCTCAAGATACGGTTTCAATTTTATATAAGTTAATGATGACTGCGAAGCGTTTGATGGTTATTTTGCTATAATAAGCAGTTGACGCCCCCCACCCACCCCTTTTGAGTTTCGGTACAAAGCCAGTCACGATAGATCGCCTGTACCGAAAGAGTAAGAGCGAGCCTGTCATACGTTAGATTTAACCTTCGTTCTGAGACAGGTCAGGCACGACACTGCAGATTTAAAACAAACACTTGTACACTTGATGCTTTGCAGATATATCTACAGCTACAAAATGGAGAAAAAAGCATAATATTTTTCTTTGGCAGTTCGCCAAATTTGGCCAATTTGGCGAACCACTCACGTGTTTTCCGAAAAACTAGGTCCTCCCACAAATTGCTCGAAATGTTGTCATGGATGTCATTAAAGCCACTTGATGCCATGGATAAAAAAGTACTTTTTTCTTCTTTCTTCCTTTTCTTGTTTTATGGTGTAATTTTGCCGCATAATAACAACAACAACAGCAGCAGCAACAACAACAACAATAATAATAATAATAATAATAATAATAATAATAATAATAATAATAATAATAATAATAATAATAATAATAATAATAATAATAATAATAATAATAATAATAATAATAATAATAATAACAATAATAATAATAATAATAAAAACTAGACCGTTTTCGCCACCGGGCAGCAAAAATTACACTTGATGGCCACAAAAAATACGATTCTGAACTCTAACAATTCAGAATTGACCAAAGACGAGGAGGTGAAGGTCACCAAAGTACCTCTTCACTTACATCTCCTCTTTTAGGTCCAAACGGTCGAAAATAATCCATAAATCGCTGTATTACTAACCGTTTTTGAAAAAATGTCTTTGAAAAATGGTTTTTGACATTGACCATGAACGAGAAGGTCAGGGTAACAGAGGTCTTACTTACGAAGGGTCGGAAATAAGCTCAAAATCGTTCTCTCTCTCTAGCAGGTCAAGGTCAGGGAGGTACCACTTACGTTACCAAAGGGTCCAAAATAAGTTCAAAATTGCTCTATCTCTAAACGTTTCCGAGATAATGCTCAGTCATTCTCTTAGGTCATCGTAAAAACATTTCATGACGTATCATCATTCTCTATCATTGAGCCAAATACGTCATCTTTCTACTCCAAATAGTGTAAACTAAAACATTTTAAAAAGCAAGATATAGGGTTCGTTCAATATTTTATAGATCTTGGCTTTCAATATCCATATGACTCGCTTGCATTGCCGGCTTGATGGCTTATGCTTCTAATACGATCGGTAAGCTTATCTTGTGTCATTCACACAGTATCTGTAGCAGCGTAAAATCTACCATCGACCCATCTCGTGCTGATATGGCTACCACTGGGCTTACCACTGTAAGGACGGTCATTTAATGAGCCAGTCTGTAGCCTCTAGCATACCGGGGTAAAACATTCCGGTTGTTTCCACCTTTCTTTTTTGCTATGAAATTGTATTTTCTTACCCTTTTTTCGATTTTGTCAGAACCAGCGTCAATATTTATGTCAAACAAATAATAGTCGTTCAAATACGCAAGTATTGCTATACAGTCACCACAGTGTAATTAAAAAGCAGGTGTAAAGATCTCTGCTTTTCTCTCTGCCTCTTCCAAACACAATAAAAATTCCAACCACCATTTGCCAAGTACATAAATTATAGACATATCAGAGCGGCTGCTGCGTACAGGCTTATATCACACACTTTGAATCGATACGTATTTAGTTTCTAGTATTTGTAAACAGAAACAAATGTCCCCTCAACTAAACCCGTAATTCCCTAATAACCATTTTCTATTTTTTTACTGAAATAAAAGATTAATTTCTGCAAACGTAACCATAATTTATTGTCAAAAATTAATCAAATTATATTTTTTAATCACAGCACATCTCTCACACCACCCAAAAATCGTGTGTCCCTCACCTATCTTTCCAACGTGAATCCACTTCATGAATCCGAACAAATCTTAAGTAGACTAACAAGCTATTAAACTGTAATTGCTTTAGTGAAGAAATAGGAGCATGGTGCTTTCATAGCTGTTTCTGGCATGTTATTCTTTCTATCGTTTCCTCAAACATCTCCCCGATTCATATTTGTCGTATTTCTTGGAATAAACATAAAACGCATATGTTTAACTTCCCACATTCCAGCTGTTATAGCCTGTCAGATTCATCTACTGCAAAATATATCGCGTAATATTTTTACGCAATGACGTCATACGCTTTTCTTAATTTTCTTTACGAGTTTAATGTTAGCAAAAACCGTGCCACTTATCCAAGGAACAACTGCGCCAAATTTGAAGTCTATTCGAGTTTTTATTGTCGAGATAATAACTATAACGTAACAAATATGCCATTTTCGTTTGTTCTACTCGGAATGAATTTTGAAGGAATCCTTCAAACCTACCAAACAACTTTTTCCGTCGAAATTTACTATTACCGTTCGACTGATCCAGGGAATACTCATGCAAAATTTGAAATCAATAAGACTTTCTGTTATCGAGATATTTTGCACACAAGATCTTGCTAAAATTATATACACAATTTACATGATTACGTCATGTGCCGGTTCCGTCATTTCTATTCAAGACAAAATCTTTCGAACCTACCAAGCAACAATCGGATCCAGATTGAACTTTCTCGGATTGTGGGGTTGAGGAATTTTGCACACAAGATTCTTACGTATTGACGTCACACAAGTTCCTTAATAACAGGTTAAAAGTTGGTAGAACAGTCTATCCTAACCAAGAAATAAACACACCAAGTTTGAAGTATATCCGACATTTCGTTTTAGAGATATCTTGCACACAACATTTTGTTCACAACAACTGACACACACACACACATACACACATACACTGATCATGCAAACACTATATGTCTCCCCTCGTTGAAGAAGACATATTTGCTGCGTTCCTTTTAACGCTATTACCATGTCATACAAGAGGGCCTTGTAAATGTTTCCATGAATCCTAATGATTCATATTTGCCTCTCTTAAACGATTGTATTATCATATAAATGCATCATACGAACTTTAAGCAATAGCAAAGATTCTTTATTTTTTATATATCTAACCCTGTCTTGTTGTTTTTACTCAAGGCATTGGATTTTGACAGTAATTTCAACAGGTTCTTGTTATCAGTGAGAGTGCCTCTTTGACTTTAACCCTCCCAAACCTCTGCGATATGAGTGATGGTATCGTTACCGGCCAATTCTAATGTAAGGTGATGATTTTTACCTGTATGTTGCTTCTATAAGAGAATATACTCAATACTGAATCTAGTTCACATAGTGACCATGTTTGTGGCTCTTCTTTAAATCGATTGCATACGACCAGTCATGTATGCACATTCTTATGCTAGTGAAGGCTCCTTCATTTGATCATATTGATCTGGATAATTACTGTAGATGAACTTATCCAAAATACTCAGCCCTATTCGGACTTCTTCTATAACAGTAGATGGATCTCGGCTTGTATATCTTTGCCTGAGTTCTCTGTTTCATTTTGAAGATACTCAAGCTGGTTGTCTTGGTTTACATACTCAATCATGCCCGGATGCCTACTGTGAGGATCAAGGACATTTGAAGTCATTGACACAATCTATATCCACATACTGAGTAAGTTAAGGACAAACTGACATTCCATAATTAAATTATTCTCACTTTCATTGATAATACTTAAATTGTATATACAGTAAAACCTCATTCTGGATAAACCCTGAAATACCCGTTTTCTCCATTGGTTTACATGACCACTGAAATACCGGACACCTCTATATACCGGACAAAATCCGCCAGTCCCTCCGTTGCAGGTTTTACTGTAAATAGTAGATATACTTAAATAACTAATCTCGAAAACGTGTATTTTTTACGAAACTTTCCTGTATGCATGTCATTTCAGTAAACTTTTCGGAATGCATGTCTTTGTACGACGCTTTACTGGACACATGTCCTTTGGAAAAAAACTTTTCTGAATGCTAACGAAGCTGCCCTGAATACACGTTTTTTTACGAATCTTTCCTGATTAAATGGCTTTCATGAAATTTTCCTCAATAACCTATAGGGAAAATTCCTGAATAGGAAGCTTTACACGAAAGTATGTGTATTAAGCAATGGCGATGATGCCTTAGCTAAGCCTCACCAAATATAAATTAACGGCATCTTATCTCAGGAGTACGTTTTGGCAGTGAAAGTTCGTGTCAATGCATTTTAGTTCATGCATTTACAAAAGCAGTACTTTAACTACACTTTAAATAAGGCAAAAGCGGGACTTTAAATGAGGAGTGATAACCAGGAGATTGACCTTAATCACTTCAATTTTTAAGACATTTTTAGAGGTTTGTTAGAGTTTGGTCTGTTGATCCTAAGGTTCTGGATTAGAATTCGGTTCCAGGTGGTAAATGGCGCCTTGGCTTTTGCTACAGTTGCCTTAGTTGGGTGAATGTAGCGGGCTATATTACACGGAATTCAATATTGAAGTTCACTGAATCTTTCGCAAGTGGTAATAAGCTTATAGTTATTCTGGAAGTTTCTACCTTTTTCTTTTTTGCTGATTTTGCCGTTTTTGAATAGTTTCCCGAAAACTCCTCCTACATTTTTTGAATTAGGAAGACGAGATTTGTCACATGGTCTCGCCAAATCCATTTTTACGTAAAACAGAGACATAACTTTTTCTTTAAAATGGTTTCTAGAAAACTCGTAGACTATTTCTTCAAATTTAAACTTCAAACGTCAAATTTAGTACGCCTATAGATGGTAAAAGGATCTCACTGAAACCATTTTTTACCTTGACCTCAAACATGAATGTCAAACTGAGGTTAAAATATTTATTGAAACAGCTGTTTATCACAAAATAGTTAGAAATAGAACTCAAATCCCTGTCCGAACACATATACGGCTTAGATAAGGAATAGTCTCGCGATTTGAATATTGACCTTGAGGCCAAGGACAAAGGGCCTACGAGCTTTGTATTTCGTAAACCGTTAGAAATAGTTCGATTTATCTTGAAAACGGTTAGGGACAGAGCTTTCGACCCAATTGGCCTAAAAGATGTTACATAAAACATACCTCGGACCTTCTCCGTTAAGGTCAAGGTGAAAAGTCTTGTAGCCAAGTAGCCTATTTTGTTGAAAACGGTGAGAAATTTTGAGCTCATTTGACCTTTGAACTCTCTGACCTAAAAGACTTCGAAAAGGTTAGAAGCACTTTACCGAAGATAAGGTATGAAGTAAGGAGTAACTGCATGATCTTTGTCGTTACCTTGATTTTCAAGCCATAAGCCACGTGACATTTGTATCTTGAAACGTGTATATGGTATAATGTGAGGTGTAGTTTCCTTTTGCGGTTTATTCAATTTTGTCGTTCCCGTACCAGAATTCGGTCTAGTTTAAAGTGTTGTTCTTTTGTTTTATTGTTTGTTTGTTTGCCTTTGCCGTTGTCTTTACATTTGCATCCATTTACTGAAAGAAAGAAAAAATTTAGCAACATACAGTAAGAGACATATTTTATGCCGTTGTTCAAAACCGAAAGAAGCTTAACGCCCTTAATAACCAGATGCTCAAGAAAACCCAAACAATTTGGATTTTTTTTACTAAATGCACAAGACCGATACGCATCAGCTTCTATTAACAGTTGTACTGAATGATCGATGTTTCGATGAACGCTACGTAAATCGTACCACTCAACGCCTCCTTCCGCCAACTTGTGTAAAACCGGCGTAAACGTTAAATCCGAGAATGCCAAGCTGCCAGTAAAAAACAAAAGAGGTGAGTGTTTGCGTGAAAAAAGGTCTTAAGCTGTGTTTACATAAGATCAGAAACTCAGTAATTGGAACACATCAATTGTGATAAATGACTGAGTGAGTATATTGAGTTCGTTTACAGTTATGCCAGTTAAGCAATGATAAAATGTATCGTTGTATCTTTCGGTAAAGTTTTATCACAGCGTTCTTTTCAGACACCAATTAAAGAAAGGGCATCCAGGCCATATTTTTGGTGGCCCAATTGTGTGTTATTTTCCCCATTGTTGAAGAACGGAGATTTCTTACAGAAAAAACACAACAGCCGACCAACATTCACTGTGTCCATTTCGCACCTTCACTACGTTTTTGAGGCGGTGAGTATGATATATATAACAATGGAAAATTTAGATATCTGAAATTCTTTTAAAGATGTCTCTAAATATATTTTTTATTTGCAGATATTTAAATTTGATTTAGAGAAATTTCAAATTTCTTTAGGTATTAAATTCAAATACAAATTTAATTAGATATATCTAGAAATCATTTAAAATATCTTGAATTGAATTAGATATCTCTGAATGTGAATTAAAGATATCAAGCAGTCTGAATAAAAGTGGAAACGCAGTCCCACAGAAATGTCAATTAGACCTAGACAACGCTGTTTAATTTTTGTATAGATTGTTAGAGAGTAAAAACTTTCCTGCCTTTTACCCGCCATTATCGCCACATGTGGCCAACGCTTCCCAACAGCATTTTTTTTTTTCACATAAAACAGTGAATTTCTTTATATATAAGACTTCTGCTAATGCTCAAACACTTTATCTTGTTTAGACCTTCTTTTTTTTTGTTCATTCAATGAATTTCAAAAAGATTGTGAGAAAAAAAACCTTACAAGGTGCTTTTAGTTTCTCTGAGGGGCAGGGAGATATGTGAATCTGTCCGTATTTTCTCTCCACCCGCGGTGTTATTCTCATGTTTACCTTCTATTGTTTCATTCCTTCTTCTGCTGTTTTAAACAACAGAGAACAGAGCGAATTTACAGAAAGTAAATACTTGAACAAATGTTTCGCCGAAGGTCAGGTCTGCTGCTGAACCATCCTCGATCCTCGAAGACAAATGTTAGTGCGTTGAGTTTGTGAAACTTACTGCGGCACCTGGGGCTGTTTTTACTTATTTACCTCAATATATAACAAAAGGTAAGAAAGCTTATTGATTATATGAACAGGAGATGGAATTTATGCGCTTAAAAATCCTTGAAAACTATTTTCGAAAAGACGACAATAAATTGGTTACGGGAAAGCGCAGTCTACTCCTCACTGGAGCTGTTAATGCTAATAATCGAAACAATTATTGGGGGTGGGGGGGGGGGGTGGGGCTAGGATGGTTCTTCAGAATTTTGGTTGCTTCAGAACTGTACTAGCCATCAGTTTGCTTCTTTTCGTTTTCCAGTTTCAACATTAAAATGGCCAAAAAAGTGTCCTGTTACACCTGTCAAAGAGTTCTACGGCCTCTTGAAAAAGGTCAGCAAACGGTGTGAGCACTTAATGAGATGGACAAAGTATCAGCATTTAATGCCAGTCAAATTTACTTTTAGTATGATAGCTTTGATATCCAGCTAAACTTTCAAGTAGAGGGTCAGGTGACACAACCCAGGACTCATTCTCGGGTTACCCCCCTCGCTAACGGTCAGTAATACTCACTTATAACCTTATATAGCTTTTTGTTCAACATTTTATGATCATTTTTATAGCGTTTTATTGACATCAGCAGAGGCGCTGGTCAAACAAAAGGCAGGTGAAGAAAGCACATCCATCATTTCAAAGCCACTGAATTCGTTATTTGATTCTGTTGGCGAAGTGGCTTCGTCATAAACAATCATTACTTTCATGTTTTAAAAAAAATCGATAGAAGGTATTAAAAATTCAATATGCCACTCGATTCAGTAACCAAATCGTAATTCGAAAAGTAAAAACCAAAGCAATCCCCTCTTTTAGCAGCTTTGTTCCTTGTGTATTGAGGACAACTTACACACATTTTTCAATGACTATTTTGTAAGATCATCAAATAAAACCAAAAAGTGTCAATTTCTATGTTAAAATATATTATTAAATATTATTAAATATATACTATTACGATTTTATAAAAAAAAAACAGATATCAAGCTTAGAGATATTTTATTTAATTATTGGTCAGTTATAACATATTACCTAAAAGATGGCATTCATTGATGGCTTTCGCGAGAGGGCGCTGTGCAGCATTTCTGAAGTTCAATTAGGAATTGGGTAAGTGCTCTCTGCTTCTCTGATGCGCGTTCAGAAGTGTCCATCGTGTCCATCTGACTGACAGTGTAGTGTCATACAGAACTTCACTTAATATTTCATAATTTGGTAGTACTTGAGACGTGTGAGATTTTACCCTTACGTCTTTGTCTTCATGTCTTGTGGACCAAGGGGGCAAGTGAGTGTGACCCCCTGTAATTATTATTCTAAAATACACGTGTCCATTTCAAAATATTAAATTGAACACTTCATGTCAATATATTAATTATGACGAGGTGACGAACATTTTCTCGGTGGTGTGTCTCTCTTCAGAATTAATTATGATTCGGGATATTCACTAATTAGGCCAAAAAAAAAAAAGGTTTTAAAAGTTGTACGTAAGTGAGAGAAGGTTTTGGTTTTAAACCAGTTCAGACGCTCCTGGAAGAAATATAAATGTGGCTTGTGTATGCAAAAATATCGAAAAAATATTTTTCCTCATAGTTATTTTGATTTAAATTTTATAACAAACCATTGGTTGATTTATAATTTTAAAAAGTCAGCTGACTCTGTTAGGATTAAACTTGGTAAAATGCCCTATCACCAAATAATAATAATAATAATAATAATAATAATAATAATAATAATAATAATAATAATAATAATAATAATAATAATAATAATTATAAGAAGAAGAAGAAGAAGAATAAGAATAATAAGAATAATAAAATAATAATAAATGTAAATGCAGTCATACGGACTCACGACTGTGTGAATGCAATCATCTGGAGGCACATTGCTATGTGAATGCAGTCATCCGACTGTGTGAATGCAGCTCACTGAGTCACACGACTGTGAATGCAGTCATCCGGATACGCGACTATGTGAATGCAGCTCACTAAGTCACACGGTTGTGTGAATGCAGTCATCCGGAATCACGCGACTGTGTGAATGTAGTCATTGTTATGAAAATGACGTCACTTTTTTCCCTGATCAAGTTACAGAAAGAAACAAGGCAAGAATAAAATGTTTTGTTTTGATAGATGACTATCAGGAATTGCTATCATTCTTTAAAATTACAGTTATTACGATTTTGTCTGAGAACAGAGATTTTACGTATTCAAATTACACGGGAAAGTGCAAAGCTAAAACTATGAAGCTCCTCGTCCAGTTTTTTCAGACATAGCGATTGTGTTTTAGTGAGGAATTGGCAATCATAATGCTATTCATAAACATGATTTGCAAGGTTTAGATTATCTTACAAAGTTAAATAGTATAATATTTTTGAAGAAATTGTAGATTCATGTTACGGTGTAAAAACAAACAAACTTAAGAATCAAGTGCATATTTTAAAAACCAAAATGTGAGAATCTTATACGTTTCAATCAGAATTAAGATTGATGTCCTATAGATCTTTTTTATAATTTTTAAATATGTATTTAAGTTTGAAGAATAATTAATCATGACGAATTATATGTTCTGTTCTGTTCTATAAAAACTCAAGATTGAAACTTGATAAATTCTTTTTTTTTTAATTAAAAATGATTTGAAAAAGTGGCTTCAAACAAGAGAATAGAATAGAATATAACAATTGACATTAAATTACTGCATGATTAAATTTATACCATTTGGAATATTATGTTAGCTAATGTCAAATTGCCAATGTCAAAAAGGCGTCTTGATTTATTTCGGTGTCGGATTTTATTCAGTTCCCAAGAAAAAGAAGGAATAGCCTTTGGCACATTGACTGCACTTTGCATGTTACTGCGTATAAAAGGGAACAGGACAATTCCCCCCAGACAATTCCCCCCAGTCAATTCCCCCCCCCCCCCCGACAATTCTCCCGAACAATTCCCCCCGTAGGACAATTCCCCCCGAGGACTATTCCCCCAATTCATTTTTATTTTTCTTATTTTTTTATCTTTGTCTCTCTCTCTCTCTCTCTCTCTCTCTCTCTCTCTCTCTCTCTCTCTCTCTCTCTGTGCTGAGATGGTGTAATTGTCCTTTCATTTCAACATTGTCGCAATTGCAATTTACATGCCTTTTCCAAACCAATGAACTTTAAGTTGGCCACCCCAGTGCCAGCAAAAACGGTTTTTTACATGTACATCGGTCGGATCCGCCGTAATATTCGCGGTGCACCTGGTTAAATTGCCCACGACATCAGGTTTTAAATGGCAGAAAAAAACGTTCGTTCCACACAGAAGAATTTTGCAATTTTGATTTTAAGGTATTTTAAAAATAAAGACTTTGGCATTCAAAGTAAAATAAAAATAAAAGTTAAGTGGGGGGGGGGGGGGGATAGTCCTCGGGGCGAATTGTCCTACGGGGGGAATTGTTCGGGGGGAATTGTCGGGGGGGGGAGTTGTCTGGGGGGGGGAATTGTCCTAGACCCATATAAAATGTAAAATAGAGAAGTTGGAGAATATTCCGTGCACATGTTTCATATAACGGTGGGCAGAGGGTCAATATTTGTGTACATAGACAGTCTAGGTTTGTAACGGAGGGTAGCGTGGTATTCTTGCGTCCAGAAGTTATAACACGGAGGGTAGCGGGTTAATTCGTGTTCCCGGAAGATGTATAACGGAGGGTAGCGACTCCATTCCTGTACCCAATTGTGCAACAGAGGGTGGCGGGTTAAAATAGCTAAATACAAAATTCGGGTTGGTTTTTTCAGCTTTTTTTTTTTTTTTGCTTACCAGGCACGAATTATTAGGAGTCAGTTGTCCAGGAGCCAACGATCTGGAAACTATCCAGGAGCCAACGATCTGGACACTTCAACCGTGTAACTTTGAGCCCACAGTTTAAGCCTTTGTTGGCAAAACATAAGGAAAATACTCGATTGTTTTTCGGAGATACACATCTTTCAATATTAAAAATCCAATATAAAACCCTCTGGTTTGTAGCTTGGTGAAGTCGCTTTCCTTTAAATTAGAACGGTTACGTGTCCATGCTAACAGTTAACAGTTCGGCCTGTTTGAGGCTGAACCACGAGCAGAACGCTTGCCACAGAGAAGGACATTCCTATACCGAAACTCGACCCCCAAGACTGTCAGTTATTTTGACATAACCCCTTGTAAACAAACTCATCATTTAAAATCGGGTTACATCTCCTTAAATAAATGGCGGGAATCACCAAGTAGTGACTGAGCTCGCCAAAGTAGAGAGGTTCTTTTCCAAAAGTTTACTGAGCTGTAATCTTTGTTTAATGTAAAACGAAATGCATATGTTGAAGTGTGTTAAAGTAAATCCCATAGAATAACTATTGCCACTTGAAACAATACGAATCGTAGATATTTGGTCCTGTAGTTAACATATATTAGCCCCTCTTTCTCCTTCCTCCTCCCTCCTCCTCCTCCTACCACCGCCCCCCCCCCCATGTGGATTTATTTAAAATATCGTCGAGAAAACCGACTTGCATATGTCTGCAGGCAGTTTGAATCAAATAAGAGGCCATCTATATAGTACCTACGCAAAAGTTTGATCATTTTGAAACCCCATATATACAATAAATTCTCATATACATTGTGACATCAGCGTATGCACAACCCCAGCGAGAAGTGTCTATATACAGTTTAGGAAATTTATACAAATTTATAGTTTTATGTTGTATATTGGATATGCTCTTTTTTTTCTTTTGTATAGTTTTCAACGGAAATGTACAAAAAATAAAAAAATAATAAAATAAAAATAATTTACACACACACATACACAGACACGCACGCACACACAAACACAAAAGATAATCTCGATTTTGTGGCTTTCAGCAGCATTCATCTCATATTGAAAAGAAATTGAGCAGTCGATTTAGGAACTATTTTTTATTTTTTTATTGCCATTGTTCCGTTTCTAAATTTTACATCTTTATTATTTATTTTATTTATTTATTTTATTTATCTTTATTTTATGCAAACAGAGTGACTTTGCATTCTATCGTCCTTATTTTTTTCGAGGAGGTGGGGAGGAGATATGGGCAACATATCAAAGTGGGATATCTATGTGTTCTAGTTCTTTTATTTATTTTAAAAGTATGAATTTCGCTGTATGATAATCAGCAAAACAAATTAAAAACAATCTAGGAAAGAAAAATGGAAATTGTCCCTCTCCCTTAATTCCGCCCCAAAGAAAAACACAGATGCTGAAAATGAGAAGTAAAAACAATGCCTATCAGGAAAAGTTTCTAAAATTACAGACTTTACGAAGATCCTCATTAGTTGTGCAGAAAAAAACAGTCTGGTCTTTGATGTGCAACCCGGCGTTTTAGCAAAGAAATCCATTGTTGGTATGTTTGATTGTACGGAGCACCTGACGTAAAGGCAAACCACACGGTCCACTCTCTATGCTTTCTCACCAGTGACCAGCAGCAAGTATTGTAACCCAAACGTGACTTAAGATTTGAAATACTGGTGTTTTTAAAAATGCTGTAAGATGATACACCCAACTGCAGCCCGGAGTAAAAAGACCAAATCTCGCGAGAACGACATCAAAGCGGACTTTATTAGCTCACAACACGATTATGGGGCATTCTAACCACCTAATAGAAATCTCATTACAATATATCAAGCACATTGTCACAACACAGGTTTTCAAAAAAAATTGTAGGAATCACGCGAATTTTTCCAAGATTGAAGCAGCACAGAATACCTTAGGGACTCTCTAGGGAATAACGCTAACCGACGGTGACTTCATTTGGGCTTATTTCATACCGTCTCTCTGATGTCTTTATTTGGGTAATTCTCCAAAGAACGCAACATCATATTGTCACCATGCTGGGTACTTCATAATAGGAGCTTACAAACCCCTTTATGCCATCAGATTTTTGTTCATTGTAATTGGTCAATGACTGACCGCATCTTAATTCATAGTACCATAGACTTAACTTTAATTGTGAATGCTAACAAGTTAATTGACGTAGAAACACCAATTTTTGAATTTATTCCATGAATAAAACCAACACCATAAAGTATTAATATGACTGAAATAGTTCAGCACTGGATGTAAACAACGAACAAGCATCCCAGCTTTGGGTAGCATTATATCGGGACAAGATTCGGTCTTCTCTTTTTACCTCCAAAAAACGCAAGCACATCACAAGGTTTTCATCATGGCTGCAGTACAAAGAACGCACTTTCACTGTGAATATGATTGGCTGCAGATGTACTGTGAAAATTTTAAACTTTTTTTAGTCAAATTAGCATTAACAAAAAATAATAAATAATAATGAATATAGCAATAGTGAAAAACCTTAAACCAAAGAGTATCCTTAGTGTGATTATAATTGATTATTACAAGAAATTTATGGAATTCTTGCAAAGACATGCAGATAGAGGATTAACAAAAATCCGTTTATCGGAATAAGAAACCCTCTCTGACACCGGGGTATCCCTGCCCCCGCCCCCCCCCCCCCGCCCCTGCGGTGAGCTGGAAAGAGCGCTTTACGCTTTACTTTCTCAAGTAACGGTTTCATTGTAATTAATTACCATTAGAATTTTCGGCACGTGTGCGTTTAATCTTAATTACATAAATACTACGAATTACACGTACAACAGCTCTTTAAGTATGTAATATGTTTTAAAAAGAAGAGGTTAGCCTGCTGATTCAAAGGCAAAGCCAAAACAATACACGGTAATAAATATGCAATAAAATAGAAAATATAAGCTTTTAACACAGATGTTGAAGGGCCCTAAATGCTGAGACACTCAAATTTAACATAGCATACATTTGCCTATAGCGTTTGAATGACATTATCATTCGATACTAGATATTTAAATGGTTTTAACTTTGAGTGTGTCTTCAATGCACTTGTAAGGCAGCCGACAGTAAGGGTGTGCAGATTTCACCTTTTTAAACAAATGGATGCTCAGAATGTGAAAAGGAAAAATAATCTTTATATATACTCAACTACAGCACTCGATCATGAATCACTGGTCACACGACCATGCGTGTCTCAACACGAGAGCTACGTGCTTGAGCAGGAATTCATCCCCACGCATGCCTGAACACGCAGCCGTACAGGCCCAAACATAGGACTCTGCTTGCCTGAACACACAACCGCACAGGCTAAAACACAAGACTGCGAGCCTGAACACACGACCGTTCAAGCCCAAACATAGGACTCTGCGTGCCTGAACACACAACCGCACAGGCTAAAACACAAGACTGCGAGCCTGAACACACGACCGTTCAAGCCCAAACATAGGACTCTGCCTGCCTGAACACAGGACCGTACAGGCCCAAACATAGGACTCTGCCTGCCTGAACACACGACCGTACAGGCCCAAACAGAGGCCTCTGCGTGCCTGAACACAGGACCGTGTGGGCCAGAACATGTTCACTGGGTTCGTGCCAGAATACAAAGTCCATACTGGCCAAACCATGTGACGTATTTGAATGCATGACCATGCGTGCCTGTTCTCATTACCGCATGTTCCTAAACTCAACTTCATAATGTGCTTCAACTCATAATCATGCCTGAACTCATCTTCATACCTATCTTAACTCGCCAGTATGTGATACCTGCAAAAAACGAGGCGCTTTGGTGACGTCGGATAGTCAACAATACGCATAATGTTTATTATGTTTACTCATTATTCAAGCTCGAAAGAAGTTTTAAAATTCAAACCCTCAGAATTCAGTTTCTTCAGGTCTAGTATTGTCACCCCACCTCCTGCCCCCCCCCCCTGCCCCGCCATCCACCGTCCTTTCCTTGGATGTCTATGGAATGCACAGGGCCTTCTACACCTGTTTTCTCCATGTGGGGCTTTCTCTATTCTCCTTCCTGATTGGACCCGTGGAATTTTGAAGAATACATATTCATACAATTTTTTACATATTTATACACCTGTCACAAGGAGATTCTCAAAAGTTCCGTTTGTTTTAGTACATATTATTTTGATTACGTATGAACGCGCTTGAGGCGTATCTGTCAAACGCACACCATAATAGTGTTGAATTTGATTTTTCAAAAGGCATACTGTTTTGAATCATGTTTCTTGTTAGTAAATTTGATTAAGAAAACAAAAACAATTTCCAGGTTTAACAACTGCTACTTCATGAAATCCATATGTGTATCTGAGTGCGGAAGTAACGAAAAGAAGATAAAACGTGTTTATAATAAAACGAGAATGAACCAAAATAAAATACACAAGTAAATAAACATACTACAGAAAAAAACTCCCACTAAATAGATGCGGGTACTGAACATTTCTTTTTCAACAATTGCCGTATTCCCTGGTTTTCAAACAATGGGAACAACTTTTCATGGAAAATAAGTAAAACTCTCGTCGGTTGGTCTTATCCCAAAGTTATTTGCAAATAAATGAAATAGGAAAAAAAACAAGAATAAAGAACGTTAATGAAAAAGAAGAGAACGTTGTGCAATTTTATTAAGTAGAAGAAATAAAAAACGATTCGAAATAAAGATAAAATAGTTAAAAACCTGTGTAAAGGGAATAGAGACCCTGCAAATAAAACAAAAGATATAAGGTATTAAAGTTGCAGTGCCCTGTTTAAAAATACCGGACTGGAATGCTTTGAAAACGTTTTAAAAATGCAAAATGAACAATATTGCTCAAATATCATGAAATCCGTGCAAAGTGCCAATAAAGCAAGCCAGAAATAATAATAATAGTAATAATATTAATAATAATAATGATAATAATAAAAAATAACAATAAAAAGAAGAAGAAGAAGAAGAAGAAGAAGAAGAAGAAGAAAAAGAAGAAGAAGAAGAAGAAGAATAAAAAGAAGAAGAAGAAGAAGAAGAAGAATAAAAAGAAGAAGAAGAAGAAGAAGAAGAAGAAGAAGAAGAAGAAGAAGAAGAAGAAGTAAGAGTGGAAAACCGGTGTGTAGTGATGTCTAGTCATTTTTTCGCTGTCATTTTACCAATATAACGGGATTACCTAATAAGCTGGAAAATACACAAGCTTGGAAAAAAAAATCGAACACAGAATCCCGCAAGCGCTTTATGAAGTTTGAACCACAGATGTTGATTGGACAAGAACGTTGCGTTTAAATGTTATGGTTGTTACTTTCCAGTTGACATTTCAAAATGAAAAAAAAAATCTTTGAGGTCATTGTTCTATCAGTTTTCAAATCTCGTTTTAGATGTATCGGTTTAATTAAATTCCCATGTGCATGATGTTTTTGAAATAACTAATAAACCAAATGTGTGTATTATTTTAAGTGATGTCAAGATAACTGTGCTATATTTAGATAAGCAAATCTGAGAAGCCCTTTTTGGGGGATTGATGAAGATATTCGATCCGCTTTGCCCACACTTGTGTGTCAGAGCAAATGAATGGCTTGACCATGTAAATAAATGGCTGGTCATTTCTTCTAAAAGCAATGCGTCTAAATCAAATGTTTGTATCGGCGTTGTAGGGCTGTGAGAGATGTCACTTGTATGTGATTTCGATATGCAAGAGTAATGGCATTATTAAGTCCTGGGTTGCGCACATATAACAGCGCTTATTTTTGCCAATTAATTCTCCTTCCCACACATATACCATAAACTAAACACTATACACTTTATTTCTAAAACTCAAACTAGACCGTATTCACTAGTGAGTGACGAAATGACACTTGGGGCCACAGAAATGGGATTCTGAATATTTAAAATTTCAGAATTATTTTTAAAAATCTTCGTAAAAATTCATGCCAAATTGTAGTTTCACCAAAACTCTACGCATCACAGCTTTTTAATGCTACATCACAGTAAACATTCTGACGTCAATGAATGTCGATTCGAGGCTGCCTCAGTGACCCCGGCCAAAACGCAAGATTAAAACCTAATTGTAAAAAGGTTTTGATCCATGGCGATCACAGACCAAGGTCTTCGACACCACGTTGAATAGGCGCTGAATAAGCAAAAACTGTTGAATAAATTTCGGAAAATTGACGATTTATGCAGACATCGAAACATCGGTGTTGTAGAGAAATTTAGGCAAACCAAATATTCGAAACTTTCACTGATTTATAATGTGGATAAGCTTAATGGTAAGTGTTGAGTTGATCTGCTGTTCAGCCCAACGGCAACACAATGCACATGGGCGCAATAGTTGCTCACTTGTTGTGGAGAGGTCAATATATTGTACTGATAGCTAGCATAGCCTTACATGTGAGTTTCAGTGGCCAAATTTTTGGCTTGCAAGGACTATATGAATTTATGCGAGCAGGCGTTGGTATCTTTTTTTCTAGACAGTGATCGGATTTCCTGTGTCATCTCATCCACTGGCAGTATGGGCCCTAGGGCCACGAAACTTGGGACTTAAGTAGGGCTTGATATGACCGTGTGCGTGACACTTTTTATTTTTGCCTTCGATGTCGTTTTCTTGCTTAAAACGCCATGTGAAAAGAGTGTATTTTTGCAAGTAAATGCGGAGCATTTAACGCCTAGCACAGAACACACAGTTGCTCAGCTTCGTGCGAGCTCTCACTGCGTAAATAAATAACACGGCGTATGCCTGATCAGTCAATAAAACCTTAAGTCAGCAAAAGCCAAACACTACTCGGCTTATAAGACGTATTTAAGCTATGCTGTTTGCAATATATTATTCAAGAAATAACCCATGGAAGGAAGTATTTTTGCGTTTTAATTCTTGTCAAGTGTTTAATATTTCGCTAGCGAAATGAGGTTCTAGTTACATATGAAATGCTAATGAATCTCTAGCAGTACTGAGGTCGACCATCTAAACAAAATACAGTATGCATCAGCCAAATTTGGTGGTCCTAGCCCTAACCGTCCCAGAGCGGTGCGCGTGACAAAGGAATCATACGGAAACACCTCACCGAATCGTGGGCGATAATCGATCGATCGCTAACAAAATAAATCACCAACCTGTTTTCTGGATCGACTATTTGCACAAGACCATGGACCAATTGTCCGGTTCGACTTTTTGTATGTAATTCCATTTACTAATCGACTGGAACGGTTATTTACAACAACGTATATAATGCAACAATGCAACAAAGTTATAAAATGGGATGTGCAAAGAAATACCTGTATACCTGGAGCATATCGGCAATTCTGTAGGAACTTTTCACCTGTTCATTGCTTATGGGTACAGGAATTTTTAGGTGTGTGACTAACAACCAGAAGAGTTTATGTTTAATCTTCAAATACTCGGATCTTTGTTTTCCCACTTGTTGTGACACTACATCATATCTGCTTGGACGACAACATTTCAAATGATCTAGTTTACAATAAAAAACAAATAAAACTTCCAGCATCCGATGAAGTCAGCTGCATAAACAACCAAATACTTTGCAAGTGTGCACATAGTTGCAAGAACTTTGGCAAAATACTATTCGGGAGCATTTATTATCTATTTTTATTTGTGACATTCAGTTGCCTGCCATGAACGTGTCGGTATCTTTCTCTATATTTAGTACACACAATTAGCCCAGGTGACCTTGATTACTTTGGGAATTCCTCATTTGACCCACTTTAATTCGTGCTTTGATTGGTTGACACCGAAGAGATAACTGAGAAGCACGGGACTGTTATTTTTTATTGCTCCGACTGAAGAAATACTCCGAAAGAGCTGCCAATCTGCAATGTTCTGGCATAGATACCATGGCCACTTGAGTACAGAAAGATGTATTCCCCTGCCGTACATGCGACATTGTCAAACTGCCAGTGAGTACCCCACTCTGTCTGCAATAACAGCAATAATATCTATTTACTTGCAAAATACATAATTATATACAGAATATATAACCACTAAGTTTTTAATATTGGAAACAAATTGGGAGTTATCGGTTAGGTCCTGCTATTTCAGAAGATTTGGGCTGAGTCAAAAAGTGGAAAGTAAATCAGAAAAAAAACAGTTTGTGGCTCTTTTGGATGCATGATTCTCCAGAAATGAGTGATTGTGACCTGTCTGATTGTGACCTGTTTGAGTGTGACGTCTCTGGCTGTGACGTAATTCGTGGCAGCCTAACAAAAACGTTGGTACGTACCCCAATGTAGTCAACTTCTCTATGATTAGTGCCAAGCAGCGGCCTGATTCTTACGTGGCAAAACATGGATGTACCACCAGAATATGTCAGTGTTATCTTAATTCTGTAGTACTGAAAAACAATATACAGTGCTGTCATACGTCGCTACAAAATGGAAAAAAATAACTGTGAAGTACAGCAACAAAATAGTAACCATTTTGCTTTGCTGTTAATACAACGGGACAATATGTATTACAATTAAGTTAGTTAATAATCGAGTTCAAGTGAAACAGCTGAACATAATAACACGAAGAAATACAGCAAGACTATGTCCGTATGAGAGAAAGTCATTGAATGTATGAGCATGTGCAAATATCTGATAATATTGTGTGGATTTTGTATAGAGAGCCTATCAGTCCATAACGCCTGATGGAGGGATTTTTCATCTGTGAACAGCAAGCTTTTAGACAAATTCGACACGCGAGTTTCAGGTTTTATTTTATTTCATGATTGTTATATTTAATGACTGTTATTAAATCCAAATTTTAATGTATAAGATATTGATTACAACTCTTTAAATTATTTGAAGTTGTTATTTTTGTCTTTTCAAAGTGCATAATCATGGAGATTTTCACAACTCACAGCTTTAATGACAAAATAATTAAGACATTTCTTATCGTTAAAATACATTTATGCACGTTATAAGCTGTGCACCACTGAGATATTTATAAACTTTGAAATTATTAATATGGCATTGAAACAATACCATATACTTCATCAAATTCAAATAATGACTACGTTTTACATAAACAATTTTTTTCTTATTCAACGTTCCAGTTACAAAACAAATACTTCAATAACACGTGTCACCACCAAGCATAGAAGCAGATGAGGTGACGGTTAATTCAGTTACTTAGTGCAGTTGTCTAACAACCCTTATGTCTCAAGTTCGAATCCGGCAAGGGGTGGCAAATAGTGGTTTCACTTTCGCTCCGATTGTCTTAGTTTAAATCACCTATCACGGAATTTTAAAGTAACTCTCTTTGAGTTTTCTGGTCATTCCAAGTGTAAACAACTATAGATAGCAGATGATACCGTTTACTCCCAAATGAAGGGTCGCGGTGCCACTTTGACGTTTCGATCATGGTAATTTCAGATGTATTTAAATTAGATTGATCTTTAGAATAAGATGGAGAGCCATGGCTCAGAGTTAACGTTGTTGATTTGTTGGTCCTCTATGCTATACTTGGCAGCATGCACTAGGATGTGACCTTGAAAAAAGACACTGTTGTTGTTTTGGTCGTACGTGAAGAGTGTAGTGGACTGTAATTCGAATTTACTTGCAAACCATACCATCACAAAACCACCAAACTCCCCGCTTGGCCTGGCGTAGTGCTCACTATTTCGTGGGTAAACAGAAGATATTTCGCCTTTTCGATAACACCCGCGTGCACGACTTCCGTGCATTTTCGTCGCGAAACCTCAAGATACCGTCAGTACTACTTCCATTTGAGTGGCACTGTGGAACTTGCCACACCAATTTGTTACGTAAGGTAGTCTGGGTAAATAATTTTCCCTGTAGTTCTGTAACTCTCCTACAGACCATAAGCCTTTATTCAATTGCGCTCAGACTTGTGGTGACGATGCGCACAGAATGACCAATTTCCAGGAAGCCTAGGCTCTGGTACTTCTCGTGACAATAAAGTGTGCCATTGTTTCTTTGAGATTCAATCAAAAGCCATATTGACTTTTTGAAACTTGTTTCTTATAAAAGAAATTATTATGATCTCTATAGTGCGCAGTATTGTCCCAAACAACTAATCGACAAGTACTCCAGTTTTAATTACCTTACAAACGTGTAAACAGGACTGTTTACATGTTAAAATCATATTTTTAAATTGCTAAATGGAATTTCAGGAATAAAGTTTTGTTATTTCTTGAATAGTAAAAACCTGTGAGCACCTATTAATGTGCATTATTATATAAAGAATAAGCTTACAGCTGTAAGTGGACAGGAAAACCCAATGCCATCAAAGTAGTTGCCTCGATTATATGTAATAGTATCCCACTCCATCCGGGTGTTTCCATCATAAAATCTTGCTTGCGCTGTTGTGGCTTCGAAACCAACAGGTGCATCTCAATAAAACATATCCATCATTTGCAGCTATTTAGGCAGAAAGGCTTAAATGATTATAGGACTTTGACTTTTGACTTTTTCAAGCCTGGGGGATTTGTTTTGGTTGCTTAAACTAATATTGTACCGAAAATGTTCTGAAGTGGCACAGTAGAGTACCAAAATCAATACCCCTTTCTCTCTGTAACTAAAAGGTAAGTCCTAATATAGGTTTTGTTTAATAATAATAAATACAGACCCCAAGGTTACCTACGGTATTTAGCCAGGATTTCGAATTTTTTAATCGACAAAAAAGTTCACAAAAGCACATTAATATAGTCAGAAGTAAAGTAGGTTAGGTTATATTCTTCATAGGCTTAAGAAAGTATTCTTTTAAGCTATTATCTTAATCACAAGACAAGTAAGCAACAAGGTTGAGTCGGAGTATCATCAATAATTTAATTTCACAACAGCAAAAGCAGTTAAATTTTTGACATATAAAATTAAAAAATAGCTGAGCATGTGCCGGCAACTACACGGCCGTAGCTAACTGTGTATTAAAAAAACGGCTTGTCTTTAAATCACACTTACAATAGAAGTTCGATCCCGCTGCTATGTGAATATTGGTGTAGTAAAATTCCTGAAACAGGTAGCATCTTTCTTCTCGTTCATTATAATAGGCCGTTTTACAGCCTGCTGTCTGCATACACATTGCAACACAAATGACCCCAGACGACGCATCACTTACTCCCATGGCGTTATCGGTCATATACGCTGAATTACTGAGCTTTTGTAAATTGTACTCCCTGATGTTTGAGCCACTTGTAAGGAAGATAAAAGACACCACTACAAGAAGAATCATTTTGTCAAGACTTCTATTGTACTATCGCTTATATTCTAGTTATTTAGCTAAGATCCTTACCAATTTACAATCTGTGTAATTTGGACCATATGTAAAAGATTTCAAGCTCGCAAATAGAAGAAAAATATTCTACGGTACAATGCTATAGCTCCCTACATTATGTTTGTATAGCAATTAATTTAAAAATCTCATCAATGTCTGTTGTTGTCCTTATATTGATGAGATCTGAAGCACTAATGTTACTGAGTGCCTAAACAAGGCAGAAAATCCAAATAAGCAATCCAAGTCGATGACCTACATAATCTAGGTATAAATAGAAAACACGTTACTTTTATAGTCCTTGCAAATATACGATGTTCACATAGCACAAGAAACAGCTGGGACTACAAAAATGAACAATTTTAACTGGTTGAAATCGTCGAATTGTAGCCTACACTTTAGTATGATATTTCCGTTCTACGTGTTGGGTTAGAGTCACCATTGTAAGGTTACTTTCACATCGTTTTAAACCTATTTTAAACAGCAAGTACGATGCGGTGGAGTTAACTTTACGAAATTCACTTTAGATTCCTAATCATAGTGACTGTTATCTTTTAAAATGCTTAAATACTAGCCTTAATACTGAATATAAAATGATATGGATATTACATTAAGTGCAATAGTTTTGTGTATAATTATAAAATCAGACGTAAAATATGTCGTGAAAAGACCGGATATGTGTCCCATAAAACGTCACAAATGAAGTGGAGGGTCGAGACACCCAAGGCTAAACACCATTGGATCTGTCAGTAAAACAGTAAAAATATACTGGAGGCTTCGGTTAGCAAAAGCTCATCAACAGTTTGTTACAGTTGTTTTACAAACATTGGAATCTTACTTCCTAGTGACTTTACAGCTCGGTAAACTAGACACTATGTGTGGATTTTAGGCCACTCACGAAACATCGATTTTTTGTTCTACCTTAATGTGGAAGACGCCATACAAGGTTACTGCTTTTTACCCGGTTAATAGCATTTTAACTCATTATATTTGAAATGACTGTAATCGTATCGAGTGTTTAATAGTTATGTAAATAATATAAGTGATCAGTTTAATAGCTCAAACAAAAAAGTAACTGTGCATTGTCTCGCGGTAACAGACCTAGTGGGTAATTGTTCCAAATTGATTTCAGTCAACGATAATGCACAAAATGGCCCCCGGCATGAATGAGTAGGTGTGGATATTCGAGGAGACACGGGCATTATTTTGGCTGACAAGATATCTGTCCAAATGTGTCATATATTTTTTTCTTTCTTGCAAATATTGTATTCCTGATTCTGCGTTACTTAGAGGTTTTTTGCTCTTCTATTAAAAGGAAAACCAGGAACGAAGTTCTGGCTACCTCATACCAGCCAGGAACTCGAACCACTTTAGTTCAATACTATTGGTTGTCCATTGCATATTCTAGATCAACTGAATAGTAATTATGTGCATTCATAATGCTTATAATAATAACCAGATAATTCGGGTACCTTCCTATTCCGGACACCGGACACAATTTTCAGTCATAATTTTGGGTGAATAACCCATCTAATTCGGACATAAAACAGTCTTTGAATGTTGTTTGCCGGTCTTTCCTACATAATGTCAATAAAAATGTAATTGTATCTGTTGCAATGCTGTCCGGATAAACAGGTTTTACTGCATACCAAATTCTGCCAAATTAATCAATCTCTTAACCGTTGGCTAGCAGAACGGATATATTTATAACTAGATGGAATTCCGCTATATAGTGGAATGACCCATTTGCAGAAATTACAAAAGAAAATCTTTGTATTACGTTATCAGCAAGAAGGTCAAAGTCACATAGGTACCCCTTCTTTGTCGCCCCAAATTGCTCTGTCTCTAACTGTGTTCCAGATTATGATCAACTTCCGGTTTTTGACATTGACCGTGACCGAGAAGATCAAGCTGACAGCGGTTACCTCTTATGTAACGTCGCTTAGGTCCAAAGGGTCGAAAATGAGCTTAAAATCTTTTACGGTTTCTTGAGATAATGGCAACTTCCGATTTTGTACCTTGATCGTGACCTGAAAGGTCAAGGTGACCGAGATACCTCTTATATAACGTTGTTTACGTGCAGCGCGTCGAATATAAGCCCAAAATCTCTTACCTTCTTCGAGAAAGTGGTCAACCTCCGGTTTTTGATCTTACCATGAAGGTCAAGGTGACTGAGTTACCTCTTACGTAACGTCCTTTAGGCCCAAAGGGTCGAAAATCAGCTAAAAGAACTGTGCTATATCTAACCGTTCCCAGATAACAGTCAACTGCCGGTTTTTGACCTTAAATGTGGCGGGGAAGGTCGAGGTGACTGAAGTACCTTTTATGTAGCGTTGTTTCGGCCCATAGGGTCGAAAATGAGCTCAAAATTGCTCTTCTCTAACCGTTTTCGATGTAAATCGCCCTATCGCTAACTCTACACGACGTCACGTGACCTTTGATCTTAACCCTCAAGGTCAAAATTCAGCATGCAGGATTACCCCAACCTGAATACGCTCCTGCATTAAAACTAGGATTTGAGCGCTTTTTCTAGCCACTTTTCGTGATAAATCGGCGCCTTGAAAAATGTTTTGACCTTGACCTTCGAGGTGAAGCCAGATCCACACATAAAAAACAGAAACAAAGAGTTTTGTTGCAAGAATAAAATGTAGCTAGGGGGATAGATGAGGTTTATTTATATGCTATTCTTTTCCCTCTTTTTGTATTTCATTTTTTTAGGTCAGGGATGGTTTCCAAACTTCTCCATAGACCGATAGAACAAGAGAAATGATACTTTGGTTGCATATAGAGACAGGAACTCGTTCATGATAAAAAAATCCACTTACTGGTACTTCTGACATTTTATTATATGAACGAATTTTTTAACTTGCTGCACGAACTAACATAAAAAAGTAACTATTCTGGTCTATGTAATAAATATGACGTTTTTGACCTACTTGATCCTGGCCTTGAGTATGAAGGCTGAATACCAAAACGTCACCATATCTCGAAAAACGTTGGAGAACGATTTCGACCTCAGTTTTAAACTCCAAACCCTATACGGCGCAGCATAAAGGTTAACGTCATGAACCGGGTCATGGCCTTGAATTACAAAGCCATCGATCACTTGAAGAGTATTTCTCGGAAACCGTTAGAGATTTTGACCTCATTTTCGGACTTCACTCCAATGCGAACTTATATAAAGGAGAGATTCCTGCCTGGGTCGTGACCTTGAATTTCAATGTCAAAGGTCAAGTGATCTGTGTGTGTCGGAAACCTCATTTTCATCCAGGGTAATGTTTCAGTTTTGACCATAACCAATGGCTTTTTAATGTCGGGATATTAAGGTTCACAGTAGCGAAATTCGGTCTAGTTGTTGTAAATGCTATGCTTTACCAAAAAAAAAAAAAAAAAGGGATTGCGATATGTGCTTTATTTTTCTTTTTTTTTATACATATTTAACTCAAACTTATGTTAGTTTATTCCTTGCTCAGGAATACCTGAAGTACCTTTGAACCAAAATGTCAGTTTTGTTGTCACCTCGAAGTCATTATTTATCAATAAACATGTTACTGACTCGTTTTACGATCCAGTGACTTCTATGGAATGCCGTTTTAACATTTAATGCGTATTTTTGATATCAAAATATATTTGGAGATATCAATAAATAGATATACATCTCATTAATTTATATTTTGCTATCAATAATTGAATTTTAGATGGCAAAAATTTATTTTTGAGATCAAAAAATCAATTTTACAAACCTAAAAAATCTTAAGGGAGACACACATTCACATAAAATATAACAAATCGTCAATTAAATTTTGGAGATGAAAATTTGAATTATTGAGATCAATAATAACAACACAATTTTTGATCTCAAGAATTGCTTCTTTTTTGTACAGCAAAAAATTAAAATAAAGATTCTGTATACAAGGACAACCATTATTTATTTACAGATGCGTGTTTCTGAATTTTTTATTTAAAAAAATAGACTGATATTTTGATATCAAGAATCATTTTTTGAGATCAAAAAATCTTTCGCAGATTTCAAAATACAAATTAAAAAAGTATCAGTCTGAAATAATGATATCTGAAATAAATTCTTGATATCAATATATAGAAAATCAATTATTGAGCTCAAAATTGATATTTTGCTGTCAAATATTTCATTTTTGCTATCAAGAATTGAATTTTTGATCTCAAAAAATCAATTTTAGATATCATTAAATCATTTTGATATCAATAAATATTTCTTGATATCTCTAAATATTTATTGATATCAAAAATTATTTTTTGAGATCAAGAATACATTTAGAGATATCAAAAATACAATTACAGATAGCAAAAATTAATTCTTGATATCAAAAATTCAATTTTTGAGATCAAAAATTAATTCTGTATATCAATAACTCCCTAATAAATGTGAAAACGGCATTCCATAGACTTCGACGTGACGTCATATGTCATCGTCAAACGACTCTCTTGATTTCACAAGGGACATTTATTTTATGCTCCAAAATTAAGCGCTGTACATTTCTGAATGAGCCAAATACCATTTTTAAAGTGAAACTTTTTAAAGTTAACTTTTCACTAATACTAAAACAAGCTCCCTTTAGTATTAGTATAATATTATTGTTTAAAGCTTAGAACGTGCCATGAAGGATATAACGCTCTCACGTGACTTTAGATTTCAGTTATTTATGTTGGATGCGCTTAGTTTTTTGTTTGATAATACTGTGCTAATGCGTATGTTTGGAAAGTTGACACATTTCGATCGGATTACAAGTAAAATAGATCAACCACCCTGGTGTCTTTCTTGGTTTGTTTGGATTTTTGCAGCAGGATAAATAGCCCCCCTCCCAACCCCCACCCGCCCCGTTGTCGCTGTGCTATTGTTTAAAATATACCCACTGGAAAAAAAGGGCAACTTACCGGCGATTAGTCCTAATCCAAGCTTCTAATCTGTGACACGACGGCACAGTTTGTAAGGTTGTTGAACGGGCATATTTCGTTTTCTTGTTCATGTTTGTCAAATGGCAATTTATTAGCAGAAATGTGAAGAACAAAACAGCTGATATCATGATTACATGCGATTTCCACTTTTTGTAGTACTTTTTTTCGTCTTAAAAATTTTAAATTTTCATTTAAAAAACCCTACATTCGTACACCAGATTTGTCCCTATTATTATGTATAATCGCGAGGTTCGGGCATAAAGAGTTCAAGTGGGAGGGGGGGGGGGGGCTGGATCGAAAATGCAGGGACGGAAATATCCTGGCGAAACCGGCAGAACAGTGTCGTGAAACAAATTGGCAAGCTGCAACTCTCTCTCTAATTCAAGCACAGAAAAATCCATCATTGTCAACAGGAGCGATCTTTTGGCTTGTAGTACAAAATACGCTCTTTTCTGTTTTTTTTTTTTTTTTTTGTTTTTTGTTATGACAGTTTGCAGTCTTGGTGCAATTTAAAAGTGGCAATTTCCCATCACTGGTGAGCGTAGAAATGCATGATTTCAAGCGCTTGAAGTGGCGAACTGTCCAGATTTCAGATGAAGATGAAGCCTTTCTGGGATTGGGAATCGTAAACTTGCCAGCATCGGGTCTACTGAGTAACACCAACCTCCTGTAACTTGTTAACTCTGATTCCATAGCGCAAATCCCCACCCCCGCATCCAAATCTCCACCTCCGCATCCAAATCCTCACCCGCGCATCCAAATCCCCAGCCCCGCATCCAAATCCCCACCCTCGCATCCCGCGCTCTTTCCCCAACAACGATGAATAAATGGTGCCTCGATTTAAATTTTAAGGATGGCAATATCAAACCACTCTAGAACAGAAAGTCTACGCAAGGTAGACATAAAGACGTGGACTCTCCCGGGAGATGTACATCAAAGTCTCACCGAGGTGCTAACCACACATTTTGCAACCGCCAAAATCAGTTTTGGCTATTCAGGAATTCTCCATTCAGTAGCACGAATCTTAAATGACAACATTTAGAATAGAATAGAATGAATAGCAGAGATACCCACGGTGCATGCAAATTGTACGCGACTTTCTTGCATCAATGTTTCTCTGATTTTCTCAATCTTGGACGTCTTTTTTTTTTTGGATATCTTTATTCGAGTTGACTCTCCGTGGAATAAACAGGTCATTAGCGCGGTTTCAGATCGGTCTCATCGGGGCTCCGCTTCTTTACTAACGACATCAGATCAAAAATGTGAAATGTCAATCAGAAAACCTTTCAAAAACACGTTAATTTCCAGCCGCTCTTGAATAGGAATGCCCAGCAGTTTTCCACCCGTTTTTTTTTCTTCTTTTTTTATTTTAATTAACACTTCCCATTGCACCACAAAGATTCTCTAAACGCTTTCGAAAACTCCTGCACACCCCCCGAATCCGCGGAGCTGCATGCTCCGCACCTTGAATTGTTGATATGGCTATTACCTGAAGCACATAAATTTCAAAGTCCGTTAACATTGGACAATGCAAGGGTGCAAGCTTCTGTCGGACTAGCTTGAATGAGTACGTTGTGACTGGTCATTGCATATTTTAAGTTTTTTTAATGGGACCACCCGAGCTCTGAAATCATATTCTTTGAGTGTTACCAAAGATCCAGAAATGAAACTCAAGATTTTTTTACTTGCTTCCTTATAAAAATATTGGAGTGTGTCTGTAAAAATAAACAGAATTCTCAAAAAATCTCCACCCCAAAGAACAATATAGTGAGTTCTTGTCGAGTTCAAACAGCACCACAATGTCTGTAAAACACAGAAAATTCACCCCCACAACCTGTTCCTTCTTTTCACCTGTTATCCGTGTGAATCTCCGCGACCCGGCGGGCTGCAATTCACATTTCGCAGGTGCTTGTCACCATTATGTGACCATTTCACCATTTAAAAGCTTTTTCAACATTTGACGCTAGTCTAAGATGACAAGCGCATAGCTACTTTGCGCATTCTGACCAGTCTGATCTAATCTACAGATAAGATACAGTGCTCTATAAATCACCACATTCTCAAGTTTCAAATGACTTGACGGTGCGGAAGATATCTCCCCTTCAAAATGCTACTAAGTGTGTTGTAATTCCACAAAGCTTCGGGGCACAATATGTAAAATTTTGAGATATATTTGAAGAATAATGTAGTAACGACCAGTAAATACCATAATTGTTGGAGAATGAGTGTGTATATGGGTGTAATTTGGAGTTGTTCACCTGATACCTGACTTACCAAACAACATATCGTAAAATTTGATTTGATGCGAAATAAACATATTCAGCAGGTATAGGAGCAACGGCCAAAACATACCGTGATAGATATCATTGAATGACCTTTGAGACTCTACGACTGAATTCGTTCAAAATTCCTCGAATATTGTAACTGATAAAAAATTTACTGCTCCTCCTCAATCTCGATTTTTTGCCCTGCCCTGTCTTATGTCTTAGTGATGAACATTCTGCTATGTACATGAAATCGTGAAATGGTGTGCGTGACCAAGGCTGAAGACCTATGCGTTAATAATGTGAGGTACTAACAGGTACCGAGGAGGTATTGAAAAGTTACCGACCAAAAAAAGCACCCTACCCTCTGGTGTTCCCAATTTTTTTACGTGACAAAAAATGCTGTTTCTACAAAAGAAGTTTCTACAAATATCTCCTCCTATTTCCAGGCTCCCACACGCCCCCCCCCCCCCCTCTCGAATTCCGCATTGAGAAAAGACTGGATCTACACAAGATCCTCTACAACTCCAGAGCTCTTCTTTCTACTTGAAATAGCTGCATTCATGTAGCACCATTGATTGACATGTCAGGTGTACATTTCGTGGACCAATGAAAAGCCTGTAACACAACAGGGGCCCGCCTACTTCTGTTACAGGCACGTAAATAGAAACGTGCAAGCCTTGCTGCTTTATAACTTTTCTTCTTGCCAAGAAGGAATTTAATGCAGTTTATATATAAAACAGCAACGATAAAAAACGTGTTGTTCCTTTAAAACATATAATGCTTGTTCAATTTTCCCTTATGATATAAAATTTTATTTGACAGTTAATTTGCTTTAATGTGCCCTGTAACATTTAGTTTTATTTGTGGATAAAAAAGAGCTTTAAAAAAACTGAAAGATTTGGCTACAATGGATAATTAAAACAGTTCTTTTGTTTTAGTTGTTGTCTCTTACTCATTAATTGTTTGGTTTTACTGGATTAAAAACAGCCCATGAACACATTTTTTAGATTAGCGTATAAAGAGGTAAGTTTTTATGTGTTCCGACAGCAGCGCATTAGTGGGTGTGCAGACGGACGGGAAGGGGTGGGTGGGGGCGAGGGAAAGGCGTCCAAAAAAAAAAGAAAGAAGAATTTTTAAAATTAAAATAGTAGAGCGATAGGATCCGGACACTGAGCTCTACTCTATATGTCAGAAAAGTATTAATATTTATTATTGCTGTTTGTGTCGAGGGTGGGGGGTGGGGTGGGGGTAGGGGGTACTAAGGGGGGTAATTTCATGCGAAACGTCCCCTCTTATATTAACATTATCGCTTTCGAGTTGTCAGCAGTATATTTTTCAAGCTTCGTTTTCAAGCTTTCGTGCAGTTAAAAAAAAGAAGTTTTTCACGGTTTCGCTGTTGAACAATTTGAAATTAACACTACAATACAGTAATTCTTTGAAGCTGAAACAAAGATATTGACCCGGCAGCACCTTGCAGACCCCTAGTACCCAACCAATGCTAATGAATTCATTCAAATTCTCCAGCAAAGGAAACTAAGAAATAATCAGCTTTATGCTTCAGTTGGCGCGGCAGTTAATCAAGCATACTGTGTTACTTTTCTGTTTTCAAACACGCTGCAGATTTCAAACGGTTTCAAATCGTTGCTTGAAAAAAATCTGAGAACAGAACTTTTAAATATGACCTCTGCTTCGAAAGCGGAAAGTGTAATGGACCTGACCTTTAACGGTGTGGAACGTTGGTCAAAACAAATCACGACATATGTTGGGGTGAGAGTTTTTAGAAAAAGATAGCTCTCGTCACTTCGCATGAAAGATGAAAGCTATTGGTGTTGAACTTTGTTGCCTTTAAAAACCGTGTTGTTTACAAATTGTTTATGGAAATTTAAATTTATAAGCTGAAATATTACTAATGAGTTTGAATATCATATTACAAGAAAATGTATATTTGAAAAGCGGTTCAGACAGTTATTACTTTTAAGGACATAGGACCGTTTTCATTTTGGGGAGTGGGAGGGGGGGGGGGGGGGGGACTTGCTAAAAATATGAGGTCGCCATACTTTTTGGAGAGTGGAGACGTAGGTCTGAAAGAAAGAAAAATGTTTCTAAGTTGGTACTTCTTGCCTCACATGCATGTACGCAATCACACACGCATGCGCGCACACACACGGAGACACACATGCACGCACACATACACACACTCAGACATACGTGCACGAATACATACACTAACCATCCATACACATGTACATCCAAATACAACTCTGTGGGGACAGACTCTGAAACCAAGTCTTTTAGATAAACACATTTAAGGAGTGCAGGATAAAATGACAGGGGACAAAATGTTGACCACAAGTCCCTTGGCTCTTCGTCCGTGCCAGCTACGTGATGTGATAACGCACCTGTTACGTCACGCAATCCCGCAAAGAAACGACAGAAGCCCAGTCGATCTGACCGGAACATAAAAAACCCATTAAAATTATGCAAACCCCCCTCCCCTCCCTTATCTCTTCGAAATTTTTCTATGCCCCAAAAAAGAAATGGTAGCTCACAGAACAGCCAAATGAAGATGCCATTCGCAAACAACTGTTATTTTAAGTTTGAATCAATTAGCAAGCTGCCATGTTATGATTTAGATGAGATAATATATTGTTATCTCTTTTTATAGACGTGTCAGGCTGTACTTGTGAATAGATTTCATTCCTTTTGCGCCAGGTAAAAAAGATTTAAATCATGCCCTACACACCCACAAATTGAAACATTCATCTCAAGAATGATATCAATTAAATCTCCATATCTTGTCAATAGGCACAAATTTGGTATGTTCATGACCTGATTATATCTTAGTAAAATAATTATGTATTAACAAAAATGAACAATCAAGATTTATATATCGTTTATTCTGTTATCATTTTTACAGTTTTACTTTTAAACTAAATCTGAAAAAGCCACGAAATACTTTACGAAATACCAAGGCCCAGTAGCAAGGATTGTGATCGAGATTAACCGGATTAACCGGTAACTAGTGCCGAGAACCGTGACCCGGATTAACCCGCAGCTTGACTCCTCTAAAGCCCCCATCGATAATGTTGAGAAAGATCAGTTGTATGCTTTCTGAACTATCCATCAAACAATTTCACAAAGCTGCAAGTTTCCGTTCGTTGTCTTGGGCGTTGCTCGTATCGAGTCAACTTTTTTTTCTTTTTCTTCTCCTTCTTATTTTTTTTCAAAGCTGTAGTTTTTAAATTCTTTGATGATGCAACTGATTCCCAGCAAACACAGCCTGGAGGGGGGAAAAAGCAACACTGGCATTGTTTCCTTTGTTGATTTAACAAACGTCACATGAGCAAAGAGATTCTTAACGGTAAGTCGAGCGAAGATTGGGGATGGGGGGAGGGGGGAGATTGGGGTGGGAGTGGGGCAGTATCCGCCCCACTCCTCCAGGGTATACATGCAAGTCTTCATTCTGTTGGTATCTTAAAAGGGATTTAGGTTGTATCGCTGAGATATTACATAAGAGTTTTAAGAAACTAAAGTCAGAATAAAGACCAGGAATCTTTAAAGTTACACCTTTAAATATTAAGAACATTAAATCTGTTCAAGTGTAATTGAACTGACCCCGCCATTGAATTCTTCTCCACTCTTTAATTTTGTTAAGATTCCTAATTACTTCCCTATCTCTGTTCTGCTTCAATTACGCGAAAGAAAATAGTTTAGGGGCAAATGAAAAATGTGTTGCAAAGTCCTGCCTGAGGTATTGCTACGTTTGGTTAGGAATTGAATAACTTTGAATTGAGACAGCTAACTGAGATGAACTGCTGTTTTTGTGCTCTAGGATACAAGCTCAAACCTTACGAACTCGGGTTAAGTCAGAGCTCCGTCTTCGTGTTGACAAAAAAAAAATTGCTCATTTTCTTCTGTAAAACAGAAAAGATGGAAAAGATGTGTAGGTGCACTTTGGCATTTAGTTTAGATTTGAATATACGTTTGCAACGATCAGGCTTGTGTCTGTGACTGTTATAGCACCGCGGTGTATCCAGGTCACAGATCGGTACTGTACATGGTACGTATCTAGGTCACAGGCCGGGACTGTACATTGTACGTATCCAGGTAACAGGTCGGGACTGTACATGGTACGTATTCAGGTCACAGGTCGGTACTGTACATGGTACGCATCCAGGTCACAGATCGGTACTGTACATGGTACGTATCCAGGTCACAGGCCAGTACTGTACATGGTACGTATCCAGGTCACAAGTCGGGACTGTACATTGTACGTATCCAGGTCACAGGTCGGGACTGTACATGGTACGTATCCAGGTCACAGGTCGGTACTGTACATGGTACGCATCCAGGTCACAGATCGGTACTGTACATGGTACGTATCCAGGTCACAGGCCAGTACTGTACATGGTACGTATCCAGGTCACAAGTCGGGACTGTACATGGTACGTATCCAGGTCACAGGCCAGTACTGTACATGGTACGTATCCAGGTCACAGGTCGGTACTGTACATGGTACGTATCCAGGTCACAGGCCAGTACTGTACATGGTACGTATCCAGGTCACAGGTCGGTACTGTACATGGTACGTATCCAGGTCACAGGCCAGTACTGTACATGGTACGTATCCAGGTCACAGGCCGGGACTGTACATGGTACGTATCCAGGTCACAAGTCGGGACTGTACATGGTACGTATCCAGGTCACAGGCCAGTACTGTACATGGTACGTATCCAGGTCACAAGTCGGGACTGTACATGGTACGTATCCAGGTCACAGGTCGGTACTGTACATGGTACGTATCCAGGTCACAGGCCGGGACTACATGCACTAGATGTTGTTGACATAAGTCTATCCGCGGCCTAAAAAAGCGCATGCATGTGATGAACTCTACATGCAGTGAAGAACAGTTCAACCATGTTTAAAAAGCCAAATTGTATAATTAACGAATTAATGGGTTAAGTACGCACATATACCACCCAAACCCCCGCAGAATGGGATGGGAGGTATGTATTTATTTAAATTCAGCTCTGGTCGACGATAGGCACGAGTTATATGTGTAACCGCTATCCATCTGTCATTTTATGTGATCTAAGGTACTGTTATTCGATGAGGTTCAGTGGCTGCACCGATCGTTAGCGTGCTACATTTTCAGTTATCCCTACCTGTCATCTAACCCCCCCCTCCCCCCATCCCCCACTCCTAAAAAGATGTCAGATTTTTAAACGAGTTTCTTGTAGCTTTTAGCATTTTATTCACAAACAGGGTAACAGAAAATGCCATACTGCAATCGCGATAAATTAATCTAGTCGTTCGTATCGCGATGGCCCAATGTCCTTGGGCATTGTGTTGCAATTCCCGAAAGTTCACGTTATATGACTAGCATTCTTATATAATGCCATGACCTATCATGGTTAAAAAAAGTGAAGGTATATAAATTAGCAGATTGACCGTTATGAGCTGACCCCTCGGGCTAATACGTATTAATTGCCATAATACGCCATCTGTCGACCGATCTCTTTTTGAAGGAGACACAGTAAAGTTCAGCTCCATCGACCTCGGATCGTTACTGATCGGTCAGATCGTTTGAATGAGCACACTCAGTACACTCCCACAGAATGACATATTTTCACCCAATCTAACTTGTCTCCACTCTAAACTCACTAAAATAATGTTACGTAAGTCCAAGTCCTATATGTAACAGGTGTGGGTCTTCGGGTCGCTCGATCGGTTATAGTGGGCGGTCGCTTGAGCTGGATTTGCACTGTACATAAGTGCGATTAACAGTCTTGGACTATACAAGGGGTTTACGTGTATCGCAAGCGCTTCTGGGCAATTACTCATATAAAACGATAATAACACTGAAAAAAAGAGGCAAATAGAAGTTCATCGAAATTAAATGACGTTTGAAAGTCTTTTTTTAAGTGAACGAATTCTGCCATTTGTGAATCGTTTCGCGTATAAAACTAACTTTATATGTGTAAATTACCGACGTTTTTTGGCACAAAATAAAGGTGTACCCTGCGACTCAATCGGGGGGGGGGGGGGGTGAACTTCAAGGCGTTTCTCTGCTAACATCACCGTCTGCTGATAATATCAAAGCCAAAAATGACAGAGGCTTTTTGTCATTTACTTACAAGAATACAACATTCTTTGTTATATCGTGAAAGAAAGAAGGGTAGACCCTTATGGCAAAATGAACTTCGATAGTTCATATGATTTCGATATTACTGTTGAAAAAGGCAAGAGGTATTAATCTCAATTAATATTATCAATAACTTCTAAAATAAATGAGCTTTCACTTGGCAGCCTCACGCAAGTGCTCCATCTACACACTCTCACATTTCTTTTCCATATCACTTTTTTCTTTCCGCATTGCTTATTTTTTTCTCCCACCTCCGTAAATTACAAATAGTAATGGCGTTTAGTTTAACGACTCTCCGACATATTTGACGTCAGGGTTGAATTAACGTCACGCTGACGTGGCGACGAAGATGCTGTTTTTTATTCTTGGATATATATATATATTTTTGCATTGACTTTCTTTGGTAGGAAATAGAAAGAGTGCCCTTAACTTGCAGTAATGATGCGATTACAATCAACCTGACAAGGATGAATGTGCGCATGCGTTATCAATTTTTAAAACTGTAATCAGTTACGCGACTTGTGAAAAGAAAAACACTACACTCGATCCATCACTTATTTAAGGCGTCAAAGCTCAAATAAGAAACCTGCTAACTAGTTAATTCTTTGGAGGGAAAATAAAAAAATATACGAAAGTATATCATGTTCGGAGATAAATAGCAACTATTTTTTATCTTTTCGCATTCATATTAATTAGGTCTTTATTTACAAACGACTAAGGAAGTTGATATTTCATCTGCGGCTAAAGATATATTATATTCAACCCGATAATATAATTGGACACAGCAGCACTTAATTGTTCAGAAAATGACGATATATGTATGTAATAACACCGTTATCGAATGTTTCCATGCACAGCACAGGGCATTATGGGACACAAGCACCTCGTGCTCATATGCAAATTGGAAGAGCGGGAGAAAAAAAACATGGAATTCCGAAAAAAAACCCGAATCGCTTGGGTCGTTTAGCTAATGAGTCTGGTTCAATTCAGTAAAAATAATTTTTAATCTAAGAAAGAAATTGAATCGCATCTTGTTAATTTTTAACAGTAAAAAGAAACAACAGCACCTGTGAGTAATGAACATAATTAAAGAACAAAGCACCTCGTCTCAAAAAACAGAACGAAAATAAGCATTCACCATACTTTAAATTTTCAACACGTCAATAAAAATATCTGTGGGCTTTTCTACGGGTTTACTCACAAACTTTGTTCATTTCATAATGGCGTTTGTAGACCCCATCTTCAGTGAATTTCATTCAGTTTTGCCTTTTTTTCAATTTCTTTTAAAAATATGTTAAAAATTTTAAAGAATAAAATAGTCGTTGTCGTATAGATAAATGTAATGTGACTAAAAAATAGAAGAACAGTAATTGCGAGTTTTTTTAAAAGAGGAAATCAATTCACCTTTTTGTTGGCTCCAGCTGCTTTTGGACCAAAATCATTCGCACTCATTTCTAAATTTTGCTATGAAGAATTGGGTGTTAACTTAGCTCAATTAAAAATACATGACAGTTTTTTTTTTTTTTGGCAGAAGCTGTCTTTTAGTTAATTAAACTGGGCCGAGGTTAAGAAATTTTTAAAAACGTTGTGGCACTCACGCGATTGACGACTTGAGACGTCTGAATGTATAGAAATTTTACAGCCGTGATAATAGTAGTTATTAATTTCTCTTCGATTATAAAAAGTGTGATTTTACTTATTCAAAACCCAGTTTCAAATTCATGGATTGACGTATTTTGAAGACTCTCCTTTTCTTTGCGGGGAACACCGTTATTTCCTGATGAACAACGGGAATATACGTCATTTTCAAAGCCGTTCCGAGAATTTATTGGTTAATATCAGACTACTCCGTCTTACTACAATGCGCGTACTCGCGTATTCTATACCGTCGAAAGGTCATATAAAATGTACACTTTTCACATTCTAAACTCTGCTTCTACAAGCTCAACAGTGGCAACAATAACAACAACAACAACTACTAACACTACTACTACTACTTCTGCCACATGTCACCAAGAAATAGCAAGTTGTTTTATTCCTCGCATTTAAATAAGCTCTATTGAGAGACCCGTTTGTTTATCGACAGAGATATTGTTGCTGTTTGTTGACAGGGACACTGTTGCTATTTGTTGACAGAGACACTGTTGTTGTTTGTTGACAGAAACACTGTTGCTGTTTGTTGACAGAGACACTGTTGCTGATTGTTTACAGAGACATTGTTGTTTGTTGACATAGACACTTGTTGTTTGTTGACAGAGACACTGTTGTTGTTTGTTGACAGAGCACACGCTTGTGAGGATGCTGTGTAACAGGAAAGGTGCTGTCATGACGACCAGCGTGGCCAGCATGGACAGACAGACGGACGAGGACAACCTGAGCAGTGTCACAGGTGAGGGAAATATTTTTTATGGTCAAGTGGGAGGGAGGGAGGGTCTTTTTGATTGAAGGCCTGAGCCACAGTTGTAAAGCCATGAATAGGACCCATGGAATGGCTTGAGTGAGGTGCCTGAACTGAGATAAGCAGATGCGCTATTTCGACCTATATGGGGCACATCCTCGTTGCTAAGCAATGATGCATGCTATTGCTTTTGTTGCTATGGAGTATATTGCAACCATTTAAAAAATATAGTTTGCTTACCCAGTAGGCCCCCGCAATGAAACACTTACCCCATGTTGTTTTGCGATGCTATTTGTCTGGTTCGGATTGTGGGAGGGTGGCAAGGGGGAGGGGGAGGATCTTCTCAATTAACTACTTGGCATGTGGTTTTAATGAAATCTGAATGGACCGTATCTCCTACCACACTTACTTCCCTGTTTCTTACCAGTTTCTTGCAAAATGATTGTTTTATCTCCATGAAATAGACAAAGATGTTTCCAGTTATTACCTCCTAAAATCGCCAAAATTTATTGAAACAAAATCTGGATAATTGTTTTTTTTTAAAATCAAATTGTCTGGTATATGCAGAAATTCATGCTGCTTTTATGGCACGGATACGTTTAATAGAAGAATTACAAATTTTTATTGCGGGATGAGGGTTGAGGGTGGGTGTGGGGGGGGGGTATTTTTTTAAAGATGAAATGATTGATTTATTAGTTTGTTTGTGCATATATTCATTTAGTTCAAAACACTTTAGCTGTTTATTCTACAAAAAAAGTACCCCCAAAATATTTTATGAAAAAAATAACAATCATAAAATAATGCAATACATGGCCCAATAGAGAATTTAATTTCCGATTGATAACTGTGGCAATATATTCCAAATGGATCGTGGACGGCCGACATCAAAGAGTGGTTTGTGTTTTATTGGAAAAAAATCCAACTGATATTTTAGTCATAAACCAGATTGATAGAGAAGAATGAATAAAGTACATAAAATCTGCACGCGGTGAACGGGGAATTGCGCAACGTGAAATCACAATCATTGCCATTTCGTGGAACTGTTTGCAGCGAGAAAAAATAAGATTTTTAGGATTCACTGGCATAAGACTTCAACTGAGTGACGTAGTAATTGTGATATAGCCTTAGTAGCCTTTAGACACTTACTACTATACTTTAAGATTTAGGGAAACGCGTGGCGAACACATAAGTACTACTTGATATATTGGGGTTTCTGGGTGAAATGGGAAAGTGTAAATTGAAGTTGCCACTTTTTTCAAATCTTAATTTACGTAAAGATTCTGGTGTGATTATGTGCATTCTGTTTTGTTTATATATCTGTATTGTTTGTTTGTAATAGCACGCATGTATTTCCGTTATTATTACTTGATCAAAAGCACCACTTAATTGGGAGGTGGAGTTGTGGCCTGAAAATAATTTGAAATCACTTCCGAATTTTCTGTCCTCGCCTGTCACCGATACGTGGCTAATCTGGAAATGTTAGGCTCTTGATTTGTCTGGAAACTATAGAAAGTGGCCATTGACCGAAATATACTTTCCTGTCAGGGAAAGTAGAATAGACAGTTTTTTTTAAAATAAACATGTCAAAACCTATCATTTGATGCTTTTGTGTATTCACTGAGTAAATTATTATTCCTGTATGCCAATAAACCATCTGCGAGTATTTTAAGTCCACTTGCCGTGACTGGTTTAAGTTGAATAAGTCTCTAAATGGTTTACGGTAACTCGCCAATGATTAAGAATAACATTGCCGTGGGTTCGTCCCCTGATGTCTCAAAGTAAGCGCATGTTTTTGTATGTCTTTTGTTGCCGCGTCAGGCGGATATACATCCTACAATAAAACAATGTAGAAATGTGTATCGCTCTGCCCTGAAGGGAATTGCCGAATCTAGAAGAACAGTTAGTTCCATTTAGATTAATATTCATCAGGGTATTTAATATATCTTAGTTACCCAGAGATCTTCCCTTTGTAAACACCTTTGGGAGGGAGGGGGGGGGGGAAGTGCAGGGATAATACACTTAAGCTGACGGACATATGTCGCACTGTGTCGTTACGACCACAGTGACAGGTCTAGACGAATGTCCCCCCGGACGAGACACGTCACACAAACCTATTTTGGGGAATAAACATATTTGAACTTAAACGATGATCTATATTTAGTGATTTACTGATCATAACCGCGACGCTTTCGCCTTGGGGATATCTCGTATTTTCGTGAGCAAACTATAAAACGAACGTTTCTGAGATAGCTCTATTGCTTTATCATACTTTAGAAATGCCAAGCTGACAGTTTTATAATTTAATTGTCTAGCAATTAACAGAACGCTAATTGAATAGTTAGTCATAGCTGATAAGTAACATTGGACCGAGGGTCTGTATGTACAGAATAAACATATAAAGAAGTTGCCCACTGATACACCTCGCTACGTTATCTGCGGTGTCAGGCCAATGTATGTTATTTCATTTAATTAACAAAAACTACGAGGGGCTTTTTCTTCGAATTTCTCAAAACATCATGGCAGTTGTATATTTCAGCACAAAATTTAAAATTCTGATTGGCACTAATAAAGAAAGATCCGCTTATGGTCCTGACCCATTTAAATTTGTTGGTGAAAAAGATTACAGAAAAGAAATTATTATTATTATTATTATTATTATTATTATTATTATTATTATTATTATTATTATTATTATTATTATTATTATTATTATTATTATTATTATTATTATTATTATTATTATTATTATTATTATTATTACACCTCGAGCTGTATGTTCAACATTTGGCCTACTTTTTCGTTTTCAGAGAAAATGCCAAATCAAGGTGAACATATAACCATCCTGATGAGCCGAGGTAGAAATGGCTATGGATTTACCGTCACTGGAGCTTTTCCGGCCAAGGTCGGCAGAGTAGAGAATGGTACGTTCCTTTTTTAGATCGGAAATGCGCGGGAACTTTAGGGGGAGGAGGGTGGATAGAGGCGGGGGGGGGGGGGGAGGGGGCGGAAAATTTATATCTGAATTGACTTCGTTTGAAACCATAAACTGAAGTTTTTTTTCACTCAGGCTGGGATATGCTTCTGCATGTGTGAAAATCACGTCTGACCGTTATGCAAACGAGAGCAATTACGAGCTAAGATTTAAAAAAAGAAGTAGATTAGGACTTTTCTTTGATCATTGTGTGTAAGGCCTTAACCCTATTATGCGTTGTCCTGCTGTTTCTTTTTATAGCGCGCGAAAAAAGTGACACCAAATAAGACTATAAGTGTGTTTCCCTGCTAATTTTAACCCCATGAAATCTTTTAATAAATGTAAAAAGTAAAGAGGTTCAAGAGCTTGAGATTGAAATTGGATTTTCTCCTTCTTTTAATGTTCACGGAATTTCACTCCATTAAATCTGGCGTGGAGTATAAGTGTAAACTAAGTCTAAATCTCGCAGTGTATATCAGGTGAAGGAACAAAGGGTTCTTTGTGTGAAATGATGTTTGTTGAGATGCTTAAAAAGGTTCACATTGAGAGTATGTTCGTGCATAAAACATTCTTTGTGGGGAGTTTCCTTTTATTCGAATGCTAGGTTTAAAGGTAGTAAGTTAAAAGACACAGCTACATGACAAAAAAGGAAGTTATTTAAATAATGTTGACTTTTATACAATCGCGAGTTTTCAACATAATATAAAAAGTGAAATTACTAGAAGATGAAATGTAGCTGATATGCACTGGTTAATAAATTATTTATGTTTTTATCTCGTGCAGGTTCCACAAGCCAGCAAGCAGGGATTGAGCGTGACGACCACATTATACGCATCAACGGCCAAAACGTGTCGCACTTAGACATGAACGCAGTGGCCTGTGTTGTCAAACAGTGCGATCGCCAAATGGTCATGGATGTACACAGGTATCATGTACGTCACAAACCGGCCACCTGTAACCAAGGCGTCCATACAGATCCAGTGAAAAAGGTGTGTTCGGAGTCTGGATCCGGTAAAAGCTCGGGATTCTCATCGCTGGCGGATACATATAGTGACTCCGAAAGCGACGTGACGTCATACACGACAGATGATATGCCCCCTGCGTTAGCTCCATGGAAACGAGCCACACATGTATCTCCATGGCAACTGTACCACCAATTAAAACAAAAACAGGCAGATATTTTAGAAAATGTGGATTGTCACACCTCGGATTCTGACTATTCTTATTACACCGACACGGAGTCATGTTATTCATGCTCTACGTACAATCTTAACAAAGAAAACGCGGTGGCTGATAAAATGATACCTCAATGCGAGACCTCGTCCCCGAACAACGTTGAATACGCCGTAGTTAACAAACTGAAAAAGCGCGGTCTCTCTTGTCGGGATACCATATCCGATCTTGAACCGGATTCAACGCGGCCAGTGATTCCACCGAGGAAAGCGCCCACCAAATACAAACCGGAAGCAGCCGCTCCGTCGAGAGCGCCACCTGGCGATTACTCCTGCACCAGCCACGGTGAGGACAACAATAATGAGAGCCAGTGGTCGGAAGATTCCGGTCTGGACGTGGCATCGCAACTACCAGTGACGTATCATGTAAGTTACAACGAAATAATGGAGATTATGTTTTATGTAAATAGCAATATCAAATTAATAATATATCCTCTTGGCGTCAGCGCGTTGATATTTTTAACATTAACACTATATTTTGTTTTATAAAATTAATATTTTCACAGAAATGCTAAAGCCTTTAGCAATTTTCCTGTGATCATTTTAAAATGGTGCAAACAACATGCTGAACGAAAAGGCCCTTTCAGTGTTTAATTCCTTCGAATGATGCTGAGTCGTGTGTTGTCTTAATTATCATTATTTTCGTCTTAACAGGGGTTGTCTGAAGAGGAACTGACTAAACAAAAGACAATAGAAAAATTATACAGCGACGAAGTCCGTTATCGAGACGACTTACGTTACGGAATTGAAAATTATGTAATGCAGTTAGAGAGAGGTATTATTACCTCAGAACAACACCAAATACTTTTCCAGAATATTGAACAGGTAAATATATGGCTTTTGTTTCAACAGGTTCAGTTATGTTTGTTTTAAAAAATCTAACAAATATAAAAATGACGGCGGACAGATCTAATTTTAAATTAACCGAAAGGGTTTTTTCTTGCAGTTGCTCAGGCAAATCTAGGCTAAAGTCGAATGAGCTATGAGGGCACAATTGGTTTAGTTCTTTGTATTTTTGTTTTTCACTTGAATTTTTGTTTTCAGCTTTGTAACCTGTCGTCAACATTAGTCAGCACTTTGAGCGCACACTACATGCCGTATTCTGACGCCTTGCAAAGTAGTTCCAAATACATGGACAGCATTGGTAGCGCTCTCGGCGCAGGAATCGACGAAATGTGTGAGGAATATGAGCGATATTGCATAAGTGTACGCGATAGTGTCACGTTACTTATGCAACTACGTAAGATCCGTGACTTTGATCAGTATCTCCAGAAACTATTACATGAAGGAAAACCGAGCTTATGTCAGTTTATTCAAAAACCTGTCGAGCATATAAAAAATATGACATTGGCTACGCTAAAAATTTACAAACTGACGGATGTGCATCATCATGACTACGAGAGTTTACAGGAAGTAGTTCGGGCATTGCGGCGTTGTTCCGGTAATATTAGTCAGGAATATATCCGCCAATCACAGAGCAATCTGACAGCGATTACGTCACGATCTAGTACGTTCTCACAAACGTCGAATCCAAGTGTTGCCAGCAGCGTCGATTCAGAGGTGTGGGATATACAAAATCGGCTGATATTTGGAGAAAATGTGAAGACCTTTCAGCTGACCACTATGTCCCGACACGTTATTTACACAGGCGATCTGCAATACGTCAGTGACGACAAATGGACAAAGGTAAGTCGTCACAAGACTGCAAAGCTAAAATTCTTCCATAATATAATAAACGTATGTTTAAGTTATTGTATGAAGTCCAACGTATACAGATGCCTCCCCCTCTTCCTCCCTCTCTTCATGCTTTTCCTCTTTTTTTCTTTTGGTCAGAAAATGCCTTCATATTTGTTGTGGTACTTAATTGCAATTATGATTGACAGGTGTACGCCATATTGATGAATGACGTGCTATTGCTGACAAAGAAAGGATCTGACAATTTCTTGACGGTTCATGAAAACCCAATTCTCCTCAACGACATCAGGTCCTGTGACCCTGCTGATTCCAAGCATCGTAAGTCTGGACTTCCATCTTGAAATCACGTGATCAATAGAAAACTCTGGCTCACCAGATCATTTTCTACGCATCATTCAATTGCATGACAGATCAGTTTCCGGAGACGAGGAGGGTGGGAGGGGTTACTTTGCAAGAGTTGTGTGTGACAGTTACTTTCTTACATGCGATTAAATTCACGGGAATATGAAATTGTATTTAAGTTTAATTATACACAAAATACTCCAGTCTTGTCACGCGCCTATGTATAAACCAAATATTAATCAGTAGAATATGTTATTTCTTTAACAGCGTCAGAATTTCAACTCAAAGTAGAATGCCACCATTGTGAGCCTCTGGGGTTCGAACCCAAATTCTACACTTTCCGAGCTGGCAGCCTGGAGCAGAAATGTGTGTGGAAAAACTTGTTAGAACAGCGAATCGACCAGATGAGAACGCAAAAGCAATTGACTGTTGCCAAAGTTGCAGAATTGTTATAACTGTGAGATATATTAACTAATTGTATGGGATATATAAATTATGCCACCATTGCCAAAGTGTGCTTATTTATACATTTGTTGATGCTGTTGAATGTGATGCAAAGAAACCAAAATTCATTTTCAGTTGGTCATCACTCGTTAGCCAACAGTAGCTTTTACTCCAGTGAAATACAGTTGTGCACGAAGCCAACCTACAGGAATGTTTGAATCTGTTGTGCTGATGGCTTGAGGTTATTATTCACAAAGTGGTTTAAAAAAAGTTTATCTCTTCTGTTCTGTTCTAAATACCGAGGAAATATGTTGAACTTTGATGGTCTTTTTTTAAACTTTCACACGGAATGTTAAAAATGAACAGCATAGAAACAGAAAGAATTACTCAACAAAAAAAAAAAAAAAAAAAAAAAAAAAAGAAAGAACTCGTGTGACCCGAAGATATTGAAGCTGCGGAAACTAATTAACTGATGCCTTTTATGTAAAACGAAGGCCTGGTTAAACTTGTACAGATACAGTGTATCCGTCTTGAAGTGTATCGGTGACGAACAATGAGTTCTGTTAGCTGCGAACAAATTACCCGAGGACAGGTCATATTTTTGTACAAGCAAATATCCTTTTAAAAGTTCAAAAGTTATCACATCAAAGGTTTGAGTGCGTGAATGAAAGCTGTTTGTTGAATGTGATTGTTCACGTGATTTGTGTGTTTGCCACTGTGTTAGAATTAAACCTTTATGGCACTTGAAGAACTCATTAAAATTAAAAGACTTTCTCGAAAAGATTAAGCCTTTCTTCCCGAGAAAGGAACCGTTAACAAAAAAATATGCTGTGTTCACACTAAATCGGATTCAATCACACCGGTGATTTGAACTATTTCCTATCCATATAAAAACTCTCGCAGCAATATCATGTGTTCAGGTTCTTTTCAGACCAAATTTATTTATAGATATCTTTTTAAAGATGTTTATCAGTTTTACTGATACAAAACAAAACAAAAGCGTCAGATGCAAGAAAAAAACATACAGCATCCAGTTTACCGTTGTTGTCCAACAGCCAACCTCTGTGGCGTCTTGGTCTGTTGTGTATAACACCTTTCTACTCCGCAGAAACACAAGGGATTCAACGAGCATACTGCTATAGGCCCTATCCATCCGCTCTGTGTTTATACACAACAGATTGATCTCAATAGAGGTCAGCTGTTATATAACAACGCAAGTTTACTCCTGCGTCTGAATTTGCCCTGAATTGTCAAACGATATGTAACCCCGGCGTATGTGTCTTCAGGGAATATTGCACTCATTTCACTTTTTATTTTTTTTTTCTCCAACTTAAATCTGTTGTAAAAAAAATATATACATAAAGAATTTGTTACGTTTATACATAGCCATGTAAATTGCGTAGAACTGTTGCATAGAATCATTGCTATTCAGTTTTTAGATTTTCTTTTCAACTAAAGAGCTTACGAATTGTATATACAGTAGAACTTGTGAAATAATACCACCTGATTAGTCTAATTTCCGGAGAGACATTTTGGTGGGGGTGAAAAGCGGTCCTGTTTGTGGCATTATTCGTAATGGAAGACACCTGAAGTGGGACTTTTGAAAATGGTCCTATTTGAGGTGGTCCCATGTGTGGGATGGTGCTGTTATATGAGGCGGCCCCATGTGTGGGATGGTGCTGTTATATGAGGTGGCCCCATGTGTGGGATGATGCTGCTATATGAGGTGGTCCCATTTGCGTGATGGTGCTGCTATCTGAGGTGGTACCATGCGTGGGATGGTGCTCTCCCGATACCCCTAGTACAACAGGATAATTCAGCTCCTCTTTTTAAACCACGTCTTTTGGTCCGTTACGCTTGGCTCGAGAACAGTTCGACCCCGGATAGTTTGGTCCCGGACAATTCGTACTTGACACCCACACACACACACACACACACACAAACACACACACATACACGCATATGCACCTCGACCTTTCCCGTGTTCCGATTGACCATCGGTATCATTCGGAACAGCCCTCACACCGCACATTTACCGTGTCTTGTAAGTAGATAAGTACCACTTGTTAAGTAGAATAGTTTTGTTGTAGCATTAGCCAGAAATCCTGTATTGCTATATTAAATAAGTATTAAATTGATTCATAAGAGAATAATAAATGCTGATAAAATATTATTAATAATTCGTGTTATTTTATTAATGTCTTGCACCTTTTTTCTATCAAAGATGATCCAGAATCCTTCGATGTGCTTGAGGATGTGAAAAATAGAGCCGGAATCTTTCAAGCCTAAGCTTTTGTAATAAGATGGACTCTGGTTTGTTGTGAGGGCTAATCGAGTGAATGATTGATACTAGATAATTGTTTCAACAGTGTGACGAACGTGATGTTTATTTGTAGGACAGACAAGAGAAAATGTAGACATTCGACCTGGCTGCAGGTTTGTGGAGTTGGGTAGGAAGGCGATCTGAGTATTGGAGGGGGGGGGGGGGGGGGGTACATAACTTAGTAATTTTTAATGTGTACCCTGGACTTATTTTATGCCTCCTATATTTTTAGTAGTAAAGTCGGGGGTTGGGGGGGGGGGGCGAGGCAGGAAGAGAAGGAGCGGTCAAAATGTTGTGGCATTCTGTCAGGCTGTTTTGTTACAAGGGGATTGGTTTTTTGGGGCGACACCTGAGGGCATTTTAAAGCGGAAATTTGGAAAGTTTCCTTAAAATTCGGTGGATGTTTCTAAAGGGTATCTCTCTCAACACCCACAGCCCCCGCCCCCCCGCCCCCCCCCTCCCCGTCATCAAACCGCCCTTACTGATAACTGCTTACTGAAGAATGTGTGATAAATGCAAGGCAATCCAAATACTTATCACATGACGTGCCCGCGCTAAGTCCGCGCTTGACCCCCCAGCATCAAAATGTAACCGACAGACAAAACAGTTTCCGTTACTTTAAGACGCTATTAAACTTTGACATCAAATGCCATTAACACTAGACCGGCTAAGTGTGCTGAAATGGTTTTTCAAAAGAAAAAAACACTGCACTAGGAAAGTTCAAATCTTTCAAATAAAATAAATAAGTAACTATTTTACATGCATTACGTCAGTTTTAATTTAATACTAATTGTCGATAATAATGAATAAAAAATTAAGAATAAACAAATCAATAGATAAATAAAAAAACATAAAAGGGCTATGGTTCCCAGAACTTGTTGTACAAAAGTAGAAACTTGGAAAGGTTTTTAGATCCTTGGGCAGGAATTAAACAATTTTACTCCATAATAAAGATTTCCGGGGTGTAGTTTGCTGCAAACTGGGGTTTTGGATTGGGTTAAATTCAAGGTCATGCGATTTAGTCTATCAGATGCAAGGGTTTTAAAATCCAATTAAAAAAAGATAATGTGCGCTTATTTATGCTCTCCCCCTCCCCCTCCCACCCCGCCCCTCCTCCACAATGACACTGCGCTTATCTGATTGCAATCAGGTGCAAATGGTCACACTACAATATGCAGAATACCTGGAAAACATCGAGGAGTAATTCCATATCTTTTCCAGATCCGAACAAAGAAACTGGCCACCATTGTTTTCTGCTTGGGTGAGCTCAAGGAGTATTTATTTACATATAGTTGAAGTCAGAGTGCAGAGTTACATCTGTTTGCTCAACTGCTCTGCTTAAGATTAGTTGCTACATTTAAAGCGTTGATGAGTAATTAGTACCAATTGGTTGCAATTAGCCGCATGCAGTTGTAATATCACTTTGCACGCGGCTGTAATCACGAGGAGTGTGATGGAAATAGGAGGAGGGAGGTCTGCACCGAGTGATCCGTTCTACACACCCTTCCTGTCGGCAGTTGGTTTTTTTTTTCTTGTATAAAGAAGAAAGTGAAGAGAGCGGACACAGAAGAAGACTAAAAAGAGAAAGAGAAAGGGAAGAAGAGGAAGAAAAAGAAAGAAAAGAAGAAGAAAGAGGAAGAAAAGAAGAAGAAAAAACAGAGAGAGGAGGAGGAGAAAAAGAAGAAGAAGAAAAGAAGAAGAAGAAGAAGAAGAAGAAAAGAAGAAGAAGAAGAAGAAGAAGAAGAAGAAAAGTTGAGGGCAAAAAGAAATAGAAAACGTAAGCGAAGCATGTCCAGGAGAATGATATGGAAAAGACGAAAAGAAGAAAAAAAGGAGGAGATGAAGAAGGAGGAGATTGAGGAGGAAAAGAAAAAGAAGGAAGACAAAAGAGACGAAAAAAATGAAAGCAAAACTCAGCAGAATGTAAAATTCGTAGAGGTGATTCACGGTTCGCACACTGACAGCAGTCAATTCCTTTACGGTAAAAACGGGTTGATATTACTAGTTACTTTGAACGCCAAAAAAGATGGAACAATTTTATGAAGAAGTGGCGAATGATTTGGAATGAAATGAGGGATTAAAATGGCGTAACTATCAATCGCAGCTTTCAAACGATTCACCCAAATGTTGAACCCGTTTTTTTTTCTCATACTCACTTGTAACCAATCTGGCAGAATAACTTCGCTTTATTGCCATGATTAGGAGAAATCTAAGAGAATCAACTCGCCAGTTTAAGAAAAATATTTTGCCAACTGAGAGATATATGCCAGATGTTTTAATTAGAAACAGAAAGTAATCAAATGTAGAAAGGTCGGTCAGATTGCAGACTCCTGACTCCGTTTAGGCAGTTGTTGTTGTGTGTGTATGTGGAGCTGCGCTGGGGGAGTGTTGGGCCGTTGTTGTCCCAAAAGCCAACCGCCACAACGACGTACTGACAGGTAAAGCAACGACCGCCTGCCACATTACGCGGGTCATGCGCACACAGCACGTACGCCTGGCGCCAGAACAACCAAAAACAGTGCGCCAGATCTGCTGTAGCGCAGCTTGTGGGCTCTGATACAAAGGCGGGAAGGAGCCGTGCTGACAGGATGCAAAAAAATCCACATTTTTATACAGGAAAACCCAAGCCAAAAAAAGTCAGTTTGTTGCCGATTCAACTAGACTAGTGGAAGAGAGGGGGTGGTCAAATTTGAGTCTTGTTATCAGTAATACTTCGGGCCATTTGAATATCCGTAAAAGGGCACAGTTCTGAAAAGCCAGGCCAGCCCGCCATTCGTGGGACATTCGGTGTTGTTGAGTGCAAGAAATTGTTTGGCATCTCCGTCGATTTTAAAATGGGCCCGTTTTAAGTCGTTGAGTCTCACTGGAATAAAAATGTGTAAAGTGGACCTTTCCGTCTCGGCATTCTATATTTGACTACCACACTTCGGGAAGGGGGAGGGGGGAGGGGGGAGACAGGGGGCATGTAGGGCTACTGGTAAAAATGGGAAATATTGCCACCCCAGCTTATAAAACTGTGGTCATGAACAAAGATATAATGTGATATGCTCCGGGGAAAGAGCCTCTTCCCCTTCAGACATCGCAGCACTGACACCCCTGGTCTACCCCCCAACCCACCACCACCACTCCCCCCCCCCCCAATCCTTACCCCCGGCTCACGCTGGCTCTTACTACTTCACGTTCTGGATCGCAAGTTATACAATGTCAGGTTTTAAGAGATTTAAAGGCTTCACGTAATGGCAATTACATTCCAGAGCTCTGTTGGGATAGGATGAATTCCATTAGGACAACAGCAGGCTTGCAGTTTTATGCAGTGATGCAATTACCCCTGCCAGATGAAGAGCTTGCACTGTTGGCCGACTTAATGTCAATAGACAGACAGAAATACTGCCCTTGCTCACCCACGGAATCACGGAATTAGGGCCTAAATTGTTAAGAAATGTAAAATACAGTGAATTCGCTATAAAACCAAACGAGTTATGGGCTATTTCCGGTTTAATAGGGAGTGGGGGGGGGGGGGGGTTGGGGGGAGGGTCTCTATCTATGGTATGTGGATTCTATGTTTTATTGGATCTCTCAGCCGATAAAGAACGTCTCGGGTAACATTTACCTTTCAGATTCGGCAAGATACTGTTTTCTCTGTTTATCTTTGTTTGTTTTTGTTTCATACTAAAAGTAGCGACAAAAAAAAAATATTACGAAGTCACATATTACATTTGTAAATTTGAAAAATTGGCGTTTACATTTCATTTGTCATACCTGTCCAATAATATACAACGGCTATTTGTATTTAAAAAATATAGGTGTTGCGATCGAAAAAAAACGAAAATAGTTTTCTAATAGAGGGTTTTTCCAGTTTAAAGAGGTTGTAAAATTAAGAGAGGTTGCCAACTTACAGAGGTTTTCAGTGCGAACAGGTAGTAGAGTTTGGAAAGGTTTTCCACTTTAGAAAGGTTATAAAATTTGTAAAGCCGTTCACGTTCAAGGTTTCACCGTACTTCGTTTTGCCTAGCACACATGCTCGACACATGCACCAGTTCTAACCGAACCTCCAGCCTCCCACCCACCCATCCATTTCTTGAACAGTATTCGTCGGATGCATTGGACGCCGTTCATCTCCCCCAACAACCTTTGAAGAATTTATAGCCTTTCCTCACCACTGCAATTTGAGTATCTTTTAAAAAGAAATATTCTGCAGACATTGTTCCTACATAGAAAACGATAAAAATGTAAACATAAAAGAATCAGCTAGCTGTATTGCCAGTGGGGAACTCACCCGAAACTTACCACTCACTTCAGATCCACATCGCTTGGATTGTTTTGATGCTATTAATCACAAAGTGTTGCCAGTAATTGCTACACTAATGCATTTCTGGCGTTATATTGCCAGACAATTGTTTTTGGGCATTTCACTTCACTGTTAATAACAGCAAGCAATAAATGGTTATACCAAATCTATAGTATGGTACTTAACCCAAAGTGGTTCCAAGCAATTAAATGTTCCTGATATGAGAAATATAACGAACTTCTAGTCAAAACAGTTCGCAAGTGTTTGTTGATGTTTAGTCAAACTGCCGAAACGTTTAAATGAGCGATAATATGGAGCAGTGAAGAATTTGGTCTACTCCGGTCGGCATCATGACGTTATTATAATGGCGTGACGGCGTGACGTACTGGTGAGACCTCTTCCAGACTCAATGGACTGTGAAGTAGATTTACCAGAACGTATAATAAAACCAGATCAATTTATCATGGTTTTTAAACATACCCGCTTTTATGCTGGAAATATGTGCGTACATGTAAAGTTCTACTTATATATTCCTTCTTGGTTTTACTTGTGAACACGTGACCATTACAGGCATCGCAATGACTGCCTTCTTGGTTGACAAAAACAAGCACTAGCAATATCAAAATATTGCAATTATGATGAATTTTTTCCAGGAAACATATGACGGATTAGTAAAAAGAATTAAGGCAAAGAAAGCGGTATCGATATTGTAGAAATAAGACCACCAGCAAATGGACATCCGCTGTAACTAAAATGGTCTGATTGCGGGTTGGAGGCATTCACGCCTGGGTAGGGATGAAGGGGGGGGGGGTTCACGTACCAAATGGTGACAATGGGTGTCCATGACTTTTAAAACGACCCCTAAACGCCGAGTGCTAATTTTGAAATGATAAACCGTCCCTTTTTAACCATACGCGGAATGAACTTCTGAAAGAAAGAACATTTCGTCCAGTTTTATAAATAACTGGATTCGTCCGTGGCTGCTGGTTCGGCAAATAAGTAATACAAATGTTTCAATCAAAGTTGGCCAGGTATCGGATCCTTTCACCTATTTCCATAAACTTACTTTGGTCTTGCCAATAAAATGTGAGCTGCTTGGCAAATAAACTACGATACCAACAAAACTAATTAGTAAGCCACACTGTAATAACATCAGGAATTGAAAACGAGAAGTGGAGGTTTGTTCTATGTAGTATTAAGTTACAGCAATTATTTTTTGCGTAAAACAACGAAGCGCAAACGGGTTGCATAGAAAAAGTGCTTGGTTATCCAAATGAAAGATGTCTTGTCATGTATTATGCCAACCAGCGCTAAGTATGCTCTGAACTGGTGCTAAGTATGCTCTGGACAAGTGCTAAATATGGTCTGGACTGATGATAAATATGCTCTGGACTGGTGCTGAATATGGTGTGGACTTGTGCTAAGTATGCTCTGGACTGATGTTAAATATGCTTTAAATTGGAGCTGAATATGATCTGGACTGGTGCTAAATATGGTCTCGACTGGTGCTAAGCATGCTCTGTACAGGTGATAAATACAGGTGCTGTACGTTCTGGACTGGTGCCAAATATGGTCTGGATTGGTGCTAAATATGGTCTGGACATGTGCCGAGTATGCTCTGGATAGGTGATAAGCATGTTCTGGACTGGTGCTATGCATTATCTGGACAGGTGCTTAGTATGTTCTAAGCTGGTGCCAAATATGGCCTGGACCGGTGCTAAGTATGCTCTGGACAGGTGATAAGTATGTTCTGTACTGTTGCTAAATGTGGTCTGAACTGGTGCTAAGTATGCTCTAAACTGGTGGTAAATATGGTCTCGTCTGGTGCTAAATATGGTCTGGACTGGTACTCAGTATGCTTTAGACTGGCGTTCAATATGATCTGGACTGGCGCTAAGTATGGCCTGGACTGATGTTTAGTATGAACTGGACTGTGCTAAGTATGATCTGAACTTGTGCTAAGTATGGTCTGGACTAATGTTTAGTATGAACTGGACTGTTGCTAAGCATGATCCTGACTAGTGCTTAGTATGATCTGGACTCGTGCGAAATATGATCTGGACTGGTGCTAAATATGATCAGGACTGGTGATAAGTATGATCTGGGTTACTTATAAGTATGATCTGGACTGGACTAGTGCTAAGTATGGTCTGTATTGCTGCTTATTATGAACTGGAGTGCTGCTAAATATTATATGGAGTGATGCTATGTTTGGTCTTGAATAGTGGATAGTATGAGCTGAGCTGTGTGTAAATATGATCTGGACTGGTGCTAAGTATGGTCTCGGTTGATGCTTAGTATGAACTGGAGCGTTTGTAAGAATGGTCTGGACTGGTGCTTATTATGATCTGGACTAGTACTACGTATAATCCGGGTTCATGTTAGGTGTCGTCTAAATTGGAGATAAGTGTGAAGTGGGCTTGTGGTAAATATGACCTGGACTGGTGCTTAATGTGCTCTGAACTGTTTGTTATTGTGACATTGAGTGGTGCTAAGTCTATGGTCTGGGTGATGCTAGGAATAAAGTTTGATATGGGCTGATGCTAGGAATGATCAGGGCTAATGCTTAGTAGGATTAGGGTTGGTGCTAAATATGATCTCAACTAGTGCTAAATATAATCTAGTCCGGTGGTATACAAGGGAGAAGAGACAGAATTAGCTAATTCGTGGCAACAAAATGTTAAATTCCGACTCCACTAAATGAATCAGATGTAAATTTTGCACCCTTTCGACTTAAATATACGTTATTTTGCGATACTTGACAAAAGAAGTTTGTTTTGAGACACGGAAGATGTTCTTTTTTATTTGGATCAATTGTAGGCATTCGTTCTCTTGTCCCCGCTTACATGATCTGGGTTGGCGCTAAGTGTGATCTAGGCAGGAATGAATGAGAACAATTATATGTGCCTTATATAGTTGCCGCACTCATGCTCAACAACTTCCACGGATCATAAATACCGTTAGGATTCCCGTAGCAAAATTCGATCAAAAACAAACACTGAAATATGTCAAAAAGATACCGTTTCTGAATTGGAAAGAAATAAATTGAGTAGAAAGGAACCGCATTAATAAGGCAGCCTTCTGTAGTACTGCTGCGGTTTGTTTCGAAGTCGACTGTAGAAGACTGCAAAAGACCTACGGTACATTAACTGCAAAAGTACTGCATTTAACAGCAGTGTTACCAATGGAGAGGTGAAAAGAAGCTGTAACCGAATACATAATGGGAACTTTGGTACCTAATACAATGGGAACTTTGTTACTGAATACATAATGGGAACTGAGGGCATTTTGGAGAATCTACAAATAAAACTGCATTTGTACCAAATTTCGATTGTTATTAACGCATATCAGAGCACCTGTATACCGAAAATGACTGCAATGTTTTGAGTTAATTTAATGACGTAAGAATTTAGGTCACCGCTAAGTGTTTTGAAGAAATGGAGTCATTTTGAAGAATCTGCACAGAAAACTGCATTTGTACCGAATTTTGATTGTTATCAACGCATGTCAGAGCAACAGCATGCCGAAAATGACTGCAATTTTTTAAATTAAATTAATGACGCAAGAATTTAAATCACCGCTGACGGTTAGAAAGGCAGTCTGCGTTAGAAGATACTTTGTTCAAACAAGCTGAGGCAGAAGCAAACATATTAAATGCAAGCAATCTAGTTATTTGAAGTTATTAACGCGTGGACACAGAAAAGGTGACAGTCAATTTAAAAATATTCAGCAACAATTCAAGATGAACTCTGTAAGTTACTTAGGTTTTGTAATCTTTGCTTTCATCGCCGTGAAAAGTAGATGTTAAGGCAGTACTCCTAAATTTTGACACTTTCACGGAGTTCAACAATTTAGGTGATGTGGGGGATCAAAGTGTTGTAACTCTGAATTTTGTTTGTTTAGTCAAGACGGACGTATGTTTAGAATGAAATAAATAAAAAATATAATAAACCGAAAAACAATTTCTTATGAATATTTCCATTGTAACATGCGTCTGTTGTTTAATCTATCCAATCTGTTTGATAAATTTAGACATTTTCAATAACATTAAAACTTCAAACTGCTGTAAATTATTATTGCCCCAAAATTGTGTTTTTCTCTCAGATTCCAGGATTCCACGATTTGTCTACACGTTAGCTATCTTTGAATTCAGTTACCATTGTATCCGTCTTAGTTGAAAAGATCAATAACCTCGCATAGCTGAGTTAGGCTTTAACCTATGTATAAAATGACATTAAAGAGCTACTACCAGGAGTAATTTAGAAATAAAATTGTATATCTTCCTCAGTTGATCTGATATAACTTATCGCTGTTTTTGTTACCATCAGGAGTAATTAAGAAAAATGTATATCTTTCTCAGTACATCAGATCTAACGTAGCCTAGTTTTTTTACGATTTTGTTCATATTTGCGACGTGCTGTAGAAAATATATTTAGCAATAGTATGTATTTTTTCAATATTCTGAAAGAGCAAAGAAGTGCAAGAAAAGTCCATTAACAGCGACTCGCTTACTGCATGCATTTGATCTTTCGAATCATATCAAAAAGGCATTTTTTTCTATTCACAGGGGAAAGTTTAATTAGGAACTGCCATTGTGTTTAGACTTGAGAAGCTTTTGTCCTCTATTTCACCAGAGAGAGTCGCCTTTGTAAATTGTTTTTTCCCTGAGCAGTCCGATATAACTAGCTTTAAATATATTTACAGCTTATTCCAGGAAAATAGAAACAACCACTGAACTGGAACTGAAGCAAAGTGGTCCGATTTCAGGGTCCTAGTTATGGGGTTTTCATGATTAGTGCATATCTAGAACGAGACTGCTGACAAATGGGCCCCATTTGTCAAAACGGTTGTCTATTGTGCAAATTGTAGACGCGCCATACAGATTGTGAACACAGTTCAAAAGCAAAAGACTTTAATTTTCAATTTATATCTTAATTATATGATGTTTATAAGCACGTTTATTAAAATTGACACTAAAATAACCAATTTAGCATGCGGATATTGTGCTGCGAATCAAAATAGATTTTTTTATATCTCTCCAATCTACATTTTCTCCAATTTTGTTTCAATCCCATCACTACCAAAAAGGAGTGAAACGAACCAATGTTTTTTATGAAATGAAACTTGCGCCGATCCTGGCCTTTCTAAGCATACTTTCGTCTCATTCTTAAACATTTGAATAGGAAGCAATTACAAGTAAAATGATTTCAAATATATTTAAAATTGTTTTATAATTTTAAATACATTTATATTTTAAATATGTTATGTATTTTGTAATAGTGCAAGCTTTGCAAAATTTCACCAGAGAAAATCAAGTAGAACTTGATACATATTTATAGGCAATATGTGTATTCAGGCAATTCGTGAATTGCCTGAAATTTCAATGCAATTCGTGAACTGCCTGTAGAGGTTAGGCAATTCGTGAATTGACTAATATTTTCAGGCAGTTCGTGAACTGCCTGAAATTTAAGGGTTCCTTGTTCACAAATTGCCTAAAGACGTTTCAGGCAATTTGTGTATCAAAATATTAACTGTTTAACAGAGCCAAATTTGTTAATTTCTTTCTTTATAATCGAAATAATTGCAATTAAGGCATGTACTTGGGGGAAATATAATAGGGGTCTTAGCATACGTGTCTTACCTGACCATGTTTCATAATTGCAATTATGGCCAGAGTAAGACATTGTCCTATGGACTCCAATTTCCGGTGTAGGTCAATGGCCAATAATGTTTCTCACAGGAGTAGGGAATCAATTAAGTGGCCTATCACTTTCCTTCTAAGTTACTCAGAGGCTTAGGTCTTATAATATAAAAGCAGTGTATTTTGCTGTTTGATATTCAACATTCAAATGCAGAAGAAAATGGCAGAGTCATACGAAGACAAGTTCAAGGCTAAACTCTACAAGAAATACGAGTGAATCAAGAAATACTACATGCCAAAAGAACATTATTACTCCGTAATCCAGGCTGTAAAAGCCTCCAAAAGTACGAGGTCCTTCAATGTGGTGATGTCGAGAAGCTGATCAAGAAGCGGTCTAATTCTGATGAGGATCCACTCTACTACGTCAGCCTCAAAGATACATATGACGTAATAAAGAGGGAACACGTTGCAACCGGGCATGGCGACCGCGACCGAATGACAATTGAAATAACCAAAAATATGGTGTTATGCCTTTTGCTTGAGACAAGTGTAATTAATTCTTTGAAATGTAGCAATAAATGGAAGAAACGTCAAAACTTGCTCAATATCCTTTATAAAACATGATTCAGGCAATTCGTGAACTGAATGGTCCCTAATTTCAGGTCATTCACGAACTGTCTGAAAATTTTAGTCAATTTACGAATTGCCTAACCCCAACAGGCAGTTCACATGGGCCTGAAAATTTCAGCAATTCACGAATTGCCTGAATTCACAAATTACCTGTAACATATATACATGTAACTGTACGCCACATAACTGCATAGAGGACAGACTTCGCCTGCTGTTTGCAGAAACGTACCAGCTTTGCTGAGGGATGCCACATAACATGCAAGTAAGTGTACGCTACATAACTGTACGGAGGACAGTCTTTGCCTGTTGTTTGCAACAACGTAGCCTTACTGAGGGACGCTACATAACATACATGAGAACATGTCATTTTGTTAATTCTTTATATCTGAATAAAATCTAAATAATATGCATGGAATTGTTCAAAAGGGCTTATTACAATGGAATGTGTTTTCCTGATTCATTACAATGTTTTATGCTAATTCTTGCTTCAATAAAGCTCATCCTACATACTTTACTTATGCTGTTTCCAACTTAGTTTGGCCTTTGGTTTAATTAGTATGGTGTTCTCTAATTTATTTAGTATGAGCAAGTATCTTGGTCAGTAGTGCTCTCCGATGTTCAGTATTTTGTACACCGTATTCAAGTGTTGTTCTTGCTTTTGTATCCAAGTGTTCCTTCTTTCAGTACAGCGTGCTCAAATGTTCAGTGTTTCAGTACAGCGTGTTAAAGTGTTCCATGTTTCAGTACAGTGTATTCAAGTGTTCCGTGTTTCAGTACAGTGTGCTCGACTTTTCCGTGTTTTAGTACAGCGTGTTCAAGTATTCCGTGTTTCAATACAGTGTGTCCAAGTGTTTCGTGCTTTAATACAGCGTGCTCAGGTGTTCCGTGTTTCAGTACAGCGTGTTAAAGTGTTCCATGTTTCAGTACAGTGTGTTCAAGTGTACTGTGTTTCAGTACAGTGTGTTCAAGTGTTCCATGTTTCAGAACTGTGTGTTCGAGTGTTCCGTGTTTCATTAGAGTATGTCCAAGTGTTCCGTGCTTCAGTACAATATTTTCAAGTCTTCCATGTTTCAGTGCAGTGTGTTCAAGTGTTCCATGTTTGAGTACAGCGTGTTCAAGTGTTCCATGTTTCCGTATAGTGTGTACAAGTGTTCCGTGTTTCAGTACAGTGTGTTCAAGTGTTCCGTGTTTCAGTGCAGTGTGCTTAAGTGTTCCTTGTTTCAGCACAGAGTTTCCAAGTGTTCCGTGTTTCAGTGCAGTGTTTTAAATGTTCCGTGTTTCAGTGCAGTGTGCCTAAGTGTTCCTGTTTGAGTACAGTATTTTCAAGTGTTCCAAGTTTCATTATAGTGTGCTCAGGTTTTCAATGTTTTAGTACAGTGTGTTCAAGAGCTCCATGATTCAGTAGAGTGTGTTGAAGTGATCCGTGTTTCAATACAGTGTCCTGAAGTGTGCTTAAGGAGCACTTAAGCACACTGCACTGAAGTGTTCCGTATTTCAGTAAAGCGTGTTGAAGTGTTCCGTGTTTCAGCACATTGTGTTTAAGTGTTCCGCGTTTCAGTATAGTATTTTCAAGTGTTCCATGTGTCAGTGCAGTGTGTTTAAGTGTTCCATGTTTGAGTACAGCATGTTCAAGTGTTCCATGTTTTCGTATAGTGTGTGTACAAGTGTTCCGTGTTTTAGTATAGTGTGTTTGAGTGTTCCGTGTTTCAGTACAGTGTGTTCAAGTGTTCCATGTTTCAATACATTGTGTTGAAGTGTTGTGTTCTGTGTTTCACTATATTGTGTTGAAGTGTTCCGTGTTTCAGTACAGCGCGCTCAAGTGTTCCCTGTTTCCGTATTGTGTGTACAAGTGTTTCACGTTTCAGTACAGGGTGTTCAGGTGTTCCGTATTCCAGTACAGTGTGTTTAAAACGTGTTAGGACGTTCCGTGCTTGAACCTGATATGACACGTCTAAGCGTTCCGCGCTGCAGTACAGGGTTTCCTAGTCTTTAGTGCTTCAGTATAGTGTGTTCAAGTGTTTTTTTTGACTGAGTATAATGCGTTGCAATTGTTTTTCGCTTTTGCACTGTGTATCAGATTTTAATTTTCAGTATGGTTTAATCTTTCAGACGAGTAAATACCACAAATGAGAATCTTCATATTACTAACTGCTAAATTTTTCTTTATTATGCAAATAATATGGAAAGCACCTAATTCAACCGTATGGAAAAGATAACAGTATAACAGAAATTCTGTTGCCTTTATGAAAACAGGAGGCTTCTGTTCGACTCCTGTCCAGTTATAACTGTGTTAGGTAGGTACATAAAACATTAAATTTAAATTACTGTTATTGTGTGGCTGTTTGAAGTGCTGTTATCACTCGCTAACCTAAAGTAATAAACACTCGATGGTGCTTCACACTGAACAATCATACGCTGTCTAACTAATGAAACTGGTGTCCTGCATTTCTTTGACTGAAGAGCCTGCTGTCTCAGAGATGTATTAATTCTCAAAAATGTTCATGGTCTTTTTTAGTAAGAGGCATAAATATATTATGGCAAGATAAAAGAACAATTGCACCACAATGCCGAGAAAATATGAAAGGTGTCAGTAGGTTACAGAAGATGGCAGTAGGTGGCTGTCGTCTGCTGTAATGTTTTTTCCGAGAGGGGTATACGAAAATGATCAGGAGCGAAGGAGTTTCAACACTGTGCAACAAAGCACCAAGGCAAAACGTTTCATAAGCAAATACCTATAAGAGGGAAGTGAGCAACGGAAATTAGATTGAATAAGGAAACTGAATGAATTACTGGTAATTTAGGTACCAAATTTAGGTACTTTGGTACCTCGGCTCCGAAGATAAAGAGAGTTGATGATTGCTGGTTAATAACGGAGATTTCAGTTCAATGTTCACCAACTGCAATGCATTTATTTCCTTTACAAAGCACATATTTCGAAAAATGCAGTTCAAATGGTGAATCTATTTTTTTCAACTTCGCAATTCAATACAACTTGCATCAGTTATGTCACCAGTTTCAAGTGTAATACTATGAAATAAATATTTACTTTGAAACCTATACAACCGTAATACCTGTCTCTTGAATGTTGTTTGAAAACACAAACAATGGTATGACTTGTAACTGCCATCTCAAGTGCCAAGAATGGCAGTTAAAGAAGTTGTAAAGCACAGGTGTATGTGAACATAGTCATGATTTCGTTAAATAATGTCTGTAGAGAGAGGGCTAACTTGGCTATTATGAATGTTTGTTTGCAATTGTAATAAAGATAAAATAAAAATAATAACTATTGTCACTATTATGATAATTATTATTGTCAAAAATAATATTAGCAGTATGATATTATTGCTATTGCTATTAGTATAAATGTTTAAAAGGTTAAAGCATTAGTAGTAGTAGTATCTGTAGTGATGCTGTTTTACTTGTATTAGTGGTGTTAGTTATAGAAGCAGTTATAGGAGCAGAGATAATGGTTTAATTAGCCACAACAATATGCTATTGGTAGGTTGTAGTATGGCAGCAGTGGCGAACTGAAGTAATTCCCTACATGTATTTATAGATTTCATGTGAGGTTGATTTACTATGTTATTCGTCACATTTTGTCTTCTTTTCCGGTCCGAAATTTCCAGCTTGCTTCTCTTATACCAGTATAGAAAAACGAAACTTATGAGCAGGACGACAGAGAATAGGATGATCTGCAAGATATTCATTTAAAATATTTTAGCGACAAAGCAAATCTGAGCTCTGAATTTATCACATATAAGTACGCACCCTTAATTAGGATATTACAGGTCAAAGCTGAACAGCGCAAAGCACCTTGTCTTAAAAAAGGATAAAGAGTTTGACCTTACTTTAAAACTCTTAACAGAGAAAAGTGTAACTTAATGATCGTGACCTTGACTTTTTAGGTTGAAGGTCAAATGATTTCTGTTCCAAGAAAATCATTAGAGATTTTGAATTAGTTTTACGACATTTTGGAATGTCAGAAGTAACTTAAGTGACAATTGTGTGATCTTGGTTGCGATATATCTCAGACACAGGGTCTATGCCCAACATATGGATACCCACCTACATAAGTTTAATCTCAAGATCTGGATCGTGACCTTGGATTCTGCATGACTCTTTAATTTGGCTATCTCCCTCATGTTGCATTGTTCCGAAAATATATAATATATGCCTAGTTCAACATCGTCCTAGATTTTAACACAGTATTGACAGCTAAAGAAGCAGCAAAAATATAAACACTACTTAAATCACTGTAAGTAGTGGCTGGTACTCCGTTAATAGATATGAATGCAGCAACGAATGCGGTGTTTCTAGAAGTAGCGGCAGTGGTTGCACTAGAAGTTAATTAGCACAAACAGTATCAGCACATATTAGCACTAGTACTAGCAGAGAAAGTTCTTGTAACAGAGGCTCTAGTAGTAGTTGTTGTAGTGGCATTGATAGAAGTAGTAGTAACAGCAGAACTAGTAATAATACTATAAGAGAAAACAACAGGTAGTAGCAGTAGATATGGTAAGTGCTGTTCTTGTGCCGTTATCATCATTTTCAGACTACTTACTGTAAACTTACCTCATTTTCCGTTATGTGTAGAAGCAGAAACAGCAGTAACTAGACCGAACTCTGCTAGATAGCAGAATGACCCACTTGTAGAAGCAACTGAAGATAATTTTGTATTAATTTGTGACCGAGAAGGTCAAAATCACGTGGTACCCCTTCTTTCTTGTCGTTTTGGCCAAACGGGTTTAAAATGAACCCCAAATCACTCTATCTCTAGCCTTTTTCAGGATAAAAAACCGGTTGTTGACCGTGATCTTAACCGAGGTCAGGTCACCGAGGTACCTCTTATATAACGTTGTTATAACACAGCTTCGAGATACTTGTCAACTTCTGTTTTTTTACCTCCACCTTGATTGAGAAGGTCAAAGTCACCCAACTATGTCTTGTGTAAAGTTGCTTAGACCCAACGTGTCGAAAATGAGCTCAGTATGCTCTATCTCTAGCCATTTTCGAGATAGGTCGGCCTATTCAAAATGCAAAGTTACCTACTGACTCAAACGCTAGGAGGACTTTTCTGAAAAGCATTTTGTAGAAAATAACTTTGACCTTAATTTGACCGTGACCTTGACCGTTGAAGTGTGTGAATTCACATCAAATAGTGTAGGAGGAGTTTTCTGGAAACCATCCAAAGGGAAAAAGATAAGAAAAAGGAAAAAAGACAGAAACTTCCAGAAACGTATTACAAACTTATATTCAGTTGCAAAAAACGAAGTTTGCAAGTGGGAATAATAGAAGTAATAGTAGCGGTAGATATAGTAATTGCTGTTCTCGTACCGTAACTATCATTTTCAGACCACTTAATGTGAAATCACCCGCCACTCCGTCATGTATAGATTGTGATTTAACTTAAACTGTATCTTTTGATTTGTTGCTTTTGTAGTAAAAGGACCTTTCTCGTGTGACATCACGCAAGCACCTGTAAACGGCTGCCTTTCTGCCTTGCTATAAAAAGATTCTGTATCGTTTGGTATCAGTCAAACGTCTGTAAACGAGTCTGAAGCAGTGTGACGTTGAGGGTGATATTTAAAGAATCTACTATAGTGTGGTAAACTTGTAAAAGGCCTTAGCATTGTGCCATGCTTGCGTTAATATTAATTTTAATTTATGTATGTAATTGTGTGTGTGTGCATGTGTGTGTATGTGTGTGTGTGTTATAATAGCAGAATAATAAATAAATAAATAAATAAATAATTCGACTCTTTTACCATTTGTCAATGCTCATTTTTTATTCAATACAAAATCAGGAGCTGAAAGTGACTTCGTGAGTGATTATGTTTCATAGATATGATTGCCATTAAGCTCTCTTATGCTTCTCAAATCCTCAAATTAGGGGTACTCGAATCACATCTCATGTAAATGCAGTCCCTGTATTTCAGACATACACCTGTGTCTGCCTGAAAATAAGTTTAAAATCTCAATATGTGTGTCTTGAAATATGAAGCATCAATGTCACAACTGTTTGTATTGCCATAAATCTGATTTAACTTCTTGAAAATAAACAGAGGAAATTGTAGGACTTAAAACGTTTTAAAGTGCAATTTTCTATAAAATCAAGCACCTTACACGTCTTAAAGTGTTTTAATAATTTTTGCAATTGCAATTTATTTTCAATGGCTGAGTGAATGTATTTTCTGTTTCTATAATAATTCTCAGTTTGCGGTTGCCTGGGTAAAAACGCAAATTTTGAAACATGCTGTAATATGAATGGCGGGGGGATGTGAAGTATGTAAAAGATGTTCATTCATAATTTTTATGATGGAAATGACGCACGTAAAAAAAAAAACAAAATTATCTAATACAAGTACCATGTTACAAAATTTATTTTGAAATTCTTTTAAGGAAACATCTTCGGTATATGTATTGTTTTTGTTATTTTGTTATGTTTAGCTGTCTCTACCTCTTCATTCATCCAGTCCTGGTCGTTTTTCGTGCTTCACCCCCTCCCCCCACCCCCACCCCATTCCATTTCATACCGTCTTTCTGGCTGGCTTTCTGCTTCTCCTGTACCGCAATCCTTTACCTTTCCTTCATCCTGCTCTACGCTTCCCATCCCCCCATCCCCATCCCCTATCCCCCCACCCAAACCATCCCCCCACCCCTCATCCCTCCAACGCACACCCTCAGACCCTTTTTAAATATTTTCCAAATCAAGGGTTGTTCCACAGACTTTATCATGGAAGGAAATATCATGGAAGGAACACATTCCTTTTGGAAAAATATCAAGTTTCTTCTCAAGCATCCAAATTCAAATGTTTACTCTCTAATTGAGAAAATAAATGGGCTTTGTGTGATCTTCCTGCCCTTTCAACCCGTTCCTCTTTCACCCGGGCGCAGACTTTAGCCCGGGGCAGGGGCCTCATCCCGGGGGCCGGGGCCTCAACTCGGTTGCGGAACCCCAGCAAATATTATATCACCATAAAGCGAATTAAAAGATATTTCATAATAATGATTAGAGTCTGTTAATCTTATAGAATGTCAGTTAAGTTTCGTTTTTTTCTGGAACAGCCCAGAAAGTGGACAATTTGAATACATATAGTTGTGAACAAGGAATGCATAATTATGTGGAAATAATTGGTAATAATTACAGTGATTAGTTTTTCACATCATTAAGGCTTTGCCTTGGCACCTAATTTGCGCGGCACACCCAGTTTATCAAACTGATAAGTACAAACATTCCTCCCCATCGTCATAAATTCACGCCCGGATATGTGCAGTTTCACCATTTTCGTCAGTCGGGTCCTTAACATTCCGTATCTGGTGTAAATATCACTCTCAAAATGCAGATTAACACTTTTATTTTTTGTTCACATTTATTCGTCTGAAGCACCCACGAGTAGATCTTGCTTTGATCTTGCAGCAACCCCTCCAGCGCAAAGATTAGTGGTTCGGGGGTCGCCCTGAAATGGACACAAGAATAAACCGAGTTTTATGTTCTTGTTTTACTCCGGCTTGGCTGAACTAAGCCAGTTTTAAGCCGGAGTATGATAGGCTAAGCCGCGGCATCCACGCTGACTTAAGCAAGCAAGCCAGAGGGCTCAGTTAAACTTAGTGAAGCTGCAGTATGAAAATCGTATTAGACGCATGAGCCACAGTCCTACGCTACAAAGGTTCGGGGCTCTATATTTCCAGCGTCGATAAAACCGTCCTCGAGGGTTTGGGGTATCGAAACGGGAATTTGAGTTCGCTGCCGGTAGGTTTTTAAGTCAACCGGAAGTCTCGTCGTTTGTAAAAAAAAAAAGATGATCAGCTAAATGACATAACTACTTCATTGCAGCTGCCCCCCCCCCAAAAAAAAAAGCTAAGTCACGAGTAATATCACTGTCACTCCATTTGCGTTGTTTTCGATCACAAGTGCTCTGTGACATCTTTTTGGCTCACAAAACATGATGCCAGATCTTCCGGGTTCAAGCTTAGAAAGTTTCAATTAAATCCGATCTTTGACGCGGCGACAAAAAATGACCATTTTTTCCTCACGAAGTCAAGCAACACCCACCCCCAACCACCACTCTTCAGTATAAGTTTCATGTGGGCAATTTGAAGGTTTCTTTTGAGGCACAGTGATACTCGATGATAATTATATCGCTTTGGGGATTATCTGCATAAGATTATTAAAGCTGAAAATAAACCGAGATTGGGAAAGTTGAAAACAATGGAAATTTTTGAGTTCACTGGTAAGCTGCTTGAAACGGTAATTAAATATTTAACCTAGCTTTGTCGAATGGCGATTACCATGCGTTTCAATGATTGATACACTTAATATTGCTTATCAACAGGCTTGTGAAGTGTATCCCAAGTGTAAAACTGATAGATCGATCTGTTAGTAATAAATATTTATACCACCCCGAAGTTTAATCTGCAATGATGCGTCCAGCAAGCGCTTATCTAGCATCATTATAACGGCAGTTTACACGCTGAAACAAAATACATTTAATTAATCAAACTCGGGAGCTTAGAATAATTAAGAAATAGTCAAAAACATTGAGTCTTACATAGGCTAGATTTCTACGTTGACAAACGCTAACGCAATTCAGTTTTAGTAAAAACATTTTGCCATTGTTCTTTTTTTTTTTTTTAAATACGACGATTGCTTTGTCCATGAACAGCATCGTCAGAACTAAACAGTGGCTGCGAAGTCCCCGGGGGGGGGGGGGCACTTATATGAAATTTGTTGCCATGCAAGTTCAACAAGACGCGGAGGAAAGGGAAGGGGGTAATTTTGAGTGCAGAATTCGTTAAAAAAAGGGGGGTGTAAAATTTTCATTAAGTACTCCGCGTTTCTCATAAAAAGGGAGCGGGTGGGGTTATTTCGGAATTTTTGATAGGTGAGTGCCCCCCCCCCCCTCTTCCCCCGGACAAAGCCCTTACAAAACATGTACAACGATGTCTATATAGTGACTGTCGAGTCCATGCAATCATGTGCAGAGATGTCTATACACTGACTGTAGAGTCCATGCAATCATGTGCAACGATGGCTATACAGTGATTGTAGAGTCCATACAATCATGTGCAGCGATGTTTACACAGTGATTGTAGAGTCCATACAATCACGTGTAGCGATATCTACAGAGTGGCTGTATAGTTCGTACAAAGCATATACAGTGCTGTCTGTGGAGTGTCGGCGCTTGTGAAAGGTACAGAACTGATCACGACAAAAAAACTTCAACAACTGCACTAAGTCTGAAAGTTTTGCGAACATACTTTGTGGAAGATTTCCTGAAGGAGTCGTGTACTTTGAAGAACTTCACAATCCATAATGGGCGTGGCTTCTGTGTGTGACTAATCGCCAGAAAACAGAAAACTGTTCATACTGTGGACAGTTTTCGGGTCTCTCGTACGGTCAGAAAGGTCCGTGAACGTAAGACAAATTACTCTGTCAACATCACTACGCCCTCTTGTAAAGCATGCAGTCTCAAGCATACATGTGGACCTTATATGTGGGTAGCTAAGCTTAGGAATTTTTTTGTTCAACCAGCTAGTTGTTACCTTTAAATAATATATTTAATCAACCAGAATTACAATGGTTATGCACAGAAAGAAAACATGCTTTGTGAATATTTGTGGGCGTATTTGTCACAAGTTTGATCACATACTGAAGCACAATATATTGACAAGTTGTATTTTAATCACGCGGGATATGTCAGTTCGAACTCTTCTGCAGTTTCTTCAAACTTATTTATTTTTATTGTCAGGACCAGAAAAGAAAGGAACAATTTGACTTCACCATGAAATTGCGTTTCATTTCCCGCTTAATGTGTGTTTGACTTCGTTATAAAGTATTTCCTTAATGTAGATAGAACAGTATTCTACACGAAGCTGACACCGCTGATTCAGCCTTTAAACTCAAGGTTCAGTTTATTAAAACTGGAAACGAATCTCGCACCTCAAAGGTCTGAAATATATATATATATATATATATATATATATATATATATATATATATATATATATATATATATATATATATATATATATATATATATATATATATATATATATATATATATATATATAAAAGACTCACAGTTTTTCTTTGATGGTTTTAGAACCTGTGAAAATTACCTACTCCTCATACGAATTATGACACACCACCCGTAACTAAATCTCCCCGTGGAAAACTTCAGTTTAGACAAATGAATAATTAAATCAATCTGTGCGGTGACAGAATAATTTAGACATTTCACTCTCAAGAGCGGTTAATAGTTCGTGAAAAAAATATTGCGCAAAATTTTTCTGTCAACGCCAACACCATTTGAAGAGAATTTACTCAAATGAATAACTTCAAATGGAACTTTTCCTTTGGTTCAAAAACTAAAAAAATAAAAGAACAAAAAAAATCCATTGTGCAAGTCTTGTAAGAGGCAAGTTGTCATGTATTTGCGGATGCCAAAGGTGTCAGAATAAAATAAATCTAGTTTTTCTGTTCTTTTCTTTCTTTCTTTCTTTCTTTCTTTCTCCATCTGTTTCTAAGGATGGAGTCACCGTTCAAAGCTCACATTATTGCCACTCTAGCTTAACTGGTGCTCGCGATGTATTACTTTTTACTGACTTTTCTCCGATAAACAGAACCTTTCAATAAACCAGCATATCTTCCCCCACCCCGCATTGGGAAGGCATCCCTGTTTTCTTCTGCATCTGCAACGTGTTGGTAAAAGCCGCTTACCAATCGCGTTTAATTCCTTGAGTTACATATTCTTACCTATATATCTCCCCTAATGATCTTATTTATTTAAGAAGCCGTTGGATTTCCGAAAGGTGTCCATAAAGGAGGTCAGGAAGACTCACACGTAAGTAAATTACTACCCACAGCCCCTCAAGATGTAAGTCTCAGAATCAAGCAATTCGACGCTTCAACTCCGCGCAGTCTTATAAAGTTAAGGCTCATCGTTTTGCAGGTGGTCGCTTTAAAATACAGAGCTTACGTCAAGCTGAAAATTTCAACAGATTTTCTTGCATGTCTAACTGTGGAGCACCCCATCCCCTCCCACCCTCCCCCACTCACCCCCATCCCTCAACCGACTCGCATTTAATATCTAATAACAACCGCATTTAATATCTAAAAACAACTGAAGGCCAAACTGAAGTTGTCCATTACTAAAAGTAGAAAGAAGACATACAACCTACCTTAATTAATGCACTCGAGACTTACCTTCAGTAGAAAAAAAGAAGAAATTATATTTGAAAGTGCATTTTTAAAAAGTTTTCGGACTTGCACACATTACCATTTGAAGCAATCAATTAGGTATCACTCAAGTAGAGAGCCATATGAACGTCGAATCATACTTAAACATGTCAGGGGGTTGTCCATCAATGACATGTCTTAAAAATACAGGTTTTATTAGCAAAGCCCCAGGGTTTAAGCCCCGCTGGGGTCCCGGGGTAGTGGGTGAGGGGGGGGGGGGAGAGGGGCGGATTTAAAACGCCTTATCATAACATCAGTATAAAAATGGACAGGAGGATAATTTAACGTTCATACCCTAACAAGATCCATTAGTGACCTCACCATAAACAGACACACACAAAAAAGTAAAATGACTTTTTAGTATAAACGATTAGGACAGTTGTCAAACAATGTTCCCCGCCTCCCTAAGGGCAGGGTCATCGCAATCATATGTACATTAACACAACATGAATTCTCCAATTTTATGGTTCTATATTCAGGGCAGAAATATATTTAACCAGACAAGCGGTCTACCCCTGTTGAGTTTAGTATATCAGATTTAAATTTATTTCGGCAGCTCTTGACGAGGATTTCTAGTGTTAAATTTTTACTCGAGCATTTAAAATGATTTTACCACCCAAATATTGTCAGGGAAACCGGTTGGATACCAATTGTAATATTCTCCCTCGCTGCTGGGAAAAAGACAAAATGTAATTTCTTAAGTTTCAAGACTTCTTACGGATGATGCATTTCGAAATGACATTAACGGATTTTTTTTTTTTGCGAACACAGCGAAGGTCAATAAATCATGTAGTTTCAGCGCGTATTTTAAAAACTTTTTCAATTTTTTTGTCTTTCTCCAAGGACGGAGCATAAATAGTCCCCTTGCATTCATTCATAAGAACGCTATCGAATTTAGGCTGGAAGTTGTTTTTTGAACAAAAATAGGGTTTTTACAGAAAGTCTTCTATACAAGTTTGCAAAGAAGAGAAAATGCTGTTAACAAGAGGGCAGGAGGACACAGCCAACCCGGTAAACTTTTTTGGTTTGGAAAACGTTTTATAAACGTTTTTTGTGAAACCTAAAAAACCTTCAAAAAACGTTTTATTTTCGTTATATATGAAATGCTAGAAAACGTTTTTTCGGGAACGTTTTTTGAAGGTTTCAAATGAAACCCTTTCCGAACCATTTTGACGGGGTTTTGACAGTAAAATTCTGAAACCCTTTTTTGTGATCCTTAAAAAATCATCATTTGTAACATCCATTTAAGACCATTAATCATTCAAACAACACTACAACACACCAACCTGCAACTAAACAGTCGTACTTACCTGGGATTGAACCTGGGACCGCTGCCGTCCTACGCCTCGACCTTACCTCTACGCCACCACGTATCCGATTCAATGTTAACTATTCCGCTACGAATATGTTGTTTTTATGCGATAATTTTAACATTTTTCTGTTTTTTTTTTAGTGGTGCTTTTAAAATTATTTGCTTAATAAAAAAAACATGTATTTTGCTTTCATAGTGGTTTATTTGCTTAGGATTAGTTGATGGAAGCAAATAATATTCTTAGCTAGCGATATAGAAAGAACGTATTACTATCATTATATTACTATATCATTTTATATAGAAATATAATAACTAAAATCAAACAAATTAGACCTAAAAGTCAATATTAGATTTTAAAATTATATATTTCATCTTTATTAGTATCTAAAATTTGCCAATTTATTTGAAAATGGTATTTAGTACATATGGTTTCCCATGATGCTCCAATACACGACATCCAATAATATTGATTTTTCATAATGCCCCAGTACAAAACGTTTGATTTTGGTTTAAAAATAGTTCCCCCCTGAAACGTTTTGAAAAGGTTCTACAAAAAACGTTTTATTTTGGTATCCGAGAACACAAAGGTTTTATAAACGTCAATAAAACGTTTCAACAAAAAACGAACCTTAAAAAAACGTTTCCATGTTTATCGGGAACAGGACATCGCTGCACAAGGGGGCGGGGGGGGGGGTGCAGGACAGTGGGACAGAATCATCTGCGAGGATGCTGCAAAAAGGGGCGGGAGGGGCAGGACAGGGGGCACATGATCCCCTAGGAAACCGCTGCATAAGGGGAGGGAGAGAAATCATCAGACAGAATACATCTGTACAAATGGGGTGAGGGCGGAAGTAGGGGACAGCAAATAAGCATAAACAGGTCGATCATGCTTAGGAGAGACAGACTGATATACAAATGGACGGGATAACGGACAGACGAACACAGAGACAAAGACGGTGACAGAACGGACACGGAAAGCGATCACAAACTGAGGGACAGACTCGAGGAATACGGAGACCAAAGAACGGACAGACATGCAGACAAACACAGAGAAAAAGAGCGTGACAGAACGGACACGGAGAGCGATCCCAGATAACGGAGACTAAAGAACGGACAGACATGCAGACAAACACAGAGAAAAAGATCATGACAGAGCGGACACGGAGAGCGATCCCAGATAACGGAGACTAAAGAACGGACAGACATGCAGACAAACATAGAGAAAAAGAGCGTGACAGAGCGGACACGGAGAGCGATCCCAGATAACGGAGACTAAAGAACGGACAGACATGCAGACAAACACAGAGAAAAAGAGCATGACAGAGCGGACACGGAGAGCGATCCCAGATAACGGAGACTAAAGAACGGACAGACATGCAGACAAACACAGAGAAAAAGAGCATGACAGAGCGGACACGGAGAGCGATCCCAGATAACGGAGACTAAAGAACGGACAGACATGCAGACAAACACAGAGAAAAAGAGCATGACAGAGCGGACACGGAGAGCGATCCCAGATAACGGAGACTAAAGAACGGACAGACATGCAGAAAAACACAGAGAAAAAGAGCATGACAGAGCGGACACGGAGAGCGATCCCAGATAACGGAGACTAAAGAACGGACAGACATGCAGACAAACACAGAGAAAAAGAGCGTGACAGAGCGGACACGGAGAGCGATCCCAGATAACGGAGACTAAAGAACGGACAGACATGCAGACAAACATAGAGAAAAAGAGCGTGACAGAACGGACACGGAGAGCGATCCCAGATAACGGAGACTAAAGAACGGACAGACATGCAGACAAACACAGAGAAAAAGAGCGTGACAGAGCGGACACGGAGAGCGATCCCAGATAACGGAAACTAAAGAACGGACAGACATGCAGACAAACACAGAGAAAAAGAGCGTGACAGAACGGACACGGAGAGCGATCCCAGATAACGGAGACTAAAGAACGGACAGACATGCAGACAAACACAGAGAAAAAGAGCGTGACAGAACGGACACGGCAAGCGGTCACAGACAGACTCGGGGACAGACTCGGGGATGGCGGAGACTAAAGCGGGGACTTGAGTAAGCAGACTGGCATACAGACAAACATACAGACAGCCACATACCCCCAACCTCAACTTAATCACTTAAATTACCAAACGACAGAATCAAGAACACAACTCATCTCACTTAAAAACAAGAAACCATCAACTTTATAAAAATTTTATTAATGGACGGAATTCCAGGAGTAGGACTCAAACATTTACAAAATACAACAAGAAATTTTAACAAAATAGAAGCATGAAAAAAAATTGAAATTAGTGGCTTTGACATTACTATATACACTAATAAAAATAAAAATACTTAGAACAAGTTTTATATTTTTTAATTACAATAATATCTCTTTATATTTCCTTTGGTTGGGTTTTGCTTCTATCGACGCATGCGCAGTGTGTCGTTTCCTCGAGCAGTATGACGTCACATCGTTGGAAGCGCGCGTGTACGTTTAAAGTGATTATTTCAAAAGAGGACATTTTCCTTAAAGAAACCCACCAACAGTCTGCAGGATGTTTTTTTTTATGTTGTGTGGAGAAGAGCTGGCACGCCGCGCTTTTGCTCTGATAATTCTCAACATAACCAGTGTCCAATCCGCCCACAGTGTCGATTTATGACAGTGTCAAATCCTCCCACAATGCCAGTATCCTCATATATGACAGTGCCAAATCCTTATGGAAACGACCAAGTCAATTCCTCTCACACTGTTAATAACAAATCCTCACAAAAATGACGTCATCCCAAGGCACGGAATAAACCAGCCAGGGAATTTCCAAACCTTATTTAAAATAAAAACAACCTTAAATCATGATGAGTTTTTTGGGTAGAGGATTCACAATCATACTCTCCATACACTCAAACACAGTATGCGGATCCTGATCGGCATTGATCCGCTGCGCCTCCTCGTAGAAATCGGCAATCTCATCGGCATAGACACTGTGCTGGGAGAGGCGCTTGCGCACGGCCTCCTCCATGTCCTTGGGGTGGAAGCACAGGCGGTCTTTGATCTCCTGCGTCCGGGGCGGGTTGTAGAGCAGGTGGTAGCGCTCGCCCGTGATCGGGTCCGTGGCGCGCTGTGTGAGACGCTCGATCACCGAGTCGTTAGGCACGTCCATGAAAAACACTCTGTAAGTCACAGACAGACACACAAGTTCTTGGCCCAATGTCGACAAAAATAAGTACAACAGCTGTTATATTCAGTGATTTACGCCTAGCATTATGTTTGCGGTATGAATTATTTGGCTCCATCTCTTCGTGTAAAAGTTCAGAATGTCTCGCCTTGGTTGTGCCATTCGTGTCATGCGTCTTTTGCACCAGGAAGGCGCCCCCCCCCCTTTTTTTTTTTTTTTTTGGTTTTTTTTTTTTTTTTTTTTTGTTTGTTTGTTTGATTTTTCTATTTTAATACAAAAGGAATTATCGACTTTTCCAATGACAAATGCAGATTACACTGTGTTTATGTTTTACTCAAAATCTTTAAAATTTTGTTTTATCGCTCCAGATTAGAAATGTCTCGACCGCCTAATTAACGCCACATCTGTATAATGCCACCCCTGCCCCCTCCCCTCCCTGCCCAGAATCGCAGTTCTGAATCACCATTACCTGTTGGGTACATAGCCGGCGCCGCTGAGCTGCTCAGCCTGCTCCCGTGTCCTCGGATAGCCGTGCAGCACCCAGCCTCGCGTCACGCAGTCCAGCTGACTGAGACGGTCCACAAGTACCTTCAGCACGATCGCGTCAGGGACTGCAACAGGACAGAGAGGGACCGTGTCAAAGAAATAGACAGAAGGAAGTTGAAATGCAGGGACGGTGAAATAGAAAAGGATAAGGTAACGCTATCAAAGACATGCAAGGAGGGACGGCGTCAAAGAAATGGAGAAACTGTGGAATGGGAACGGTGTGGGTAAATTTTTTTTTGCAATCATCCATTTAAAAAATTAAAGTGGTAATAGTTTTATTTTTAAAACTTCGTGTTAGGAAGCTCAGAAAGGCCCCAGTGTGGTGTTGATTGGTTCAGTTCTTTCAAATCGAGGCACGCACCATTTAGCACTTCTACTTTCATAATGTAAACATTTAGGTAACCATACTTTTTGAACCACTGTATGTGTACATTACTTTTTGAGGATACTGCCAAATAATGCTATAAACCAACCATCGTAGAGACCACAGCCCCCCAACCGGAATGAAAATCCAACATGGTGGTCGCTATGACCTTGACATTGGGCCAGGGTGAAAAAAAACGTGCACCTTCCCATTATGATAGGTCATTTATATACTAAGCATTTAGGAAACAGATTATCGGCGCCGGCGATGGACGGACGGGGAACACTCAAACCTATAGACCCTTTCTGGTTCCTAAAGACCCAGGTGGGCAACCAATTTCTGAGAAGTAAGGCAGCGAAAGTGGAGGGGGGAGAACTCACTCATGAGGCCCTTGTCTACGTAAGGCTTGCAGGCGAGTCCTTGCTTCGTGCCGTCCGCAATCGCCTGCTTCACGAGCTGACCACACGACACTGTAAACGTAAACAAACGCGCCTCGTGAGGACGACAGTCACGGCTGGAGAACACTACTGCCTGGGCTTGAATTTATTTCATATTGTGAAATTCATGATAATGAAGCTTGGTATTTGCCACACGGTGTGGTTAAATGGTTAAATGTCACGTTGATGAGTCTGTTACACCTATCGTTGTACTTCTTACATCACCGTTGACGAAGATGTTACACGTACCGTTGACGAGGATGTTACACATACCATTGACGAGGATGTTACACGTACCGTTGACGAGGATGTTACACGTACCGTTGACGAGGATGTTACACGTACCGTTGACGAGGATGTTACACGCACCGTTGAAGAAGTTCTTACATTACAGTTGGCGAGGATGTTACACGTAACGTTGACGAGGATGTTACACATACCATTGACGAGGATGTTACACGTACCGTTGACGAGGATGTTACACGTACCGTTGATGAGGATGTTACACATACCATTGACGAGGATGTTACACGTACCGTTGACGAGGATGTTACACATACCATTGACGAGGATGTTACACGTACCGTTGACGGGGATGTTACACGTACCGTTGACGAGGATGTTACACGTACCGTTGACGAGGCTGTTACACATACCGTTGACGAGGATGTTACACGCACCGTTGACGAAGTTCTTACATTACAGTTGGCGAGGATGTTACACGTACTGTTGACGAGGATGTTACACATACCATTGACGAGGCTGTTACACGTACCGTTGACGAGGATGTTACACATACCATTGACGAGGATGTTACACGTACCGTTGACGGGGATGTTACACGTACCGTTGACGAGGATGTTACACGTACCGTTGACGAGGCTGTTACACATACCGTTGACGAGGATGTTACACGCACCGTTGACGAAGTTCTTACATTACAGTTGGCGAGGATGTTACACGTACTGTTGACGAGGATGTTACACATACCATTGACGAGGATGTTACACGTACCGTTGACGAGGATGTTACACGTACCGTTGACGAGGATGTTACACATACCATTGACGAGGATGTTACACGTACCGTTGACGAGGATGTTACACGTACCGTTGACGAGGATGTTACACGTACCGTTGACGAGGCTGTTACACATACCGCTGACGAAGATGTTACACGTACCGTTGACGAGGGTGTTACACATACCATTGACGAGGATGTTACACGTATCGTTGACGAGGATGTTACACGTACCGTTGACGAGGCTGTTACACATACCGTTGACGAGGATGTTACACGCACCGTTGACGAAGTTCTTACATTACAGTTGGCGAGGATGTCACACGTACCGTTGACGAGGATGTTACACATACCATTGACGAGGATGTTACACGTACCGTTGACGAGGATGTTACACGTACCGTTGACGAGGATGTTACACGTACCGTTGACGAGGATGTTACACATACCGTTGACGAGGATGTTACACATACCGTTGACGAGGATGTTACACGCACCGTTGACGAAGTTCTTACATTACAGTTGGCGAGGATGTTACACGTACCGTTGATGAGGATGTTACACATACCATTGACGAGGATGTTACACGTACCGTTGACGAGGATGTTACACGTACCGTTGACGAGGATGTTACACGTACCGTTGACGAGGCTTTTACACATACCGTTGACGAGGTTGTTACACGCACCGTTTGCGGGGATGTTACACTACCGTTGACGAGGTTGTTACACGCACCGCTTGCGGGGATGTTACACGTACCGTTGACGAGGATGTTACACGTACCGTTGAGGGGGTCGTTACACGTACCGTTGACGAGGATGTTACACGTACCGTTGACGAGGATGTTACACGTACCGTTGACGAGGCTGTTACACGTACCGTTGAGGGGGTCGTTACACGTACCGTTCGCGGTGATGTTACACGTACCGTTGACGAGGATGTTACACGTACCGTTGACGAGGCTGTTACACGTACCGTTGACGAGGATGTTACACGTACCGTTTAGGGGGTCGTTACACGTACCGTTCGCGGTGATGTTACACGTACCGTTGACGAGGATGTTACACGTACCGTTGACGAGGCTGTTACAAGTACCGTTGACGAGGATGTTACGCGTACCGTTGACGAGGATGTTACACGTACCGTTGACGAGGTTGTTACACGTACCGTTCGCGGGATGTTACACGTACAGTTGACGAGGATGTTACACGTACTGTTCGCGAGAATGTTACACGTACCGCTGACGAGGTTGTTACACGTACTGTTCGCGAGGTTGTTACACGTACCGTTGACGAGGTTGTACTTGTTGGCTAGCAGCGCGGCCTGCACGGCCTTGCCACTTCCGGTAGGGCCACAGAGAATGAGGCGCGGGTTGTTACACGTACCGTTGACGAGGTTGTACTTGTTGGCTAGCAGCGCGGCCTGCACGGCCTTGCCACTTCCGGTAGGGCCACAGAGAATGAGGCGCGGGTTGTGCGGCGCCGCCGATCGCAGCTTGCTACTGATGAACGTCGTCACTGACATAAAAAAAAACATAAATACAACATATAAAACATAAATAAAAATAATGTAAATATAATAAAAAAAATAAATAAATAAGAAAGGTTTATTGGTAAAAGAAAGGCTACGAATGTTGCCATTATGTGCCAAATCTAAAAAAAAAACAAAGGTTTACAAACTGTTTAAAACTAGAGCAGTGTGTATAGTTCACATATTCCCCACAGGCGCCCCATCAGTTAAACACTGCCATCAATAGTCAATCAAGAGCTGAAATTTTCCAAGTCCAGTTAGTGCATTTTCCTTGGTTGAACCTGGCCTATTTACAATACCGATGTTTGTTTATTCCCATAGAAGCTACATAGCAAGTCTTGAGATATCGTGTCAACACACTCATTCCGATACTGAACAATTTTCCAGGATTTGTTAAATTTTAAAGTCCATTTGGTCCATTTTCCTTGGACGAACCTAGCTCATATACCATACCAATCTGTGTTTGTTTCCATAGAAGCTACATACCAAGTTTATTAAAATCCTTGCAGCAGTTTTTAAGTTATCGTGTTAACAAGATGACAGACCGACACACGGTATGTCGCATATATTCCCCACAGGTTCTACCTGTGGGGAATAAATAAGACTAATCATGTGCCAAGCAATGATGTTAAGCAAAAAACTGCTTGCTTTCTTTCTTCAAATTAGCTATACTATGCAGTAAAAAGGTAAATATTGAGTTGTCTTTATCGCTTACGGTTTTCTTGCATGAGCACCTTTCACATGCATTCACCAGGTACATGTGTACTTCTTACGGCACATGTGCACTTCTTACGGTACATGTGTACTTCTTGCGGTGCATGTGCACTTTCATGTGCACTTATTTTCCCCGCACACCACAACAAGCTACCCATCACCCTCGTATTACTTCCGCGGTGTTGCAAACGTGCACATACCCTGTGAAAAAACATCCGCCTTGGGCTGGTCGGCGTTGACGGCCTTGAAGACCTTCTTATAGCACTCGAGTATGCCGTCAATATGGCGGTGATGGACCACTAGCTTCTCCACCACTGAAGCCTCGTCATAGCCGGGCACCTGCTTCAACCTATTCGCTACGTCACTTGTCGACGGCCAATCAAATGTCGTGTGATACACGTCTGCAAGATAACACGGATATCACGGGGTATATAAGATAACAATGGCCTAAGACAGATAAGATTCCACATGGTGCACGCGTAGACGCCACAGATATACTAAAGGGTACCGTCACAATTTTTTTTTTTTAATTTAACACATGGAGTGGGTCCCTTTTAATGTACATACGCTTAACTTGAAATTTGGATAATATGAAGCCATGTATTTTCCACTTGTGTTTTTAAATAATTATCAATTTCCAATAAAATAACTCAGTTGGTTGTGTACAGTTCGAACTGAAGTGCTGAGTAACTCTCACCTCCAGTCCTCGGATCGACACGTTTGCCCGCCGCCCGCTCTATAAGTACAGTATCCGCCGCATCCAGCAATACTGAAAATTACAGAAGTACCATAAGAATATTAACTAGAAGAAAACTGCAAGTACAAAGAGTGCTATAAGTATGCAGAATAAATACTTAAAAATGTACAAAGAACAACGAGTATGCGATTTCGCTGCCTTTTAATAAACAGGTCCACAAAAGAGAGAAACAAGTTTGTCCAAGGACAAAGTCCCAGCTTACGAAAAGCAATAAAACCAATTCCAGCGTGCATGAACAAGGGAATTTTCCTGAAAAATTGGGCTTCAAAAGATGAGACGGCAAAGAGCTAGCCCAATAATTAATTTAGCAGCGGACCATAACATAGATCGATAAATGCATACAAAGATTTCTTTCCCAGAAAAATGGGAAACAGATTTTTTGTATCTCTGGTAGACAGGACAGTCTGCCATAGATACCTTCAAACAACGCTCGCATTTCGGACCAGTGCGCATATTTATGTAACTTGCCTTGATGCGCGGTTCTTATTAAGACAAGTGCGCATGTTTATTTAATTTTGCGTAGATGCGCGGTTCCCATTTTGGAACAGTGCACATGTTTATTTAACTTCCGTTGATGTGCGGTTCGCATTTCTGACGAGGGCCCATGTTTTTTTTTTACCTTTTGTGGATGTGCGGTTCTTATTTCGGATCAGTGCGCACGTTTATTTACCTTGTGTTGATGTGCGGTTCTTATTTCGGATCAATGCGCATCTTTATTTACATTGTGTTGATGTGCGGTTCTTATTTCGGATCAGTGCGCATGTTTATTTACCTTGTGTTGATGTGCGGTTCTTATTTCGGATCAGTGCGCATGTTTATTTACATTGTGTTGATGTGCGGTTCTTATTCCATACCAATGCGCATGTTTATTGTACTTGCGTTGATGAGCGGTACTTATTTCGGAAAGCCCAAGTTTTCTTAGGTTGCCTTGATACGCGGTTCGCATTTCGGACCAGTTTGCATGTTTATTTAACTTGAGTTGATGCACGGTGCTTATTTTGGACGTGTGCCTATGTTTATTTAACTTGCGTTGGTGCGCGGTTTGCATTTTGGACCAGTGTGCAGGTTTATTTAACTTGCGTTGATGAGCAGTTCGAATTTCGGATCATTACGCATGTTTATTTAACTTGCGTTAATGCGCGGTTCGAATTTCGGACCAGTGCGCATGTTTATTTAACTTGCGTTGATGCGCAGTGCTTATTTTGGACCAGTGCAAATGTTTATTTAACTTGCATTGGAGCGTGGTTCGCATTTCGAACTACTGCGCATGTTTATTTAACTTGCGTTGATGCGCAGTGCTTATTTTGGACCAGTGCAAATGTTTATTTAACTTGCGTTGGAGCGTGGTTCGCATTTCGAACTACTGCGCATGTCTATTTAACTTGCGTTGATGAGCGGTTCGAATTTCGGAGAAGTGCGCATGTTTATTTAAATTGCGTTGATGGCCGGTGCTTATTTTAGACCAGTGCAAATGTTTATTTAACTTACGTTGGCGCGTGGTTCGCATTTCGAACTACTGCGTATGTTTATTTTCACGTGCGTCGATGCGCGGTTCTTATTTCAGGCCAATGCGCATATTTCTTTAACTTGAGTTGATGCGCGGTTCTTATTCTGGACCTGTGCACATGTTTATTTAATTTGCGTTGATGCGCAGTTCTTATTTTGAATAGTGCGCATGTTATTTAAGTTGCGTTAATGGGCAGTTCGCATTTCGACAGAGTGCGCATGTTTATTTAACTTGCGTTGATGGAAGGTGCTTATTTTGGTCCAGTGTGCTTGCTTATTTAGCTTGTGTTGCTGTGCGGTTCGCATTTCGGACCAGCGCGCATGTTTTTTTTAACTTGTGTTGATGCGTGGTTCGCATTTTGGACCATTGCGCATATTTATTTAACTTGTGTTGATGATCGGTACTTATTTTGGACCGGTACAAATGTTTATTTAACTTGCGTTGATACGCGGTGCTTATTTTAGACCAGTGCAAATGTTTATTTAACTTACGTTGGCGCGTAGTTCGCATTTCGAACCACTGCGTATGTTTATTTAACGTGCGTCGATGCGCGGTTCTTATTTCAGGCCAATGCGCATATTTCTTTAACTTGAGTTGATGCACGGTTCTTATTCTGGACCTGTGCACATGTTTATTTAATTTGCGTTGATGCGCAGTTCTTATTTTGAATAGTGCGCATGTTATTTAAGTTGCGTTAATGGGCAGTTCGCATTTCGAAGTAGTGCGCATGTTTATTTAACTTGCGTTGATGGAAGGTGCTTATTTTGGTTCAGTGTGCTTGCTTATTTAGCTTGTGTTGCTGTGCTGTTCGCATTTCGGACCAGCGCGCATGTTTTTTTTTTAACTTGTGTTGATGCGTGGTTCGCATTTTGGACCATTGCGCATGTTTATTTAACTTGTGTTGATGATCGGTACTTATTTTGGACCGGTGCAAATGTTTATTTAACTTACGCTTATGTGCGGTTCGCAATTCGGACCAGTGTGCATGTTTATTTAATTTGCGTTGATATCCGGTTCGCATTTCGGACCAGTATACCTGTTTCTTTAGGTTGCGTTGATGCGCAGTTCGCATTTTGGGACAAGTGAGCAGGTTCATTTAACTTGCGTTGACGCGCGATTTGCGTTTCGGACCAGAACGCATGTTTATTTAAGTCCCGTCGATGCCCGACTCTTATGTCTATTCAACTTGCGTCGATTCATGGTTCTTTCTTCGGACCACTGCGCATGTTTATTAAACTTGCGTCGATGCGTGGTTCTTGTTTTCGGACAAGTGCGCATGTTTGTTTAACTTGCGTTGATGTGCGGTGCTTATTTTAGACCGGATCGCATGTTTATTTAACTTCCGTCGATGCGCGCTTCGCATTTCAGGCCATTGCCCATGTTTATTTAACTTGTGTTGATGCGAGGTTCTCATTTCAGAGCAGTGGGCATATTTATTTAACTTGCGTTGATGCGCCGATCGCATTTCGGACCACTGCGCATGTTTATTTAATTTGCCTCGATGTGCGGTTCGCATTTAGGACCATTGCGCATGTTTCTTTAGGCTGCGTTGAGCCGCGGTTCGCATTTCAGACCACTGCGCATGTCTATTCAACTTACGTCGAAGCGTAGTTCTTTTTATCGGACCAGTGCGCATGTTTATTTAACCTGCGTTGATGCGCGGTGCTTATTTTGGACCAGTTCGCATCTTTATTTATCTTCCGTCGATGCGCAGTTCACATTTCGGACCAATGCGCATGTTTATTTAACTTGCATCGATGCGGAGTACTTAATTTGGACTACTGCGAATGTTTCTTTAACTTGCGTCGATGTGCGGTTGTTAAATCTGACTACTGCGCAAGTTCATTTAACTTGCGTTTATGCGCTGGAGGAGGAGATTCATTTAATTTTTTTTTTCAAAAATTCCGAAAAAAAAGTTTTCCAATTCACTCAAAAAGCACAAGCCGTATGCATGACCCCCTAGAGCCGGCTCATATCGAAAATAAATGAAATCTGATAAAAACTGTAGGAGGAAATGCATTTTGAATTTTTTTCTTCAAAAATTCTCTCATCGACTGAAAAAGACAGGCCATATTCACGACACCCTAAGCATGCCTCAGCCCCAAAATAAATGATGTTTGATCAAAACTGCCGGAGAAAATGCATTTTGAGGTATTTTCATCAAAAATTCCCCCCGAAATCAAAAATTCCCAAGTCAAGTCAAATAGCACAAGCCGTATGCGAGACCTACCTAAGGATGCCTCATACCAAAAATCGGATAAAAACTGTAGGAGGAAATGCATTTTGAAGTTTTTCTTCAAAAATTCCCAAAAAATATAGAAATTGTCGGATCGACTGAAAAGCGCAAGTCGTATTCTCAACCCCTTAGGGATGCCTCAAACCGTAAAAAAAAAAAAAAAAAAAGGTTCAAAACTGTAGGGGGAAATGCATTTTGAAGTTTTTTTTCTTCTAAAACTCCCTAAAAATACAAAAATTGCCCGATGGACTAAAAAGCACAAGCCGTATGCACTCGCACCAAAAATAAGTGACATCGAATCAAAATTGTAGGGGTAGATGCATTTTGAATTATTTTCGAAATTTTTGCTTAAAAAATTCAAAATATAAACTAAAAAAGCATAAGCCGTATGCACGACCCTTTAGGGGTGCCTCATACCAAAAATAAATGACATCGGGTCAAAAATGTAAGAGGAGATACATTTTAAAATTTCTTTAAAAAATCCCCAAAAATTCAAAAATCACCCGATCGACTAAAAAAGCACAGGCCGTATGCACGACCGCTTGGGAAATCCTCACACCAAAAATAAATGACATCGAATCAAAATTGTAGGAGTAGATGCATTTTTTCAAAATTTTTGCTTAAAAAAATCCCCAAAAATACAAAAATTGTCCGATCGACTAAAAAAGCACAAGCCGTATGCACGACCCTTTAGGGGTGCCTCATACCAAAAATAAATGACATCGGGTCAAAAATGTAGGAGGAGATACATTTTTAATTTTTTTCTTTAAAAATTCGCCAAAAATTCAAAAATCACCCGATCGACTAGAAAAGCACAAGCCGTATGCACGACCCCTTAGGGATGCCTCACACCAAAAATAAATGACATCGGATCAAAATTGTAGGAGGAGATGCATTTTGAAACAAAGTTTACAGCGAACTAACTAACTAACTAACTAACGGACGCCATCCGCAGACCGATAGGAATACCCCAGCTTACGTGTAACGTAAGCTGGGCTAAAAAGAAGGAAGGTAGTCTATAGCGCTACTAAGGCACTCCGCCGCAACATAAAAAGTACACGCTGTGAATAATACGATCATAAGGAAAGCGACTGCACACACATGCTGCGTGTATCAGTGTTTGGACTAGATTCCCCGAGCCTGCGGGGTTAGGATCTGCTCAGGTGCTCTGGAGAACGGGGGGTGGGGGGGGGGGGGAAGGAGAGGATGGCCACAAACATTCCTTATTTACTGCAGTGTTTAGGGTAGATGCCCCGTGCTCAAATGCACCGGAGAGCGGGTGGGGGGGGGGGGGAGAGGGGGGACGGCCACATACATGCCACACTTACTGCAGTGTTTCGGGTAGATGCCCCGAGCCTGCAGCGCCAGCGCCTGGTCACGTGTCTGTGGGAAGCCCTCCATCACCCAGCCTTTCTTCACGCAGTCAAACAGCTTCAACCTCGCCTCTATCAGCTGTACCCACACTTCTGTCGGTATCGCCTGTCGGGAGAAGTTGCTTGTTAAGAACTCAGCAAGGCATTGCAACCTCTTCTAATTCTTAAGAGCACATGCCTTGACTGGGTTCAGGGTTCGCGTTGGCGGGGTTTTTGTCCACTTTTTGGGCATTTTTTACGACATGACTCACTTTTTCGGAACCCACCGAGTTTTTCTGGACCCAACTGAGTCACACTTTCCCTTTTTGACTCACTTTCCTGAGAACCCAGCGCGAACCCTGGGGTTCCACGCAAGTTGTTAATTAAAACCAAGATTTCTGCACAGGTGTCTAAATTTTTCATAAAACAAGACTAAGTACGGGAGGGGGGATAAAATAATTTGTGTTCACCTAATGGCAAGAAGTGGCCCCTTCCAAAGTGTAACAGGGACACTACATGATCAAAAGTAAGGTACAGGGAAACACGTCCTAAAGTGAAAAGTTAATATTAACCGAACCCGCAGGGTGACGTCACGTTGTACCTATGACTGAGAGAGGCATTTCCCTGTACTTCCCTCCTGACCATGATGTATTCCTTTTTCCATATGGCTGAAGTTTCTTTTGAGCCGTTGTGGACCATTGTGAGATCGATTTCGTAGCGCTGTTTTTATTACAAACTAATCACGTCATTTCTCCGATGGTAAGTGGTAGTTTACGTCCATCATATTTATATTTTCTTTTACCCATAAACTCCAGTTTTAACGATTGTACCCAGAGTATTTAAATGGCAATTAAGGAAACTCCCCCCCCCCCCCCCCACCACCCTTCATTTAGATTAATATCTGTGAAAATATAATCTTTCCTTATTATTCAACTGCAAATCAAAAAAAAATCTGTTTTACATTTTAACCACTTCAACTCACAAATTTTGACGATGAAGCGCACTCTAGATGATCGTATGCTTTGATTACACTTTCCTTGTAAGATCATAACAGGATAACATAAGATTGTTATCAGTGTTACGCAACAACACAGTAATCAAGCCTTTTTGTGCTAAACTTGGGCAGCGTCAATTCAAAAATATGCAATATTTAACAGGGAAGCATAATTAAAAAAAAGACAATATTTGCTAGAATTCACCATCGCACTTTTCACCTAATATTTTTTCACATAAAAAAAAAAAAACTCGTCGAAGGGGATATGGAGAGAATTAATTGATTAATGGTGGGATTAACATCTTTTTATTTTGGAAGGGGGGCAGAGGTTGTATTCAAGCCTCGAAAACACACCTGAATAGCAAAAGAAAAAAAAAAACTAGTGACGGGACATCAACTCAAATCAAAGGTTGCAGGTAGAATCGAGCTCAATTTGTCGTGGTGAACTGCGAAATGGTTAAACCATGTTATCACAAAGAAAATTTTACAGCAAATGAATGGGTGAGAGCCCTGGTAACCCCACCCCTTCCACAGCTCTGGTAACCCCACCCCTTCCACCCGACCCTCTGAACTTCAAAGCGTCACCTCATTTTTCTGCTGGTATTTGAGTGCCTCCTCTTTCAGGGGTTTGTCCGCGTCGTCTATGATGTTTTCTGGGTTGAGATGCGCCGTCCTGAGCTTGCTGCAGATCATTTTGGAGATGGTCCTCTTGCCCGCACACGGAGGACCCAGCACCACAATCTGTGCAACTGGTGGGAAAACAACAGTTTTTCGTCTTGTTAAAACTGACCGCAATTTGTAAATTTAGTTATTTTCTTCGCTGCAAAGCGCCAAAAGAAAAAAAAAAAGACACGGAAACGAGCAGCTGGAAGTTGCCGGTTTCGGCACCGAAACTCTAGGGTGATACGTGCGTGAAGACTCTTGAACTTAACTGAACACCACCCCCTCCCTTCACATCTCCAAAAAACGTGAAGCAGTTTTATTACATAATTACGGTGATATCGAGGACCACAACTTTCGTCCAGAAATCGATGGATTTGTGTCAAATGACGGAATAAATAAAGACTGTAAGTTCCCTCAAGCAAAAAAGCTCACCATCGCTATTGTCTTTTTTCAGCTGTTCTATGAGAAAGGCTAAAGGATCTGTTGGTTTGTTGATCAGCAACTCTGACATCAAATCCTAATAACAATAGCATTAAATTCATAAACACAAATAAACATGGACTGTTGAATCATGATTTTTAGGTATACGAAGATCTGAGCAGGTATATATATATATATATATATATATATATATATATATATATATATAAATATATATATATATATATATATATATATATATATATATATATATATATATAGCTCCAAGAAGCGCCTCTGTGTCTACTTTGTACGAAATTCAACGACCTACAGGTCTTAACTGGCATTTGTGGAAGCACTTTAATGAAGAAGTGGAAGATATAAAAAATGTGCTCGTTTTAGAAACAGGGTATATTGGGCATGAACTGTCTGTAAATGTTCGAATAACTGGGACTGAAATGCAGGATTCATGCCTCAGAACATATGAAGCTGACCTCTATTAGCGGGACAATGTAAGGCTTCGTAGCTCTGACAGATGAATATACGATGTTATTTAAGTCAGAGCTTACTCGGAGCTAGTATATATGTAGTCAGTCATCATTTCAGGCTCTAAAATAGGTGTAAGTACACAATGGCTTCAAATCAAGCCCTGAGCATTTTAGTATACTCCACACTTACATCAGAGAACTTTTGTAAAATGCTGTTTTCTTCCTGTCTGTTGTAAAGATCGCAAATACATGTTACATCTTTGCGAGATTCGGATGAGCGATAATACAGGGTTTCTCCCAGAATCAAAAGCGGATTTGAAAAAAAAAAAGATTCAAAATACTTCAAACAAAAACTTCATACCTGAAACATTCCAAATATATCATGTTTTTCAGCATACATAGCGAATTCAGGGGGAATTCGAAGAGGTCTTTTTGTTTGATCCATCTTTGCAGCTTGTTCCCATGGAAATGAATTCGAAACAAGAGGTAAACAAAAGAGCAATAATCTATATTCGCGAATATTAGCATAAGTCGTTTGACATTAAAAGTTAACGAGAAGCCATTGCAGCAGAAATGAGGTGCTTGTCAGTATAGATAATAGATAATATATATTCTAATTTCAAACTGGACACATGCAACGCAATAACGTTAACTAAAGATGACTTATAGCAGTTGGTCATAACAGCTAGTTATCACAGGCTCTTTCTCTTGACTTTGAGATCGTTTAAAAGGGGGAAGTAACGTAAAATTGATGTAAAGTTTATTTTTAAATAATTTTCTTTGTGACAATATGGTTTCACAATTTCGCGCGACCCTGCGTAAGACCCCCATTTCTTTGGGGTCGATATGGTACTTAGAACATGTTGCATGTTATATTTTTAATGAATCTAAGAACTTATTCATCTTCTTAAGTAAGTTTATAAATAAGTTTGCGTTTAAGTATGCGCTTTTTAGATATTTAGATTCTCTTACATGATGTATACCCGACAGTCGACATCATTGCCCCTCTTTCCAAAAATTTCTAGTGTAGTTAGTAACTTGTTTGACGTTAGGCCGCAAAGGTATCTTCTCATCGATTTACGTGAGTAGCCATGATCAGTTGAGAAATAAAGCAAGACCAGGAAATGTCATAACTGGTTCAAACAGCTGCAGCGGCTGTCGGAGTAGGACTCAAAATATGGCCTTTGAATTTAGCATGTGAAAAATATCAAAATAGTAGTATATTACATACCATCAAACTCCCTCACAACTCTTTCAGTTTAACGTACTTAGATATGTTTGTTAGATGTTTCTTATAATCTCTCTCCATAAGTTGGCGACTATAATAAATTGAAGGTTTCAACCCTCAAACATTTAAAGCTACAACAGTATACCTTGATTTCCAGACAAGTGCAAAAGAGCATACTTATATTGTTCACCATCTAACGGCCTCTCTTTTCAGCCACAGATATTTTGACGCCGAGTCCCTTTTGTTGTATACATTGTATATAATGACTTCCCGTATTATCTTACACATCTTTCTAATGCATCTTCCCTTTAATACACTGCATTCTAACTCTACTAGACTAAAGATAAAGTTCTGCAACCAGGTTCTTCAGTTCTATTAGATTCCCTCATATCTGACACTTTTTTCTCATTATAGTGCCAGTTCTATTTAATTTGCGCGCACTTCGTGAAGGATTGGAAGTCGATGATATATGGCCATTTGTAATTTTAAATTGGCTGCCGATTGATATATACTCTCAAATGCTCAATATTTCCTTTCTTCTCACCTGTTTCACAAATTTCCTGAACGTCAGGAAATTTTGCTTTCTCGATTTTTTTTTGCAAGGTCTGTTTACTCTCCCAATACTCGATCCAAGCTCTATCGGTGACGGCGCTGGAGTAAGACTGTCTGCCAGAAAAAACGACATTCTGTATCGTCCTCCTTCTCTTACACATATAATATAAGTCACTCTCGGTTTTATTCCATGTTTCAAGGTTTGATAGAGTTGACACTAAGTCAAACATGCAATCGTAGTAGGGGCACCTGACACTTACCAATTTGTCCCCAGTGTATATATATATATATATATATATATATATATATATATATATATATATATATATATATATATGGAAACTAACTACCTCATATTCTTCTTCTCTAGATCACATTTTATCTGCTTCTCCTTCATGGTTGTCTTAGATTCTGAGTTTGGAGACCTACCCGTCTTTTTCTGCCCATTCTAATCAAATCCTTATGGCATACTCTGTTTTTTCCTGTATGAAGTCCTTGAACGCTTGCTCAGTTGCAAATTTACCTTTCAGGCCAGAATTTGATATTTAGCTTTCATCACCTTGTAGAGTTTTATTATAGAAGCAGTGGCAGCTGCAAACAATTCTATGATACAAGTTTAACAATTTAGTCGAGATTGTTGCAATTTGTTGTGTGTTTTCACGTTATGTGTGTTGTCCCTTGCATTTTACTCGACAAGATGTCGTACAAGAACATAGGACATCTCATTCTTGAGAGTTGACAGTGCTTGAAACACCACTTTTCTCCATTAAGCAGATGCGCTGTCTTCTCAGATGTGTCTCGGAAACTCCCCGTATTTCCAAAAAACTTAAATTTCTTTTCTCTGGCTGGGAATATAACTTTACCTCATAGTATAAATAAGATATTTTCTTCATTTCTATATTATGGCGTCCCTGCGTTGACTTACATAAAGCACATTTGGGATTGGATACTGTGTCATAGCTCAACTAAATATCACAGGGGTAAATGACCAAAATGAACAAAACACAATACATGTCACTTTGTTTACATGCGATTCAAAACATTGCGGGAAATGGCGTATTGATTGGGTACCTCTTACGATGCTTGTTCACACACGTTCACTGCGAAAGCACTCTCTCGCCTATGTGCACGCCCAAATAAGGTATGTGCACTGCGAGACAAGCGAGAGCTGACTTGTTTGTTCACCTCTGGTAGAAATTTTCGCGTTTCCCTAGGCCTATATTGACTTTCATACAGCACATTTGAGATTGTAGTTTTTGTTTGCTTCCATCCAGTGGCCTAGGGCTTAACTGTTTCAACTGTTTATTTGTCCCTAAATGCCTTGAGTACTGCTTGCTGTCCGTCAATATTTGCCACAACTCCGTTGTATGCTTTTAAGTAGTACTTCTCATCCTTTTTTATAAATTCAGAATTTACACGTTTGCTATCTAGCACCAGATAGTATTTCTGTTACTTCTATATGGCTTTAGGTTGAGTATAATTAAATTAGTTGAAACTTGCTTACAATTTGTCAGACAGAGAAGTGTGCATAACGTTTTTTTATCTATTGATTTATTAGAAAATTGTGTAATATATAATGTAATATATAATAGATATCCACTCCTCCCCCTTGACGACCCGAGGTCAAATAGTATAACAGCGATGCATTTGTCAAGGTAAATGAAGAAGGCAACATATCAGCTATTTTCATATATGAGCATCATTACAGCAATTTTGAAAAATTGCTGAGTAGTAGTGTACATGACCAAAATTATTCTACGCAGAGTGCAGCATACAAGACATTATTGCCAAATTAAATAAAAATTTTCTGACAGAAAGACACTTTGCACAACAGCGCCTTGTTTTAGATAAACAAGTATGTCCACACGTAGACGTGACGAAAGGAGGCAGAAAGTAGACTTAAGCCAAAGTGCACGGTTATCCAACCGAAATTAAAGAAATTCTCGTGTTCTTCATGTACTTATGACATCAAATGCTATGCCCTCATGCACAACATATACAGCAAGACTAAAGGCTATCACAAAGTCAATAAACGTATCTGTAAACTCAACAAGACCAGAATGGCGTTATAGCACACAGAAATCGATAAAGTGCTGACAAATGTTTTTGGGCAGATATATTCAACTATGTATTCTCCGATGTTTGGCAAGTAGTTTGAATGTAGTATCATAAGTGGACATATTATGGTGTGTATTTTTTTAAAATATAGCTATGTAAGGTCAAAAATTGTTATTAGAGAAATTTTGAGCTTTCACAACTGTGACAAAATATTTCACAACTGTACTGAATCAACCCTTTAAATGTACTGTAAACATGTGGCATACGCACGTGAAAAATTGCTATCAAGTGTTTGCTACATCTTTGATTTTGAGGAAAATTTTAATCTTTTACAACTATGACAAGTACATTCAAATTAACTTCAATTTATGACTTATGACTGGAATTCTATTGCTAGTTTGTATAAAAAGCTGAATTTTTCTGCTTTTCGGTGTTTTCTGCGAATGGAATAATTTTTAGTTATCAAAATTTCTCTACTTTTTCTTTGTGTCTGAGAATATTTTAATTTGGAAAGTATCCTTTTGAGTACATTCTCAATTTTTCAAAAATATTTTATCTTTATTCAAAAAGCTTTGGCAATAATGCAATTATTACTAGCATATGATATTATACACGTGTTTGTGCCTTTTCTAACTAAAGTATGCAGGCATAAAATAATAAAATAACTCAGATTGTGCCCCAGCTGATACTGCAGAAAACTAAGTGTCAGTTAAGAACTATTGAATTAGAATATGCTAAAAAGTTGTCAAATATGAAGTTTTCAAGTTTAATGCATATGCATATGCATGTGAAAACATTTAAGATAAGGCCTTTTTGCGAAATGCAGATATCAATTTTGATATTTAGTAAGTAATTGACAGTATTTCAATTGTTTCTCACAAAATAGTAGAGCAGGGTGTGTCTGAAGGCCTAGACATGTTAATAAGTAGTTCAAGTGTACAATAATTGAAAGAGGTACACAAATTAATTCTATTTTCAACATTTTCGCTGTGAAGCGCAATGTGTGTGAATAATTCTTTGCGTGAGACACAAATGTTGAATTCGCGAATCACACATTCTGTAACAGTCTTGAAATTTGTGTTTAGAATGGTGCTGAAATCTCGCAGAAACTCGTTATCTCCATGGTATTTACGTCAACTTAACGGGAGGCGAGCTCGCGAGAAAGTTAAGCTGAAAAGTGCAAATAACAAGCTTGCTTAACACAAACAGGCAAAATGGCGTGTGCCTTGGATCCCTACCAGTATACGGCTACTGGTATTTTAGGAGAAAAACGGGAAACAATGCTGGAAAACCAGCTTTTACTCAGGGTATGTTGTTAAAGAGCTCCAAGCAAACCGTCATTTTTTTGTCTTGTTTGAGTAAGGTGGAATATCCGAGAACATTGGCCCACCGCGCAGCGCAGTCTATTTACCTAAACGATTTCTACTAGGAGAGATGAAGCTCTCAACCCGCTCTGATGCATCCGGGGCATGATTTATGAGGTCTGGCAGGCTGTTCGTCTCGTGTTTGCTATGAAGTTGAACTTGTATGTATCCGTGCGCGTGGATAAAAATTTTAAGAGCATCTGTTGGTCCGATCTGGATAGATGGGTAGATCGCTTGAGCTCTTCCAGAAGCATATATAAGCTCTTTGGTGACACCCTGTAACCATCGGAATTAGTCGGTTCTGCCGGCGGCGCTATGAGAGGGATGTCAGCTCAAGTTGCTTCAAAACTGAGATAAATCCGGGGTCATTATAACTGTAGTATTGGAGGTGACGAATCTAGCTGAGCGCTTATGTACGTTCTGTATCTGGTCCTGTAAGTAAAGTTGGTGAGGATCCGAAACGGTACTAGCATACTCTAAGACGGATCTAACCAGACCTTTGTAAGCCTGGAGTCGAACCTCAGGTGAACGCCGGCTTAGATTCCTCTTAAGTAATTCCAGAGTTCGGCATGCCTTACTACATATATCTGAGATGTACGTATTTGTCCTGCCAAGCGGTGACGAGTAATTTTAAACAAACTATATAATCAGTGATTTTTTTTTTACTATGTTACGGTATTGGTGTAATTTAACGAATCTGTCAGTTTTAAATTGGAAACTACCATACCCGAATACCGGTATGAGTATAAATGCCAGTATGTGGCACCTTCCACTTTCAGTAGCTATTTTCAATTTTCATGAGTCCATAAGGGTAGTCCGATCCCAGGATTGGGTATGATTTTTCACGACATAGCTAGTTAAGCCTCCATTTCAACAACTGGATTTAGGTAGGCACTGTAGGGATTAGGACGGGCTTTAGGAACAAGTTTGATGTTGGGTTAATTTTTTAGATAGCAAGGTGACTACTTAATTTGATGGGTCACCTTAACGAAATCAGTAATAACTCATCTGACTTCTTTTTTTTCCGGAAGTAGCTTCCTCAAAATGTTTTGATACCAGTTCCGTCCGTCCCATCAGTTACATTGTCAGAGCGACAAGTGTCAGTTTTAATAGGGTCATGTGTGTGGAATATTAATTTGGTCAGATTTTCTCTGGCCACTGCAAAACAAGATTCACAATTTTGGATATATAAAGTAACGTATTGTCAAAGTTATGCTACCTTTTTTATAATAAAGATTTTAAAGCTGAATTTTTATACCCATCTCTCTACAACAACAACAACAACAAAAAAAAAAAAAAAAAAAAAAAAGAAAAGAGAGGGTGACCACAAAACGTATTAATATCGAGTACCACAGTCAAGTTACTTGTCAAATTCCCAAGAAATCGCTAGTTACACTTGGTGATAAGTAGATGAAAAAAATCTGAAAATGTGCGGTTCAACTTTGTGCTTATGTCCGTGAGATATCGCTCGCAAGTGTGGGTGCTTCAGTCAGAGCTGGTCGGATTTAATATCCAGCATTCGTGAAAGTTCGTATTGTTATTGAAATTCAAGAAAAAAACGGTCACGCATGATCGCCCCTTTGGGTTTACTAACTTTTAAATCGATTTGAAAATATATTACAATTTGTAATAGTATTAAAAGATGAGATAGACTATAATGAATTTTACGCAGCTCTGCTTTATGAACTGCTTTTGTTTTGTTGCTTCAAAATGGCGGGCTTAAATCATTAACATTTGATTCGGGTGTGTATGATTTTTGGGTAAATATATCACACGCTGACTTAGCTGAACTATGGGATGAGTTCTCGTGTTATTCATTCTGTATTTTTCCTCACATCATTTGCTTTTTGTATGCAGGGTAGGTTTACTTTTTGTTACTGCAGGGCGAGCTTGGCCGACCTATGCGGCGGGGATACAGCAACTACCCGGGGGATGAGTCACGTTACGGGCGCCAGAACGTCAGTAACGACGGTGGCGCGCCCGAAGCGCTGAGGGGCTGGAGCAGCGGTATCCACTTCCCGAAGCTTGGTGCCTCGGATAAGAATTCACGTTCCGACCGCGACTTTATGGCGCTCAACCGGTGCGCGGTGCAGGCGGGGCTGACGACGGCGGCGGAGAACTACCAGTTCCGCGCCACGCATGACGTGCGCAAGAGAATGACGAATGACGAAAGCAGTAAACCGTTGTCCAGGAGGCTTCCTCCCTCCGTTGTCTATGGCATTGCAACCAGGTGCGTATGGCATAGGAGAGATGGCGATGGGCCAGGTGCAACCGATATGTTGATTCCACACACACACATGATCTGCGTACGCTGTCTCTTTTAAAAGGAATAAATTACTATTGTTTCAGAATATTTTTTTTTACAGATTAACGTTGAAAAAAAAAATAGAATATCTCATGAATGAAGTATGTGGCATGTACGTTTCCCACCAGGCCGTCCACTCCTATCCATGATCTGCTAGAGCACAAATACCAGGACCAGTGGCTCCAGGAACGCCGAAGTGTCGAAGCTGCATTCAAGTCCTCAAGTCAAGCACAGGTCATTTCTCCCTGGGGGAGGGGAGGGGGGTGCGGTAGTAAGAGGCTATTGCACAATGTAATTATGAAGATAAGAACAGCTTGGAAAAAAAGTCTGCTATGAAAAAAAAAAAAAAACAGCCTAAGAATTAAATATGTGCTAGAATGGCTGCAAAGTGCTTTGCTAACCTAAGATATGAGGAGTATATCCTTTCTATAAACCTGAACTCTTTCAAAGTTTACTGAGAACTTCGAGAACATTACCGGTGTGTAAAACAAACCTTTTTTTTTTCGGTTACAGAGATTAAAGCCAGGCAAGGTGTATGAGACGAGGGCGTCTCTGCTACGTACATACAATGTTCCCGTAGAGTCTGCTCCTCTGTGGCAAATGCCCAAGTTTGCCGCCAGTGTAAGTGTTTTCATCCTGTGCCAGTCTCCTGATCAGATTGTGGTGTGTAAAGTGTCTACAATATCGTGCCGAAATATCTTTGTGGATTAAAGTGATTTCACACACGATGAAGTGGTAACCGAGACCTCCAAAACAGGGGCGAAAAAAAAAGACGGAGTCTAGATGTAGATGAAACGCGAGTGGCAAGAAATAGTCTCTGACGAAACCTCGATGTATATATACGGTAGATGCTTGTTAATCCGAACACGGTTTATCCGAATAAAACAGCCCGGTCCCGACAAATTTTATCACACATTTATGCCAAAAAATTCGAATTAACGAATATATCTTTTATCCGAACAAAAAAAAAATCTGTCAAAAATTGTTTTTGATCATTATTTCGATTGAATCAGAGTGCCAGTCCTTCCAAAATTTGTCATGCATGGCATCAAGAAGTGTACCTATTTACACTTATGCTATTTGTGACACACTGGGGGGGGGGGGGGGGGGGTTGGGTACATATCTCTTTTGCTACTCAGACCTTTTGTTTTGTAACTGGGCCTTATTAACAACGATAGAAAATTGGGGATTGCTTCGGGTTTATTGTGCAAACAGGAATGATGCTCACTACTGAGTAAGCAGATTATGGTATGCGCCTTGTGTCTGAATATGGCCTGGATCTTACGAAAAAAAAATTTTAATCTTGAGTAACACCAGTTGTTCATGTGAGTAGGTGCCTGATCCACAAACGTTAAGATGTCGATGCAAGCATGTCAAGCATGCTTATAAAAACCCCGTTTCCTAACTGCTATTTCATCAAATTAAACATTGATTCAGAGCAAGAAAGACTACCTAATTAAGTGTTCAAATATGGCTAGCAAACGGAAACGTAGCGAGTACACTCTCCAGCTAAAGAACAGAGCACTAAAAGAACTTGAAAAGGGGTGTAAAAAAATCTAAATTGAATTAAATTTAATGCATTTTATCTGTGTTTAAAATAATCACACTGCATCGAATTCCACCCCATAGACAAAATATCGGTTTTATGCGAAATAATGTTAATTCGAACAAATTTCACTGGCACCGACTTGTTCTGATTAACGAGCATCTACTGTATATGCATATGCACATAGGTTATATCTCTCTTTGAGTGTAGAAGACCTGTTCTACCACACTGGAGTTCCAGCAACGCTAGCTTGATAAAATATATTCCGTTTTTTTTTACTCGATATTTGTGTATGCGTTTTCTTTTTACTTGATGACGTCATGACTTAACAGCAAACTGTGACGTTGATGAATAAATTTTAAGTCATACACGAAGAGTTCTATAATAGCAGTTATGGGATTTTTTTTATATGGAATGTCTTTTCTGCATTTTGTAGGCGAAACCACACTTGGAAACATTCCGTTCAGAAAACGCCAAGGCACAAGCCTTCAGACATCACCAATCTGACTGCATATCGAGAAAAGGCGTGTTTGGACATGGCGTGTACGAGCAGGCCAAAAATTGAATAATTACTATTTAAATTATTTGAAAAAAAAAAATTACAACTCAATTTATTTGAAATATATTGAACAGTTGGCTGTGCAATCATATGAAAAAAAAATCGCAAATGGATTTTAGAGACATTAAAATTTACAATATGGTCAACATGGAAAGTCACGATTTTGGTTACAAAAACCGAAGGTACAAAAAAAAGAGATGGAGGGGAAAAGGTGCGACGCTACTGTGATGATGCCGTCGTGCTGTTTTGTAGTTATTTGTTTATGCGTTTGTACGTTGTGTTTTGTAAAACAAAAAATGTAATTTATTTTTTGAAGCCACGATTTTATCATTGCACGCACATTTTCCTGTGGGGCAATTATGAGATAATATTATACGTTTTATTTTAAAACGATTTGAAGGGTCTGTTAAAAAAAAATAATGATGTCCTGTGCTCCCACTGTTGTCGTAATAGACCTCGTTATCCTATAGCATGTTGGTACCATGGGTCTTAAACCAAGAAAAATATCTCCCAAGCTGAAGCTTCACGCTCTGTGGTTTACGTCACAGAAATTCAAAATAGATTAAGGTAGAACATGCGTAACCAAAAAAGGACCACTAAGACTGGATTTGGTATGTTAATTTGTAGCTCTTTAATTCAGATTTATTTACGTTTTTGCGTTATGCGCTTTATACCTTAGATCAACGAAAACACCCGGATGTTTGAAATAAACAACCTGTGATATTTACCGTGCCTAGAAAGTATTAATTTTACCATTTATTTCTTGTTTATTTTATGTTTTAATAAAAACATATGTTTTGTGTACACGGCGTAAAAGAAACCGAATGTGACGTTTTTTTGGTTTATTTACCTCAGAATGCTTTATGTGAAACTCCTTACCAATTATTAAATATTTATATCGTGTCTTATTTTTCTCCATAACCAAAGCGGTTATTATGACAGAGGAAAAGGCACAGATAATATACATTATACTGATAGATCAATTATATCCTTGACAGGCATTTGTATAATATAATAATCTTCAAGAGATTATTATGCTTGTTGAGTCGATCTTCTGAAGGAATACAAATTATGTGTTATTGATCCTACCGAGCTGATTGATTTCTGACGAAAAGAAGTCGGCACACGTTTTTGGGACATTAATTAACACGGCTCTGTATAATGCAACACATAAGGCAACGTGGCCAGGAAACACGAAGCCCAGTCCTAATATCTCAGTGTGTTTCGGCTGAGTTCTATTTTATTGTCACCTTTTAATCTGTTACCATGGGTAGCCTACAAAAACAATTTATTTTATGATTTTTTATTAGAAAAAAGTAGTGAGAAAAATAGGCAATACTTTTCTTCCTGTATCATAACCAGATTATGGTGTGTTAAATCTTACTAAAATAGTGATATATTTTCATGTGCGGTAAGCAATTTTTGCACACCACAATTTGGTCATTACAATATTTTCATTTACTTTTTTTGAGGGCTTTGCGTTCAAATTATTCCTGTTTAGAAATAGTCTGTCATAGCGGTGGTTGAGCCAGTCACAGTTATCTTATCGTGCGGTTATCTCTAATCTATGAATCCATACTGTACAGGGTAAATCTTCTAAAAAGGATGATCTTCAAAATACAGATTCTTACAATATTTTAGCCTTGAACTCTGGGTGACAAGATAAAGAGGCTTCATGCAGAAACTAGTTTAATTTATAAAATAAAATGACCCTTTTTGTCTTGTGTTTTTGGTGATGGGTTATTTTAAGCTTTTGAGCAGACCTGTCTCCTCAAAATATATTAAAATTGGATAGAAACAAGCTTTTAATCACAAGCTTGAGTATTTCGTGCATTTGTGTACGCGAATGCGTACTGGGCAGTATCTCAGTACCCCGTTGTATATATATATAACTCTTATCCGCCTTTCAGTATTGTAGATTTTTGCAGTGTTTTTAAGTATTGGTGCATATTGTGATTGGTTTGCGTCTGTAATTCGCGTTTATGTGTAAAGATTGGTGATTACTGCACCTTTCAATTGCAAACTGTAACCAGAAATTGAAAAAAAAAATAGAATAGGGAGAGAAAATCCCCCCCCCCCCCAAAAAAAAAAAAAGAAAAAAATATCAAGCGCGCATTTAGGTATTGGCTCGGGTTTATACGAGCTCACATATATTCAGTTGATTTCAGTGATTTGAAGTATTTCTGAGATAAATAATGTTAAAATTAAGATATTAATCTGTTTTGAAACAGAGAAATAACTCGTGTTGTATCGTGTGTTAAATGATATTTTCACATCTGACAAGATTTTGCAGGGTGTTTTATTTTTATTTTATTTTATTTTTTTTTTGTGTTAAAAGTGGGGGGTTTGTTGTTGGCATGACACCGAACACCGGATCAATTGGCTCTATCATCTGTTGTCCCATAACTCGTTTGTGGTGTGTAAAATAACCGCTTATTTTGAATCACATTTGACTGAGTCCCCGTTGTGGGGCAGGTCGACGATATTATTGAATTATTTTAACTGCGTGTTAATTGTTGTGGTGTTTAGAGATGTCTGTTACCCACACGTGATAATAAAAGAAAGCCGAATGAAAACTGGTATTTTTCTGTCAGACAGCTGTTGTTGGTTATTATTATTATTATTTTATTTTTTTTGCCCAAATGGACGAGTCTCATTTTCCAATTTCCCTGTCTGTGCGTACGTTCAGTTGTGTGTGAGTGCACCCTAACATGGTAATATTTGCTCAAATCTACTTGTCTTTAAATGTACAAATAACACGGTAATATTTAAAATACGAATTCTGAAGCAAATAAAAAACCAGATATTTTCTGGTAGTCCGGAATAGACTGCCGATAAATCGAACGTCACAGAAATCGATTTTTTCATTATTTCATGTTGCATACTCCATAAATAGCTTATTTTCTTACCTTATAAATAGAAAAATATTAAAAAAATTGAAAATACAAATAAATTTTTAAAAATTTCAAATCTCAATACGTTATTCAACATTGAACTACCGACATTTTAATAAACAATCCAATGTTAATTCATTTTTCAATATTTTTTATTTTCCTTTCGTCAAAAGATAATTTACATTATTCAACTTACTGTCACATTCTGGTATAAGAAAAATAAAACATTATTGATTTTTGTGACATCTGAATTATCGGTAGTCTATTCCGAATAGCCTACCAAAAATATCTGGTTTCTTAATTGCTTTAGAATTCTTCTTTTTTTTTTTAAATAATACGGTGTTAAATGTACATTAAAGATGTGTGTTTTCTGTTTTCAACGTCTGGATATTTTCAAAGTGACATTCTCAGTTCATTTATAATGTAAAATCCAATTGATATGTTCATTTCTACAACACATAACTTAATTTTTAATGGAAAGCAATTTCAATGAAGGAACAGAAAAAAGTAAAGTATCCCAACCTTTTTTGGCCCCAACGATGTCTTCTTTTAACATACAAAATGAAATTAAAGGTCTGAGTAAATATAAACGCCGTTAAATATTAAAAATAATAAAGTGATAAGGAGGGGAGCTAGACTAGGCTATCTCTCCCCACCCCCCCCCCCCCATACACCTGGTATTTTTTGTCCCCTATGATGTCATTTTCTAAAAGGAAGATGGAGTTGAACATACAAGAAAGTGCTTCTTGAATAATGTGGATGTTAATGTAGATGATAATCTTAGCGATCAGGAGTATCCACCTGGGCTCTCAAAAATGCTAAAAAGGATATTAAGAGAAAAAAAAAAGAACTTTCTGACCAAGGATGCCTGTTTATATTTTGTTTGAATTATGCTGAATTTAGTAAAAAAAAAAAAAAAAAAGTAGTTCAAGAGAGTTTTATACATTTTAATTGAGTCCATTCATTCTCATAAACAAATATTATCAAATATATTTACACGCAAAAAAGTTCGGGGTGGGGGGGGGGGGGGGGCTAAATATACTGGAGGGGAGAAGATAGCCTAGAATATCTTCACCCCCTCCCCCAGGGGCGAAGCTATACAGGGGGTGCGGTGTAAGATAGCCTTTTACACCGGGCAGCACATCTGGGATATTTCGTTCCCTGGGCTTTAGTTTTTCGGGAATGTTTTGCGCTCGTTCCTAAATCAATATGCGTTTGTGTTTTTGATGCACCGTAGTTCCAGAAACGGATTTAATCATCGTAATTTGCTGAAAGTATTCATTATTATTTTCATTTATTTATTTATTTATTTATTTATTATTATTATTATTATTATTATTATTATTATTATTATTATTATTATTATTATTATTATTATTATTATTATTATTATTATTATTATTATTATTATTATTACTATTATTATTATTATTGCAAGGTGTGTCCAAATACAGCAAAGGTAGGGTGTTTACTCGTTAACGCAGATTTTGTTCTAAGCAATTTGTTCAAGCTGATAATACGAAAAAGGCAACCCAATGATCGCTTTCCTTTTGTTATTTGCTGGAGAATAGAAAGAACTCTTTTATATATTGACTTGTAACTGTGTGTATTTTTTGCCCGATGTTTCATTAACGCTGATTATCTTTCTGAACTGATATCCAGCTCAAGACCAATTAATACAATACCCAAACAGAGAGAGAGAGAGAGAGAGAGAGAGAGAGAGAGAGAGAGAGAGAGAGAGAGAGAGAGAGAGAGAGAGAGAGAGCGAGAGAGAGAGAGCTTTGATTTCGTCGCTTCTGCATATTTGTACTTGACGAAAATAAGATGAGAAGATGGCCACCTGTCTGATCGATTTTACACCGAGATCAAAAATCTCTGAACAGGTACATAGCTTCTGAGCAAAGATTTGCTTGGATATTGAATGCTTCAGGCGACCAGGGTGCTGGTTACTTATTTTTCTTGAGTAGGTCTAGCATTGAATTTGTTTGCCGTTATTAACAAAGGAATAAGAAGTGAAAAGCGTGAGCCAGAACGAATTAATAACTTTTTTAAGGTCCCATATTTATCTTCGACAAAGATTATTTCACGAGAGTGGGGGAAGGGGTGGTGGGGGCGGTCAGTCAGTAAAAGAATGTGTGGGTTGTTTACATGGATCTTTATTGGCCCGTTTTGTATCACGAATCTTAACCAAAAAATAATAATAATTGTAATTAAGAAAGAGAAAGAAAGATATTTATATCGCGTCTTAGTTTAATTATTAAGTAATAAGTGATATTTTATTATGATGCAGGAAGCGAGTTTATATGAGAAACAACAATTTATTACTGTTGTCATTAATCACTATTTTTAATATAGTTTTTCTGAAATCTTTTCAGCCAAAAGCTTTTAAAAATATCACTTATTTTAATTGATGGTGACCTAATTAATAGAGTTAATAATAATAATAATAATAATAATAATAATAATAATAATAATAATAATAATGTTTTACACCATCAGTTTTGAACTTGTAATTTTGTCTCGATTCTGACCCTGACATCAGGGAAATAAATTACTAAGGCAACAGTGAGGATGGTTTAAACTGGCCGTTTGTTTTAGAAGCGTCCCCTCGAAACACAACGCGCACGCAGTGCAAACACTTGGCCCACAAGAGCGCATTATGTTGTCATTTTTTGTTGTGCAGGCGCCGGACGGTATTTGCTCGACACCTAGAAGCTGCCTGACCACACTTGCCCCTAGGACTTCCAAATTTCTCACGCATGTGGCACTTGATCTGAAGTTGTGCACCTCTCTTTTGTTTTCACCTCTGTTTTCATTTTCAAGATCAAAACGAAAAAAGCAGTGAGTTTTTTTTTATGAAGTGCAACGCCCAAAGGCTGCAGCAAACATTTGCACACGCTCTCGCATCTGCGATAAGCCACACTGTGGATTACATAAATGACGCGTGCTTTATTTATTTATTTATTTATTTTGTCTTTTTAATTTTTTTGTTCCTGATTTCTCATGATACTTTCAAAAACTTGTGTATTATTCACAGCTTGGCACGCAGGCCTTTTCCCATGATTTTACCACTCGTACATAAATAAGACAGGACGTTACAGAACAACTTGTTTACAGTGACAAACAATAAGATACAACAAGAGACAGGACATGTACAGTACAGCACAAAAGAACGAAAGATGAAGGGAGTAAGTGAGTTGCTTTGGTATTATCCTAAAGAAGAGGACCTGCTCTGAAACTTTTAAATATTAAATGGACGATGCCATCCTTTCCACTTTAGTTCAAAATTCGAACTCGAAAGGGCCTTTTTGTCTACTTCTATGAGTGTGTGGATTTCTTTCAATAGAGTTGAATGTTGAAATTGGTAGTCATAGAACCGAGCTTTCCAAATAAGATACTGTATTATTATTATTATTATTATTATTATTATTATTATTATTATTATTATTATTATTATTATTATTATTATTATTATTATTATTTATTATTAGGATGAAGATATGATTTTTTGCTTTATCCGGGGAGCCTATCAGAAACTCTTCAGCGTTGAAGTAATTAATTCCCAAGTTTCTGAACGAAGTTTTTATAATTTTAACAGTGTTTGGGCAGTTAAGAAAGGTGTGAAACAAGTCATCCTCAGTTAAACAATATTTGCATTTGTTGGTCTGTCTTATGCCCCTTTTTTTAGGTTTACGTTATGCGCTACAATGTTTTGGATTATTTTATAGTGAAACGCTACAAGTTTACTGCTTCTGCAGGACGCTTTCATAAAAGCAGTACTATTATAAACGGAATTTGTGTCGAAACCGGCATTTGCCCAGAAGCTGTGACTGGAAGGCTCTTTTTCTCCCCTTTTTATCAACTCGTTATAAAAGAGTTTTGACTTGGCCTTCGAGATGTCCAAAAGATTTTGACCAGTCTCAAACACGAAATTATTGAACGCGATTCGGGCATCGACATCAACTCGTAATTTAATCGCGGATTTAACTGCGTGAAAAGTTAAAAAATTTACCTTTAGGTTATATATTTCGGGAACAGGAAAACTCCCCCTGGAATACTCCCCCCGGAATACTCCCCCCGACTATTCCCCCCCCTGGAAAACTCCCCCGTAGGAATATTCCCCCGGAGGAATACTCGCCCCGCCCATACTTTCTATTGCCATTGCTTCATGCAACAAATGTGGAAACACTTTTTCAAAAGAACATTTTTTCATGCCATTTTTTCATGCAAAAAATGTGGAAACAGTTTTTCAAAAGTACTTTTGAAAGCCGAAGATTGCAATAGGGTCTTCTGATATGCAATCTATTAATGGAATCCGAATTACAATTATTGACTGGGGATTCATTTCCGTTACCATTATTTCCGTTACTATTTTTCCGTACCCCGTTCTTATAAAACCAACACAGCATTTCCCCATGCTGGACGTATTTTGGCTCATAGCTTTATTTGCTAAAAGTAATTTTTAAAATATTATTTCTTGGTCAAGCTTCTCATATTTCGCCTTAATATAGGTTCCCGTTTCAATTCTGTTTGCCAACAATCTTTCCTTAGTGTCGTCTTTTTTTTAGTCAAATGGGATTGTTTTAACAAAAATATGATGTATATTTCAAGTCTGAATTTCACAATGCAAAATTTCAGTGTTTTGAGTACAATATTAAATGGCGACATTTCAGATTTTAAGTAACCATGATGTTTACGTACTTCACATACTATATGTCATAACCAACTGTCATATCGACCATCATCTCATTTATTGCATACTGGTTTTTTCTTTTTTTTTTTTTTTTTTTGGCATCTGACATTCATTTGATAAAGGCCATGAAATAAGAACAGTATAAGGCGTGTGTCCGTTTGTGTCTGTGTGTGTGTGTTTGTGTACGTTTGTGTCTGTTCGTGTGTGTTTGTGTTTGTGTCTGTTCGTGTGTGTTTGTGTCCGTTTGTATCTGTTTGTGTATGTTTGTGTCTGTTTGTGTATACTTGTGTTGGTTTGTGCCTTTTTGTGCATGCTTGTGTGTGTTTGTGTATGTGTGTGTCTGTGTACGTTCAAGTTTGTATTGTCGTGTTTTCTTTCCGTTATGAAGTCACTTATTTTAGAACAATAACAAACAATAACAGCGAATAATCAAATATACAAAAATCAATATTTCAGTTTCATTTTTGCCCAGGCGGTTAGATGGCTTTATATTTGTTTTATTGTTTATAAACTGGGATGCATGCAAAAAAAGGGCCACTGTGCTGTTATCAGATCGTATGTAGGGAGAGCCAGTCAGTATCAGTATCACATCTCACTGACAAGTCGTTTAGTGATGAAAACCAAACAAAAAAACACATTCAGATCGGACACATAGAAAGATAGATTCGATAAAAATTGACGTTGTTTTAATATTGAGCATATAATTACAAATCCACGAAGATCAATAGTTATTGAAAATGAATGAATTGTAACGGGAATTCAACACAGGAATTCGCTGATCTAGACAAGAGATAAAATAAAATTCAGTGAAAACTGATTTTCTATCAAAATGATAATGCACCCTTCATTCGTGGAAGGTATCAAGAGGCAAGTCAACTATTCCCTCACAGTCAATTAATCCATCAAGTAAGTTTAATCTTTGATCTCAAATTTCAGTAGCTGCTTTCAGTCGTTAAACATCACCTTTAAGAGGGTCGCATTTGGGAACGTGTTGAGACTAAGCAGGCTTTAATAAGGGGGTTGAGTGGGAGAGGGTGGGGGAGGGGGGAGCATTAGGGGTATCATGAAAAAAGAGGCACGCGCGTGTATTGTTCAACGCAAGGGGTGGACTTGTTTTACCCCCGTGGGGCAAGCGGCATCTTGTCAATGCACCACGAATAAACACACACCCCGAAACATCTTATTTTCAAATATAAAGCTTCGAATTGCAATGGCATTTGACTTTCTAATTAATAGGAATACAATAGAGAAGCCCCATATCTTCAGGCCCCCTAATGTAGTGTATTTTTAACGCTTAAGCATCTGTTTCGTCACTCGTAAAGTGCGCCTTAAGAATGATCATTGGGAGTAAATTAATTGTCATCATGGCAATGAGAGGGGCTATATCAATGAGATCTGATGCCTTCAAGTGGCCAGTGCGGTGACGATCATCGCCCGTTGCCGCTAATAAAGAATTTGCAGCTATGAGAAACCACACCTATGTTTTCTCTAAGCCGTGTAATACGAGTCCTTTTATCGAGACAGCGGTAGCAATTATGGGATTCAACGAACAGCTCTGTATATCTGTAATGATACAGTGTGTCATTTTTTTGGTGGAAGATTCTGAACTCGAAGGGCTATACAAATTTATCTGTACATTGGCAGATTTGGGAATACGGACCCCTGGAGAGGATAGACACCTGATATCAAATCGGATTTGTTCCAAGAAGCCTGACGTCATAATTATAAATTCCGAGGAAGGGTGACTGTGTGACACAGTTGGAGCGCACCTGCCAGTCATGGTTATCCTCAGTGATGGAGATGGAGCTGCAGCGCGCTAGTATCGATATGTGAAATCGAACCCCTAAGTCTTCGAAACTAAGCTCCCTCCCATTCCCATTCAAAATGATTTGCAACAGATACATCTGTAATTTGATGCTAAAGCGTACCTAAAAGTGTAAAGGGAAAAAAAAGCAACAATTCACTTGAAACTTTCAAAATGTTCAAACTCTTCTGTATATTTTGTGTTTCATTTTAAAGCTAAGGCGTTTTGAAAATTCAAGCGTTGTCAATTTACATAAATGAAGTTTCACTTTTTTGTATTGATCTGCGTTTGATTTTTTTTGTGTGAATCTCTGAGAGAAGCTCAATACCCTCTATATGAGATAACAGCGACAACAGAGATAACAGATTACATCCCAATATCTGTGCAAAATAAAAAGCTGAAATAGACTTCAGCTAAAAATGCAACATACCTGATTCTTCTGAACCAAAAGTTGTCTCCGATAGAAATTTTCGGAAGTATAGAAACCAAGAAAACAATAAAAAGAGACAATCAGTCACGTGTTTTAAACAGATACCGGACTCCATATAACAGACGTTAGCCTCATAATCAGCGATAAATCTTTCAGTCATCACTATAGAAAGATAAAGTTGTCACCCTTAGAACCCTGATCACTGTAGGAGGATCTCCGTCCGGTGTAGCAGGCTATCTCCCCCCCCCCCCCCCTCCCAGCAAACAACCGAGGTCTTTTTTGGTTGAAAAAAAGGTTGGATTTTGGTCGAAACCACTTCACAACCATATTCTGAATAAAATAAGGTTGTACAATGGGTAGAATTACGTCACGACCTATTTCCTCAAAACCCGACTTTATTCCGACGTCGAGGAAGCGTCGGTTTTCTGACGTCATTACGACGTTGCAAAACGACCAAAAAGTGATGAATATTTATTATCGCTCACCTGAAATGGAAGTCATTTTGAAAAAGAGGAAGAAAAAACGTAATTTTTACATGGAAATTTTATAATTTTGATGACGCGTCGGTATTTTTCTTCCTAGATTGTAAAAATTCACATGGAAAATGCTTTCGTATGTATTTCACAACAGCAGTTGAATGATTAATTATCTATTAATTATATAACTCGAGACTATTTTTGTAAGACGTGTCTAAGACTGGTCGTTTCGACTGACGTTGAAAACCCGACGTCGGTTCCATTTCATATACAACCAAAACCGGCAGGTCAGTCCGACGTCGGAAACGTCGGGTCACGACACCGACCCGACGTCATTCTGACGTCCTAATATTTGCTGGGCTCCCTGTACAGCTCCCCCAGGGTGAAGCTATGCTAAGCTATCTTCTCCCCTCCAGTATATTTTGCCCCCCCCCCCTCCCCTACGAACATTTTGCGTGTAAATGTATTTTAATGATATTTGTTCATGTTAATAAATGGACTCAGTCAAACTGCATAAAACTATTGACTAAATTGAACATAATTCAAACGAAAATATATAAGGGCATTATTGATCAGAAAGTTCTTTGTTTTTCTCTTAATATCCTTTTAGCATTTTTTAGAGATCCCAGGTGGATACTCCTGATCGCTATGATTATCATAAATAACATCCACATTATCCAAGAAGCGCTTTCTTGTACGTTCAACGTTATCTTGTTTTTTGAAAGTGATAACAATAGGGGGCAAAAAATACCAGGTGGGGGGGGGGGGGGGAAGAGATAGTCTATTCTATCTCCCCCCCCTGGGGGGGGGGGGGGGAGCTGCACAGGGGGCAAGATATACTGCTACACCAGCTTAGCTCCGACATAGAAAATAAAAAACGGGAAGGCTACGTCAAATTGACGTCGTACCGTTGTCGGTATCTAAAGCTGAAATTTCGACAAAAAAGGGGGAATTTGAAATTAGAAGTGGTTTTTAATGTTTTTCCAAAGTCTTCTTAAGCGTTGTATAACCAAGCAACAAAGTGATCAGAGCCAATTTATAGAAATTGTCTGAAATATACAAAGTGTACTTATTAAATGTAAGGTATTATTGCGCACTAATAAAAAATAAAATCTTGCTCAGAAACACAACAAAATTCAACACAATTTTGGGCATATGTCGCCCATTGTTTATTAACCCACCTGACTTTTTAGGGAAGTATTGTCTCAAGAACAGTTGTCTGTCGTCCGTTTGTGTGTAGAGAGATGGGTTTGCATGGGCACTATTTCATTTCAGCCAAAATATTTCGTCACCCCAGTTGCATTTCAGTCAAAAAATTTGCTACGATTCGGCCAAGATCAATATCACGACATTACATCATATTCGATAACAACAGAGCAACAGTCGATCCCTCATGAACACGCCCAGCTTGGGTCAGAAATTGCCCGCTGTGGCAATCCGGGAAGGTCCTGATGTGAATGTTTTAGAACTTTAAATCTACTAAAATCAACCCAAATTAAGGAAACCATCAGTCCTTTCATGTTAAGCTTTCTTTATCAGTTCATAATCTATCAACTCTCCTTTAAATTTTGGGGATGTTCAATTTGTAAATCACTTGATTTCAAAACCCTTTGGAATTGGATTCATTTTAGTTTTACAATAAAACATGAAAATTGTACTCTGAAATTGCTAACATGGAAATAGAAATTTTAGATACAAACAGAGGCAAGCCTGGAATTCTATGTGTCGGTCACCGATATCGCCAAGCATATGTTGCAAAAAATGGTGACATTTCATGGAGATGTTCTAATGACAAATGTAAAGCTCGCTTTAAAATTGACAATAACAAATCGACGGTAATTGAATTGAAACCTAAGCATAACCATGAAGCAATAGAGCGGGATTGTGAGAAAAGTAAATAAGGATGCAAGTGAAGCGCAAGGCTTTAGAGGATATCAGTGCTCGACCTGTGACAGTTTTAAGGCATGTATTGGAAGAATCAAAAGAGGACATTTTGCAAAAAAAAGAACCTGAAATGTATGACACCGGCTATTTATAGATCAAGGCAAAATAATTTTCTCAAATTTCCGACATCTCGCGTGGGTGTTAAAAAGTCCTCAACGACATGGATACTAAAACTAGCAAAGGGAAGAGTTTTTAATAGTAAACGAAGAAGATATCGTAATTTTTGCTACCAAATCCAATCTAGAATGCCTATATTCATGGACGGAACTTTTAAGTGCTGCCCGAAATTCGTCAGCCAGCTGATCATAGCAATGGGAATAATGTACCTTTGACGTATATGCTACTTCCTGGGAAATTAGAAGCTGTTTACAGAATTAAGGGCTTTTCCTTTCTCAAGCAAGTGTATGAAGAATTTGGATTTTCTCTTAACCCTTCCGTTGAACACATTGATTTTGAGGTCCCGGTGATGACCGTTGTTTCGGAGCTATTCCCAGGTGTACAGTTGCAGTGCTGTCGATTTCATTTGGGGCAGGCATGGTGGAGGAAAATACAGCCCCTTGGATTAAGTGTTGAGTACAAGGGCAACACTGATGTTGGCAAATTGTTTCATTTGTGCTTTGGTCTCGCATTTCTCTCCTCGGATGAAGCAGAGGAACGCTTCGCAGAAGATGTGCTGCCTTGCATGCCAGACAACGGTCAGTGTGAACTATTCATGGATAGTTATTCTTACGGATAACTACATTGACAGCACAGCAAAATTCCGCCACATATCTGGACAGAACTACCATCATCAGAGCGTAGAAGAAACAACGGCCCTGAGGCTTTCCACAGAAATTATAATGCAATGTTCTACCATTCCAAACCCAACATTTTCTTCTCTCTCAATATTGCCCGTGAGTGCAAACCAAAACCTACATCAAAATCAGAAGCTTCGATGTCGAAATGCCTCAGACAAGCGCAGAAAAAAGCAAAAACAAAAGGTGCGATGGACTTATTGGCAAAGTTTATGCGCAATGAAATTTCTCACAGTCACTACATCTCTGCAATGGGTCACAAGTACCAGTACCTGTAATCGTCGCAAAAGTTTCTTTGCTGAAATGTACTGGCTGAAATGTATTATGCTTTTGGCTGAATTTTAGTTTTTTGCTGAAATGTAGTACCATTTGGCTGAAAAGCAAAACACCGTTTGCATGTATACATAACTTTCTTTTCTTTTCCTATGAATTTGGTCATCTCCATACTTAGTGGAAACTGTGTTTTTAATGCATTCTTGGAACATCGGGAGTGTGTGTACAATTTTTTTAAAAGCTACTAAAACCAAGATTTTTGAACTGTTCTTCAGAAAACTGAAACTTCAGAGATATTTTTCCTATGTACACAATCAAACTATTTTATCGAAATTCATTTATTTTGAAATGCTCAATATTTTGTCTCAAACTATGAATAATACTCGAATCCTTTCTCTCTGGCCGTCGAATGGTTATGGATGAGTGCATCGCAATAATTGGAAGGTCGTGAGTTCAAGCACAACCAAAAGAAGAAAGACTTATGGCGCAGCCATTCAGGCACAAAATAGGTGCCCGCCTCTGACGTGAGAAAAGATAACAGATTAGCTTTGAGGTAGGACTGGGGGATGTTCCGTTCAGGCGACGTTTAGCGATAAAAGAGAACCCGTTGGAACATGGCGCCAGGATGACGTCACACAGACGTAGTGATCAGGCGTCAATATCCCACGCCGAAGGTGCGTCGTGACAAAGTGATGACTTGATGTCGGATGTCCTGTACACCAAAACAATAATAATAATAATAATAATAATAATAATAATAATAAATTTAGACATTGCTCCGACGTCGGTATGTCAGCTGGATCTATGTATGACACAAACAGGTGAGCTTCCTCAGCTAAGTTTTCTTAAAGAAGTTCAAAATTGGAGTTGTTTGATTCTGACAATTTTGGAACATTCTGTAGTTGTACTTAGGAATAAAGAAATACTCTCTAGATTTTCATGTATATCAGATTCATTTCATTTTATTGCATGCATGGATCAAAATCCAGCCTTTTGTCAAGGTTAACATTTTCTTCAAATGTCATCCCAATAAAACCGTGTGATATTTACATAATTGTAATATAGGTAAAAAGGTGACATACAGATTCGTTCTCCTGATGTTGTGGGGCAGGTGGGGGGAGGGGGTTGGCAGGGGAGGCAAGAAGAATATTAACAGTTTACTCTTTTATTACAACAGAGGGAAACTTGTCTATCGTAACCTTTCCCCGGGATACAGAATTTAGGTTACACATTTAAAATAATTATACATTTACGCATTTTATTCTAGTTTTAGACCAATTTTTTAAAATGAAAAATCTAGAAAACGCTGTAAACAAAATTAATACACTGTAGATGTTGCTACAGAAATGCCGGCCACAGATTTATGGTGCACTGGTATAACCATCATAATTGTTGAAACATGTAATGTGCTTTTTATTTACTTACAAAAAGGAAAGAAGAGAAAAATATAGATGCAACCATATTTTCCCGCATTAGATGAAACTGAAATAGATTTTAATGACATTGTTATTTTAACAAATATTTACTGTTTTCGCTGCATTTAACCGTTTTCTCACTTTCCATATATGCTGTAGGAACTATTGGGTCAAGGATAACATAAACACTTAATAATTTGCCTTAAATCAAAACTGAGCTACTTATGATCATTTGTAAAAGAGTTGTCACTTCAAGCCGACTGTTTTAGTATTATAAAAATAGGAAACATTGCGAGAACTAGTAAAACCATTGTGCGTCACTCGTGCACATGACAGACGGATTTCGTTAGTGATTAGGGCCGGTATTTATAAAACATTTACTTAGTAGAAATACTGGTGGCTATGGCTAGAACTGTTACTGGCGCTTGTAGTGTTTTATCAATACGAATCCAGCTGAGCTAGTTAATACGCTAAACCAGTCGAATCATGTCGATGGATATAGTGCATTGTATTATATGTTGTCAACTTTTAAAGCAATAGAGACCCATTAAACTATGTAGCATGTGTGTTCTTATGGTTATTTTGTTTAACTGCATCTAATGTCTCGGTTTGGTCAGGCACAACGCTATGTCCATATACACTATGAAATTAGCCGTTACCTTGTAATTATTCATACATATACATGATAATATAACCATAACCACCCTATAGTTTAAAAAATATAAAAACTATTTTGACAATGCAACTAAGTCTCACTGGGTGAAGACACAATGTAACCCGCTAACGGTCGGTCATGTCGTGATGGCTTCTCTCTTCTCTCTTCATGCTTAACTATAGAGTTCTAGGTGTAACTATATGCTGTGTTTTTAGAGGTCAATCTGTTTAACTTTACGAAGGTAAATATTCGTTTATCTACTTCAAACAATGGTAATCATGTACCAAAAGAAATATTTTGCTATGTTTATCACTTTTTAACACACACACACACACACATACATATACACACCGATAAATGTATATTTTAAGAGTGAATGCCAGTTTACTTTCTTAAAACATAAATACCACTTCGACGTTGCTGTGATCTCACATGAAAATAGTGCAGGAAATGTCACGCCAGCAATCCAACATATGTCGTATTTTGAAATCTGTGAGAATTATTGCCAATCTTAACTGTTTGCTTAAAATAATCCATCACCACCAGAATCGATAGCGAATTGCAAATGCTATTATTTGCACTTCAACTGGCAATGAAACGTGTAAAAAATCTGTATTGAAAGCTTTAAACATTGAAGTGGTGATAATTGATTTGATCTGAGTTGAAAAGTGCAATTATTGAAACAAAACTAGAATTATATCACATAGATTTATGTTATTGACAGGGATATACCTGGTCAAGAGTTTTGTCGAGAATCAGAAGCAAATTGATACTAGACTAAGCACCATACACCCGGCAATGCACCACCAGGGAATACACTACTACAAACATCATTGGTCAATATAGAACCAGTCAAAAATCCATCAAAGCTTCGAATTAGCCTCCACTTTTAGATAGTTTCCCTTCCAGTGAATTCTTTTATACCAACCACCCACCCACCCACCCATCTATTCATCTACATTTCCATTCATCCATCATCCATCCATCTATCGATCCATCCATCAATCCATCGACCAGAATGAGGGAATATTCAGGCATGACGTCACTGATGACGTAGTTCATTCCCTTTAAGCATAGTTCTTGAAACATACGCCATCATGTAGGCTTTGGAAAACAAGTTGAAAAGTGCAAATTGACTTCGTATTTAGTTTATTTAAATAATATAGATAATAAATAATATAGAGCTATTTTATCATATTCTATATTTTTGATAAATCTGGTTCGAAGTATTAAATTTGCACTTCCGTCTGGCAGATGATGAACTTAGACATAGCGGTGACACTTCGATAGGGAAGCATAACCTAGGAGTTGTTTTAGTTATTTCAGTGTGTTTGGCCTTCGAGCCTTTTTAGTAGATTAAATCATCTTCAAAAATGAGCATTTTTGCTTAAGCTTACACTGTATTGCAAGAGCATGTTCTGCACTACTGTTTTTTTCGGGCAAAAAAGATGCTTTTTGGCGTATTTGGGCTTGTAACATGCTTTACATTGACTTGTGAATCAATTTAAAATGATTTTGAGGCACTTGGTTACTGAATAAAGCTTAAAGTGATGTTTTAAGTGTTCTAAATAGGCCAACTGTGTGTTTACTGGTAACACTTACAGTAATCTCACAGCATCCAAGGATACAAAGTGTACACACATTCCGATTGCGCTCAACCTCCAATCGGTGTGCGACCGTTACAGGAGAGAAAATGGCCTTCTACTCTGCGGTAAATCACGGATTTGTTCAGAGCACCGGCATCTAGCTCAAAGAGACTGAAAGGCAATTAACCAGAACAGGGCTAAGAACGATCACAGAAGGAATAAACACAAAGCTTTCTCCTCAGTCTCCTTCATTACCAAGGAATTAGTGGAAATAACATTAAAGAATGTGAGCTCTGTCATTCGAAAAAAAGGTTTCCACTTCAGTCCGCATGGATACTTGCTCTGGATCAGATGCGACGATATCGATAAAAAGAAGCCCAAGAAAAGTCACGCCAGGGAAAGCCTTCGCGGAAACCATCGCCGAACTGGATATCTAACAAGCGGAAGTACGCTCAATTCTCCGCAAACTTGGGCGACGTGCCAGTCAGAGTCGCCACCTAAATCAGATTCGAAATCTCAACCCCTTACCAAACAAGTGACGGTCACCCATGCAGCCACGAGCTCGAATTTCTCCAAGACGGTCGGTCAGCTAGGCATCCCTGCTCAGGAAGAACTGTCCCCCCTCAACGCAACTCCGTACGCTGTCCACTGACTCTATGAATTTAAGATCTTTACAATCGCAGCTTCAGCAACAGTTACAGGCACTGAAACAAAATGTACAACGGAAAAAGGCGTTTCTACAGCCCAAGAAGTAGGGCAAACCGTCTGTCACGGTTAATCGCCACCCCCCCCCCCCCCAACAAGCCAGACGCTTATATCTACCTTCAACCTCCAAACGGAGTCCGAGGGAACAGAAGCCTTCCTTTCCCCTAACTTCCCAAGTGCCGAAACGTCTAGTCACTTTCTACTCAGCGGGCTTGGAGAAGATGTAGCTCTCTGAGTAATGGTTATGAACCTAAGGGTCAATGGGGCGATAAAGGCTACTTCGGCAGAGTGTTTCTGGTCCCCAAAACGTTGGGTGGAGGGGAAATTTCTACAAACGGCTTCCTTTCAGATGGATACGGCTAAAATCTACAGGCGGGGATGTAGGGCATGCCAATACATTTGTTCATCTCTTATATACACATTCCCTTGCATCACCCCGCAATAAAATTTCTTGGCTTACAAAGTTTCGTTTCTGCCTATCCACAGTCCTGTATGTGTTCACTAGGGTTATGAAAGTCTTGACGTCATAGGCTCGTCTGAAAGGTTTGTTAGTGTTCTAGTATTTAGACGATTGGTTCCTGGCTGCCCAGCTCACTAAACAGGGACTCTGATCAAGAAGGCCTCACAGGTGGTCCAGATAGTGAACCTTTCAAAATCCGAGTTATCCCCCAAACAGAGTATTATCTTCCTATGATAAAATACCCATGGATTGGAAGGTAAACTTAAAAGCTATGGAGTTGCTGCTAGGTCTCTTGGTAGCAACCGAGAAGACAGTACCCGTATGTCGCCTTCATTGCAGACTTTTTCGGAGACAGGTAAAGCTAATGTGAGGTCAGAGAAAGTCTACCAGAGCAAAGAGCAATGTGTCACAAACCTCCTTTTCTCCTGTGAGGTCAAGTCATTCACACCTGGTAGTACCTAAACCGATTGTCCAATCAATGGATAGTATGCTAGTGAACATGGGTACCAGTAAGTATGCCAGTGAACATGGGTACCAGTACACTGGACCACTTCATTGATGACTCAGCTTCCCAGGTTCATCTCCCCGGTCCAACTCAAACAGCCTGGGCAGTTGATGCTCCTAGCTGCCAGTGGGCTATGCTCCTAGCTGCCTTTCTCCACCAAGCAATCCTTCGTCAGACTTTGCAAAGGATATTCGAGTTGATCCCTCCCGCTCTCCTACTAGTAGCCCCGTGGTCACATAAAGCCCAGTGGTATACCCTACTCCTGTGGTCAAGTCAATCCCGATCTTATGATACAGGGAACTGCTATCTCAGCTGACTGAAGTGCTTCCACCTCTCCTTTCACTTGTTGAATTTACACCTGTGGTGCTTAACCCGTCCTTCTCAAAAAGAAAAGTGTTCTCTAAGCAAGTGTTGGAGAAATTGGCCAACAGCCATAAGCAATCTGAGGCCAAGGTTTATAGGACACAATGCAATAAATTGATGCGCTGATCTAAGCTAGACCCTTTTCAGGCTTTCCCAGCTCTTTCTGATATGCTTAGAACAGGTTGGTGTGCGTCCCCTAACTGTATTGTTAAGTCATTACCTGAAACATTTCTTTCAACACAAACTTTTAGGTCTCTACTCTTTGGAACCGTTCACAGCAGCAGAGACGACCATTTCAAGCTGAGCTCTCTCTCTACTTTGTTACAGGTCACCCTCTCCCAAACCCAAGTGCAAGGGCAAACAGAAAGGTGGATTTGCAAAGTGCCACAACAACGGCTTCAGGGGGAAGAAGCACCAATCTATAGAAAAGACTTGCTTGTCTTCCCATCCTACACCCTGCGATAGTGTTTTCGGATGTATAAACAGACTGTTTTCTTTTTTAGTTGCATTTATTTAAGTGTGTAGTTTTGATAATTTTTGTTGTTTTTTTTTCTCTCAGGACACAATTACTATGAACCGTACCTGCTGTACCTAACATCTAATTACGTTCTTTACCTCCTTTTCTAACTCTAGAGCTAGAAAAAAGGGGAGCATGTCCCGTCCCAGCTGTTCCGACAGGTCCGTGCCACCTGCATTGGCAATGAGTCAGGGAGTGACGTTCCATAAGGACCGTACCGTCATGGCTCCATAGTATGGCAAAAATGATCGTTAAGGGAGTTTTATCAGTATTTCAGTTTGTGATTAGTCTTATTGTTGCGGATTTTTCGGCAAAAATTAGTAATTTGCATTACTTTTCTGTCAAAATGCTAAAGTTTAAGTGCTATTATATTAACTCAGATTAGTTTACATGGCATGGTTAGACCACATTTGTGAGCACTTTAGAAGCAGTTCTCTCTTGTGCCACTATTTTATTTCAAGTAAATCTTTTTGATTTACGATCCAATGGTCAATAAATAATAAGGATTTTATTATTTGATATTTCGCATATCAGCGTGTCTAAGGTTGGAATCCACGCAGAAGGAAGGAGGGGGGAGGGGGAGGGGGGGTGGTCAACAACACCCTTAGCCATTCAGTCTGTAAGCCTGTTTTTTGTAACAGACTTCTTATTCATTTATAATGCAATCTTTTATTTGTTTATGCCATTGGATCTGATCTCGGTTCAGGGTGTTCCCCCTGACCCATCTCTTTGGGATTACAGTGTAATTCGCGACCCTTTTTGTCCAGTTCAGAATGGCAGGCTCCCCTGCTCCGGACTCTAGTCCCATCTAAAAGTGGAGAGAGGCGAATTCGAACCTTCTGTGGAGTTAAACTTCGTAATATTTCGTAAAGCGAACTTTTGCTAGTATTAGCGTAATTCGTGTTCTCAATTTTTAGCTACACTCCCAACCTTCTATCGCACAAGCCTGGGTGAGTTTGTAATAACCTTCGGGACTTAAAGGGAATGACCTATGCCATCAGTGACGTAATACACGTAATACCAGAAGATTCCCTCACTCTGATTGGTCGATGGAAGGATGGCGGGATAGGTTTATTGTAACTGCAGCAAAAATGTCTGTTTCTATTGCGTGGAAAGTATCAAAAAGTGGAGAATGCGAATTACACTTTCACTCGTAAAAACTCGTTTTATGAAATAAAACGTTTGGTTAACAGCCAAGGGTCAAAATATCATCAGTTAATATACTACTGGCCAAAATACAAACAGTTAATATGCCACGTACTGGTCAAAACAAATTAGTGAGTATGCCACTGGTCAAAATATCATCAGTTAATACTCCGCGTAACCATTTGTGGGATGGCCCCATCCCCGTGTTCCCATGTACATATATAAGCTTCGTAAAGACAGGATCGCACCCCCTCCCTATAAAACTTTAAATGTAGCTAATATCTGAGGTACTGACGTAGTTTTCTGCTCTTACCTTTTCAGCTGAAGAAATAGGAATATAAAATAGAACTATAAGGTGTTCTTTACCAGGTATCTTAAAATATAGGGGCCATTTACAGCCGGGTAGATAACCGGGGTACCATCTCAAGGAGGGGAGGGGGGAGGTGGGGAGGGGGGGTTCAGAAGATTTTTAAAATCTACATTTGCTCGGTTTAATCCATGGCGTTGAAATATAGATTGATTGGTTTTTTTTCTTCTGCAGAACTTGATTGATTCTGTATGCAACATTAAACCTGAGAGATGAAAGCAACTCCTGTGTAGAACGACGATTTTCAGAATGTTTAAGGTTATCTCAAGCTGTATGTTTTTTTTTTACAGACGAAGCATATACAGGGACATTCCTCAGCCATTTTTCAGGGTCAGTAGTTCACACGGAACATGAAAAAATGGCAAAGAAAAAATGCTAAGTGAAACAAAAGGCAACAAATAGATGTAAATGGAGGACTATGTAAATGGAAGAAATATCAAATAATAATAATAATAATAATAATAATAATAATAATAATAATAATAATAATAATAATAATAATAATAATAATAATAATAATAATAATAATAATAATAATAATAATAATAATAATAATAATAATAATAATAATAATAAAGCAAAAACAAGTTTTTCAGCAACTCATTTTATTAATTTAGTCCATGCTAATCATCCCAGCCCCCTCCTCCCTCCTCTCCAACCTGACTATATGCGTATGAAGCAGCCAGTTGTTTGACTTACAGCTACAATATAGCAAATTCATGGTCATAACAAGTGATTTAAAATTGTCTCCTATAAAAACTATTGTACAGCTAAAAATTACGCAAACCCGCTGCAAAAGTTAAATTACTTTTTTTTCTATTGCAAGTTTAAATTGCCTGTGATGTGTGAAGAAGGGTACACAAGTGAAATTATATAAATGACGTGTCGATATAGAAAATCATCAAAGACCCTATGGGTAATAGTCAAAAATTAAAATGTAATAAAAGATGAACAGGGGCTAAAAACTAACAATTGTGTAACGAAATGGGAACAACGTTCGGTGTGCTGTTTATGATACTTTGGAGAACATTTGGTGTGAGTTAACAGCTGTTATGGACCTGTAATCCATTAACAATGAAGTCGGGTAAGGTTGAGCTTTTATGTTACTGGTCAAGTAGTTAAGGGGGGGGGGGGAGGTGGCAAAGATGTGTAGTACTATCGTAGCGGCATCCTTTTATGTTATTCTTACCGATGTGTGAGCCTGACACCTGTAACGTTTTAAACACGGTCGCCTGCTCATGATATTATAATTATCTAAAGGGGGGAAGAGAGGGGCCCTTAACTCCCAAACCCTAATTGACATTTCTAGGGGGATGGGGGGGGTGGGGGGAGTCGTCTGTATGTAGCGATATTCATCAGCTCAAGTGTTTAATAAGATTAAATAACAAAGTGGTGAAATTGAACTATTAAATATTTGAAATCCTGGCAAGGCTGAGTAATAAATTTGAGCCGCTTGTCATTCCGTTGTTGTTATGTGAATATCGTCAAATACACACAGTAATTTAAAGCAATGCAAACTTTGACTATTTAGAACTAACACCATTGCGGGACAATCAAATTTTGACATGTTTTAAAATCAGACGTTATTGAATCGAATTTCCCACATTTTTTGGCATACTTTTCAGAGACACGCCCGACAGTTTTTTATTTTCATAGACAAGTGTCATATATCAATGAAATAAATACTGTAGAGTTTGTTGAAGTGACATTCATACATAATTTATTGCAATAATAAATACAAAATTGTAGTAGTTTGTTCATTGTTTTGTAATTATATTTGTTTTCTTTTGCTAAAAAAATCGCAAAAAGCTAATAGTTAAGGGAATATATTCGCCAAAATGTCTCCACAAAGCCAAATAAAATAAAATAAAATAAAACAAAATAAAATAAAATAAAAATGGCGTTTTAAAGGGATGTCACTGGAGTGTTTAAATTGATGAGTGAAAGATTCAATGGGCGTTAATTCTGAATTCGGTGAGAGGTGAATTTAGCCCACTGCATGAACTTGAGATTATCGGATGAAGGCACTCGATTAGCTGAGGCAACTGGAGCGAATGCCAGCCCCCGCTGACCACCCCGAGCCGGATTCGAACACGGTGCCACAGGATATCTTCACGCCCGGTGTAACAGTATATCTTGCCACCTGTACAGCTCCCCCCTCCCCCCCTGGGGGAA
>OX457033.1:24286319-24537957 GCA_949752745.1 Protula sp. h YS-2021 | reverse complement strand
CAGTTCTGATACAGTCGTTGGTGGCCACCCACAAACTGCGTACGCTGGTTGGGCGGAGGGAGGGTTGGGGAGTGGGGGAGTGGGGTAGGGGGAGGGCGGGATGGGGGGGGGGAGATAGGGGGATTGTGTGTGCAGTGATCCTATCAGAAAAACCCCAACATGTAAAAAAGTTAACAGTTAACACCTGCGTGAATACAAGCGCCTCTAATCGTGTCACAGTGTTGGAACAGCTTCCAAACAAACGGGGAAGTCAGAGACTAGCTCATCTGCCCTCAACTGGGCTAGCTACTCCCCCAGTTATGTTACCGACGGGCACTTGGTTTCACATGTGTTACCATGCGTGGTCAAAAGAAAATTACCAAAACGCCATCACCAACGCGGAAAAAGTGGAGGAGGGAGGGAGGGGGGGGGGATTTGGGGACAAGGCGCGGTCCTCGCTGAGTTCCAATTTTGTTGAAAAGGTGGGAAATTTTCATTTAGTACTAAGCACAAAAAAGGGAGCTTGTATATAAATATATCACTTGTATTTTCTTCAAGCTTGGCACTCCGCGTTTACGGATCTATTAAAAAGCCAGGCACACGCATGGTAACCAGTTTGTACGTGAGTGTAGCCCCTTCCCCGGTGTAACAGGATACTTGCGCTCCACCCGGGATGTCCTAGGATATCTCGCCCCCCCCCCCCCCTTCTCTAGGATAACTTGTATGGAAGCCAAATCATCCTTGGATATCTTGGTCTCTGTTAATACAAAAATGCAGAAGAGTGTATATTTGATTTACTTTATTTCTCACTACACTGAAACGTTTACGTTAAATACGACCAGCATCTTACAAAAAATATTAAAATAGATAAAAAATTTAAAAGTACAAAAAAAAATTAGTTTACAGTTCGATATTTCAAAAACCGTAATGTAATGTTCATTTATATTTGAAATCTACATCCTGCGATTTGTCATGATGAGATTACAATCACATAAATAACAAACTCATATTTGATTGATATAGAAATTCTTTTTATTGTTTATCCAAGTCAAGTTTTCATGTGAAGGGGTCAAGATATCCTTGGACCAAAGCATTGAGAGGGTGCCAAGGTATTCGAGGGCCAAAACATCCTAGAAAGGGACAAGATATCCTGGGGGGGGGGGGGCAAGTATCCTAAGGAGCAAGATATCCGGGGGGGGGGCCAAGGCCATCTATAGGGGCCAAAATATACGAGGTCAAAGCATCCTAGAAGGGGCCATGATAACCGAGGGCCAAAGCATCTCCAGAGGGGGCCTAGATATCCGGGGGGCCAAAGCATCCTAGAAGGAGCGAGATATATAAGGGTCAAAGCATCCAGGGGGGGGGGGAGAGCAAGATATCCGGAGGCCAAAGTATCCTAGAAGGGGCGAGATATATAAGGGCCAAAGCATCCAAGGAGGGGACCAAGATATCCGGAGGTCAGTGCATCATAGAGGGGGCAAGATATCCGGGGGGCCAAGGCATCCTATAGGAGGCCAAGATATCCCGGGGGGCCAAAGCATCCTATTGGAGGCCAAGATATCCGGGGGCTAAAGCATACTAGAAGCGGCGAGATATATAAGGGTCAAAGCATCCTGAGGGGCCAAGATATCCGGGGGTCAGTGCATCATAGAAGGGGCCAAGATATCCGGGGGTCAGTGCATCATAGAGGGGGCAAGATATCCGGGGGGGGGGCAAAGCATCTTATAGGAGGCCAAGATATCCGGGCCCCAAAGCATCCTATAGGAGGCCAAGATATCCGGGGGCCAAAGCATCCTATAGGACGCCAAGATATCGGGGGGGGGGGCCAAAGCATCCTATAGGAGGCCAAGATATCCGGGGGCTAAAGCATCCTAGAAGCGGCGAGATATATAAGGGTCAAAGCATCCTGGAGGGGCCAAGATATCCGGGGGTTAGTGCATCATAGAAGGGGCCAAGATATCCCGGGCCAAAGCAACCTAGAGGGGCCAACGCATACTGGAGGGGGCCAAGATATGCGGGGCCCAAGCATTCAGAGGAGATCAAGATATCCTGAAAACACCGTGTTGTGTTTCACTGTCATTTAAATTTTTTAAATTTTATTATTACTATTATTATTATTATTATTTTTTTTTTTTTGGGGGGGGGGGGGGTATCCTGTACAAGTTTAATGATGCCGAGTATTGAAAGAAGCCTTTCATTTCTGTAGAGCAGATAAATTTCAGATAATCCTAGATTCTTCTTTTACCCACAGAGCGCCATTTTCTAAAACAGCACGTGACATTGTGTTTAAATGATTCAGATCGCACTTCCCTTTAATACGAGGAATTTTCCACTAAGTGATGAAATTTAGCATCTAAACAAATTATCCCCAAGTGTTTTAAATTTATAATATTGCTTTACAATAACCAGAAGACATGGACATGCTCAAAAATATTGTTCTGTAGCAACCCCCCGCCCCCCCCCCCCCTCCGCCAAAAAAAAATAGTAACAATCGCAGATAAAATACTGCATTTTTATTAAATACTGACAAGAAATCAAAACCTAGCAGAGTCGCCTTCCATTCTGTAGTGGATTCGTCTGTGTCAATTACACACTTTTGTTGTTCAGATCATCAAAAGCAAGATAAGAGTGAATATAGTAATATTATTCTGCAGGATAAGTAGTATTAAAAATAATAATAATAAAAAAGAAAATAGAGAAAAAAAAATCAGATGATGCAGATTCATAAAATCAAGGGTGAGCTCATTGTAATTGTGAGTCAACTACGCCATGCTCCAAACTGAAGCCTCGCTGTCATTGGAAATAAGAGTGCGAATATTGTTATGTATGGGCGGGGTTTGTCCAGTAACGCCCCGCCTCAAATCTCACTTGACAGTATTCAGTTGCCTCGATTGCAAAAATGCACGCCCCCTCTCATGTGTAGAAACTGATTCGTATAGTAGTAAATCAATGAACTGTGGTTTGTATTGTATTTAAGAACGTCAATGGACTCGTGCTTCGTGAAGAATAAGACACGCGACAACATAAAAGGGACACACGCCGAATAAAGCTACTTAAATCGTATCACTTCTCGCCAAAGGAAACATTTTGATTGTTTGAAGCGACTCTTGAAGAAAAAGAAGATTCCTTCTTTTTTTTAACTTTAACAATTTTGAAAAAAAAAAAACCTTGAAATGGTCTCCAATATATTGAATGAATTCAAAAACTTTTTTTTTTTATTTTACGGACGTGCTATAAATACAGTTTGAACTGCTTAAAAGAACTCCGCTCTGAAATTTTTGTGAGAGCAAAGTTGGATTATGGAACGAACCAAGTACAGCGCATTTGTGGCAGTGAATCCAGAAAGAAAACGTAAGTTGCTCTTATCATTGCTACGTCATGGGATTTAAAAAATAAACCACTGGGTGTGAGAGTATTTCACTCACTGCAAATGCACTACAGTGAAATAATGAGTGATTAACTATTTATCTAATATAAAAGTGAACTTGCTTTTAATAAGTCGTGCAATATATATATATATATATATATATATATATATATATAATATATATATATATATATATATATATATATATATATATATGTATGTATACTTCAGTTAAGTTCGTTTTTTATATGCTAGAAAATGGTCGCTTCCATTTCAAATCCAATTGAGAAAATCGTTCCATTAAATACAATACGGAAATGAAACTGAATTCGTCCGGAAAACTGTGATTCGCGCCGCAGCGCACGAAAATTTACAATTAAAAAAGATTCGATTAGCAACAACAGTTCATTTTGCAAAAACCTAAGTGCATTCATATGATTAAAAGTTTCGTAGTTTAAATATTAATCAATAAATATTCGAGGAAAAAAATAGAAAAAAAAGTCCTAGAAAATTACCATTAAAAATCTCATGACAATGGTCTAAAACAATTGCCTAAAACAAATTATCTAGAACAATTATCTAATGAATATATTTCGTCAGTTTTTTATGCTGGTACCTAATAAACAGGTTTAGTGCATGGTAGCATTTAAAATAAAATAGTCTATTAATATTTTTACAAGTTATTATAAAATAAAAAACTCGAAGTAATCCTGTCAGTAATCAGCTGTCATAGAAATCACCATAAAGCACTCGATATTTCAATTTTGTATTGAGAATAGTTTTCAAGTTGTCACAGTGAAGTGGCTGACAAGAAGTGATTGTAAATATCATTAGCATCAAAATACACTTAAAATGTTATTAAATGACTGGATGTTAAAGCAGTTCTGGCAGAGGGGTTGTAAGCACAGCTTTCTTTTGCCCCCCCCTACCCCCCCCCCCACCTATTACCTGTCATATTAATAAACAAATATGCACTGTTTTTCACCTGCATTAGGTACTAATCTTTGGAATTAATTAGCCTTGGTTAAATATAAGTTCTTGGTCCCTTTATTTTTACTGTTAATTCCGAGTGTTTTTAGTCTCATCCTCTCCGGGATGACTTGCGTCCTGTGCCGTTTTGCCACTCTAAAGTGCATAGCAGGCAGCAGCATATGAACTGAGGGTGCCCAGGATGCCAAACCTCCTCCCCTCACCCCGCAAAAAAAAACAAAAAAAAAACAATCAAAACTTAACACTCGATATTTTCATCAGCAAATTGAATTTAACTTAATTTGGCCTTCTGCACCCCCACCACCCACCGTCCCTCCCTCCCCCACCACATCAATTCGTTGCAAAAAGTGTATCTGCTTTTGACCAAGATCTTCTGCAAGCAAATACTCAGCGATCCCTCGTTTAAAAAGGCGTAAAGGGAGACAGGACTGATTATTCTTGGTTGTCACAATGGTAGCGTTGTTTATAAAACAGCTGACCTCTGAGGAGATCTATCTGCTATGTATAACTTAGAGTTGGTGGATATTTTAAAAAAAAATAGTTCCTCTCTTTTATGAGCATTATTTTTGGTGAATCTGCCGTTGGTCTGCAGAGTAAAAAGGATCAGACACAACAGACCGAAGCGCCGTTTCTATTTTTTAGCATTCAAATGCGTAAATTGAAACGAGTTGAATTACTACGAGTCTCAGTAGAGTGAGCAATTTACTAGGGGAAGAATACAATAAATGCAATTAAAACGAGGGATGCTTGTGTTATAAAATAATTTTCAATTTGAATAAAAAGTGAACAGGTCAAGCTGGCACTTTTTGCGGCTTTAATCTCATTCGCTGTGGGTTTTTTCATAGATGTCTGTTAATTGGCCTTGTACAGCATATGTTACCCAACTATTATCACGTGATGAGCAAATAGAAACACACTTCAGTTTTAATTGAAAATCACACTGATGTTACATATATATGTGCAAAATACAATTATGCTGTGCTGTTAAGTAAAATACATATAATTCAAATTGCCTGTTATTTCGAATTCACAATGTGACTACATTAAGAGAATAAATAATAAAATAAGAAAAAGAAATAAGAAATATGTCTCAAAATATTTCAGTTAATTATTCTTTCGACAACTACTGTTTTCGAATGAGAGTTTGTGTGATGTAAAATGCAAAAGGCTGATACTACAAACTGCATTACGTTGCTCACACACATGTAAACTGCAACACTACAAACAGCGACAAAAACACAAAGCAATAATTACTTCTCAAAGTTCCGGACCATTTTAGAAAGAAAAAAAATGAAATGAATGAATACAGAAATAAATACATAAATGGTGTCTCTTTATGGAGTAACGTCATTTCCCTGCCAACACTTTCAAAGTAATTTAGCAGACAAAATTCAAATCCGGGAAACCAGTGTATTTGCTACAAAATGGCCTGGATTTTACAAAGTCATATTCTAAACTTAGACTTCAAATTTCCAAACAGAAAGCACAGCGAATAGAACCCACACCGGTAGAAAAAATGAATTCCTGGTCTAAATGTTAGAAAGGAACAAGAATATTAATTCAAGAATGGGGGACAGAGGATGGGTTTCGCCATCCCTTTGATATCACCCATGGTCTTGTACGTAAGCCGGTATATCTTGTTATTAACACTACCCCCCTAATCAGTCCCCAACACTTGACGTTGATACGAAAGCATGCACGAAAGAGACACAAGTCCCGCAAACTTGAATAATGGGAAAGTGTCACGTGTCCTTCCTACCCACGACGAAACTACAGCCACAATACCCTTCATCGCATAGCTAGAACACTTGACTTTTAAATGTTGTCAAATAAAATCTCTCTTCAATGCCCTCTATCTAATCGTAGTTACTCCTCGGCACTTTATCTATTGGAGTAAGATAACAGCAACTCAGTGTTTGTAAATTATACTTAAAAACATTTCATCATGGGCAGTATAAAGACTAGGAGGATGCAGTAAATAGAATTGAACAATCTGTTGTTTTTTTTTGTTTGTTTTTGATTTTTTTTTTTTGTTATTGTTTTTTTTTTGTTTTTGTTTTAGCTCAGTTGTGTAGAAATTGCGGCCAAATAAGGCAGAGAAAAAAGCCACAAAATTGGGTTTTATGTCCAACGAATCGATCAAAAACGTTCTGTTTCTGAAAGCACTCATGGAGCCATTATTTTTTAAATATTTGTAGTAGTACGTTTTGAAAGGGTTTGAGATTTAATCTTTTACAGCAACTTATTGAAAAAAAAAATCTGAATGGTACAAGATTCATGTGGGTGGAAGATCAAACACTTTATCGAACCTTAATAAGTCAATGCGAGTGGAGTCGTAATGTCACCAGGCTCTGCCAAGTTTAAACTACCCTCATTTGTGAAAAACAATACCCCCCTCCCCTCCACCCCACCCCCTTTTTCCCGATCATTCTCTGCCGCATGTGTATTAACTGTAAGAGCGAAGAAGCAAAACATTTTAAGATATTAAGCTCAACTATACATTTCACTAGAATTTTAAAATAAATATTAAAAAGGATAATATACACCTTGCTTGTTTGTAGTATATTTCCGGCTTGCTCACAAAACAAGTACCAAGCCTGAACTGTTTGCAATCTCCGCCATCTCTGACAAAAAAAAAAATGAGCCGAAATTTTTTTAAAATTGTCCACACATATGATGGGGTCGTGACATTGTACGACTAGCCTCTGCCACAGTGACAAGGCTGTGTTGGAATTATATCAGCCCCTCCCCCCTCCCCCCTCCCCATACCAAACAAAGCACGGTAGTTCATTTCCCCTATGTTTTCCAAATTACAGTAATTAGCAGATTGCACCCAGTACCAGATACAATGCGCCACATCCCGTAAAATCTGTGGGCTAAAATTAAATCCATACTATGACTGCCGGCGTTCATTTTTATTTAGAGGGGGGAGGTCGGAATTGGCGATAAAGTTGGAACTCTGAGCAGTACCAATATAGGTCCTTTCTATTGGTATAGCACAGCATATAGATAAAGTATGTTGGTGTAAAACAACAGATAAGTTATGTTCATTGTGCTGGTAGCACCGAATAAAACGTTATTTATTGTTATGGTCGGAAAGTATAATTGACGGTTTATCGTCAACCGTTGAAATTTTCCACATGTTGGGAGAACGGATAGAAAAATGTACTCCTGTTTTATCGGTTTCCAGTTCGCAAAAGATATGCACAACACACAAATTGTCATTGAGTATAATTGCAAATATGTATATACAAAAGCGTCAACTTTAAAGCAAAGACCGTTATATTTAGATTAAATTGTTGACATAGGCAGCATATTAACCTATAAATCAATGTCTATCGTTTTGAAACATGAGCAGCAATTTCTACAAATAAATTGATAAATAAGAGTGGTGAATTGTTTTCACATGCGGGGTATTGTGACAGACAGAAGGTTGTTAGAGAAAACAACGCCGCTTTTAGATCCAATTATGCCCATGTCAGGATGGGAGACATCTATTTAACACTTTCAGGACAGTTTTTTTTTATTGCAAAGCAGTACTGGAATTGAGTGACAATTTACATCGTTGAAGTGGAATAACCCAAGTTGTTATTTTTTCTTCTTTTTTTTTGCGGAATTGAAATAAAACAGTCCGGATGTCGTTATTATACTTTTGCAGCCGATCCAAACATTTTCACACGCATTTGCTATAATCATGAGCTCATCATTATCAAATTATTATTTGTTTATGGTGAGGTGGTTGAGGGGGGGGGGGAGGGGTGGTTATTATTTTGTTGTTCTTTTTCCCCAGTTCTAATGTTGACATGAGCTGTCTAGCTTGCACTTGGTACACAATAATAACACATATTTTTACACAACATTAGTAAATAAAACACATTTTTAAAGAAAAATATGCATTTTTTAGATAAGAACAATAGGGATATGGAGCTGACTGAAAACACGTGAAATTTTACACGTGAACAATGTAATAAATATAGCACATGCGAGTAAATAATTCATGTCGATCGTTTGGAGGCTGACTTTTAAGAGACTAATATGGTTCAACTGTAAGGCGAAAATGCAAAATTATTCATGCGCTGTCATTTAACAGTCTTCATTCAATACACCATAAAACCACGCCTGTTGAAATGGACTTCGGATCGAACCCGTTTCCGACACTCCGCACTCATGTTTTGCGTTATTACTATTTTAAGGCAATCCTCTTTCTAATTTCAAAGGATACATTTTATAGAACGACGTCACTGATCTAATTCTATATTTTGTTTACAGTCTGTGGAGGTAGTGACGTCAGCCACGCGCCTTTCCAGCATCCGCTGCTCGTGAATCCAGCACTGGTGAACGGATATCCCTCCGCCATGGTATCCTACCAGATGGCGCTGCAAGACTGGGCGCGCGGTTTGCATAACACATTCCCGCACACGCTGCTAGCTAAAGGTGCGTGTAAAAAACTTGACGACTACACCAGTTTCAGTTGCTAAAAACTGATAGCCATTTCTATACTCATCTATTTGTTTTTAAAAGATTTTTCATTTGGGCATTTTTAGGACCATTTTTAGGACTAACATTTCACGATTGCTTCTTATTAGTTGCGCTACAGTGACGTCACTCCGTCGTAACAGCTTCGTGGTGACATCACTTCTCATTCACGTGACTGCCGAAGTGGCAGCCGCGCCAGCCATAAAAAAAAATCCATCTGAAAATGATAGCTTGATCATTTCACAACTCACCAAACTGTTGGACCAAACGGAAATTGTTTAGTCGAACCAGCATTGAAATTCAATTGCTGCGCACTTAAATTAATTATGGAATGAGACATTAGCACCCTCAGCGGCCTATTAGGGACTACTTTGCTTGCTTCGGGCAGTAACCGTGGCTTTGTTACTACACACTGATTAAGATAATTACCTTCTCCATGAAGTCTGCTTTCTATTGTTCATATTAACCCCTTCAACTGTTGCGTGCTTCTTCTTTTAACTAACTCTATATTAGTAAAAGATGTTTCTTGTCAGTCTCTTGGGGGTAATCCTAGACTGAAGGATATCTGCATATTGTTTTCTTACCATGAAATAAGTGGCTCATTGATTTATGTCAGGAAAAAAAAAGTAATCAACATTCCCAAATCTATCAAATTCACTTTCTGATTGCTCCTTACAGAGTCCCATATGCAGAAGAAAGTGGGCGCTTGGGATTGGCGGACGCATATGAGTGATCTGTACAGGCACTATATCCTTGCGCAGAATCGTCTTCTGGGACAGCGGGCCGCCTCACCGACGCACAACATCTCGAGTAAAAAAGGATCCATCTGGAACCCAGCCTATGAATTAGAACACACTAAAGAAGAGGAGGGACACGAATGCAGTGAGACAGAAGACGCATCATGCTTGCGTAACCACGACAATGGTGCCAATTCACCGGATGAGAACCCAACCGGAAATTACGCATGTACTGCTTGTGAGAAAAAGTTCTCCACTGCGCACGGACTGGAGGTACATGTGCGAAGATGCCATAATGGCTGTCGTCCATTCGAATGCGACATTTGTCAAAAGACTTTCGGACATTCGGTTAGTCTCTCGCAACACCGAACAGTCCATAATCAGGAAAAGATATTCCAGTGCAAGCAGTGTGGCAAATGCTTTAAGCGGTCTTCAACACTAAGCACGCACCTGTTAATACACAGCGACACGCGACCCTACCCCTGTCAATACTGCGGCAAGCGCTTCCATCAAAAATCAGATATGAAGAAACATACTTATATACACACAGGTAATTTATCTAACAATATTTACCATGCAATATTTTTTACATACTTGTTTTATTAATGTTTTTCCCAAAATTTTTAACCAGATTTTGGAAACTGCCTTCCAAGAGCAAAGAAATTTAAATTTTCTCGCTTTAAAACAAATAAGGAAGTAAAGAACTTTATATTCTGCTCTGTTAGAAAACCCTTAGTTATCTTTAGCTGCGTTGTAAATAATTGATTTCAAAGTCAAACAGAGCGAGTCGAATCGAATTTCAACGATTTTATGCAGTAATTTGGTTTTATAAATGTAATTGAATTTTAACAATAAATTTATTTTGTCTTTTTTTTACATTCACTTGTAGTATTTTTGTTCATGTTTGTTTACAGGCGAAAAGCCGTACGTCTGTCGCGTGTGCGGCAAAGCTTTCAGCCAGTCATCAAACCTCATCACTCACAGCCGCAAGCACACGGGCTTCAAGCCATTCGCATGCGATCACTGCGCGCGCTCTTTTCAACGAAAAGTAGATCTAAGGCGCCACGTGGAAACGCAGCACCCATCGAGTGGTGACGTCACAGCATTAGCGTCACGTGCTTTAAACGTCACTCAAACGTCATTATTATCTGAACCAATAGTGACATCAGGTTCTCTTTTATGATATGGTATTTTTTAACTGTTATAGCCACAAACCACAAACATGTCCGGAGACATTGGTCCTGTTGGCGAAGCCGCGGCTAGCATACGATAACACAAAACGACTGTTTGATGGTTTGTTTGTTAACATATTTTAAAACAAGTGCTTTTTGCATACATAACTTTTGTTGAAGATTTGTGTCGTACAGTTCTGCTCGTGAAATATGTGATGTGTGCTGCTGAAAGGGGGAAATGAAAAAAAAAAACAAGCCTTTATTGGTCAAATGGTATCTTAGAAACTGTGAAATCTACGCCATGTCGTATCAAATGGCAACAGCCCAAAAGAAGCACCAAAGAAAATGAATACGTTTATAAAACGCATGAAAATATCTGTACAATATCTGTAAGATTGCCTCTTCTCTTTTTTCTTTTAACCTGTATCTCTTTATAGGATTCTTCTTGTTTTATTTACTCGTATTTTATAAATCTGCTTTTTGTGTATTTGTAATAAGATGGCATTACACTACGATAATCTTTAAGCAGTCACAAAGGAGCGGCTAGCTACCAATGAATACTTATTACTCCTGTTGTCATTCAAGATAATCTAATAACACACACGAAAAATGCTCATCATTTTCACTCTGTAGCCATAATGTAAGATATGCAGTTAATAAAGCAGACTTTTTTAAAAAAAAAAGTGCCAAGTTAATTGATGCAGGTCGTTTCCTGGAGTTAGGGTCTTCACTACCATTGTTCTTGGTATTGATCTTTCTATCCTAACCGCTATAAATATCACGTCAAATTATATTGAAATTTATAAGTTGAGATTTGTAGCTGAAATAAAAGAATAGCTCAATTTGTAGTGTTCTTAATTAATGGTGATGATGATGATGATGATGATGATGATGATGATGATGATGATGATGATGTTTCTTCTTCTTCTTCTTCTTCTTCTTCTTCTTCTTATTATTATTATTATTATTATTATCATTGTTATTATTACTGTAATTTTTAGTATTATGATGATTATTTGTTTACTTTAAAAAATAGACCTTTTCGGGATGCAAATGAAAGTACTGAGCTTTGACTGGTGGCTATACAACAATTAATAAAAAGCAGACGGTTGCGATGTTGGAACGGAAAATATAAGTGAAATGTAGAAACAAATATTCTCGGATGTTCCCGAAATGCTTTTTTTTTAAGAGGAACCCGCAACGGATTAATTGAAACAATGCAGTAATCACAAAATGAAATCAGTTACATTTCAATTTCTTTGAAATTGTGTACGAGTATTTCGTGCGGGAAAGTTCCAGATGTGATTTGGCTGAGATTTACACGTATGAATCAGGACAAAACCCTGTCACCCGCGCGTCTGTTCAACCCACAATACCTATGACCAGAGGCTAAAATCTCTGGTCGTTTCATCGTATTGACCAGATTGAAGATATTTGTTTGCTTTGTGCGATGAATTCACCTGAAATTTCATACAAAACTTCCAGCAATTAAACACAGGAAAATAACTTAAAGGACAGTTGCAGAACGTATTATTCATTACCTCCCTTAAAGTGCATAAAATATTGAACGGACAAACAAACACACCTACGTGCAAACAGCAGTGATGTAGCGGCACTCCCAAAAATAAGACGGTCGTTAAAGTGTAAGGGAGGGTGGTTTTATTTCCGGCTTCTTTTCAATTGATAGGTAACTTGAGCTTTAACTACCCAGTAAGATTGAAAGGTTGATCCCACGTCAATCTTAGAGTGCGACGTCGACCCGATGCAACTAAACCGCAACATTAACTCTGGTTTGTAATTTGGTTGCGATTGGTCCAGACCATAGAGCAACGTCTTACTAACGTCTTTTGCACAACGCTGAATAGACGCTGGATAAGTAACGTTGTTTAAGCGATGCTTGTTGGCGAAACCAAAAGGCACCTTCCTCCGACGTCTAATCAAACTTTTTTTGCGCAGTCTTGGTTAGATGCTACAAAATCGACATTAGATAGACATCGATAAATCAATGTATTGATGTATATGTCGGAAACACCAAAAACAAACAAACAAACAAACAAACAAAAGCAATCTTCTCGTGTTATCGCTCACCGGAAATGGTATGACGGTCCCACTGCGAAAATAGACCAAAACGAGCAGGTAAAATATGAGCTTTTCAAGAACGTACATGTTTTTTTTATTTGAGAGTAACCAGGCGTTTCCAGAAGGATAGCGGGTACTTTGGCGGAAGAATGACCATGCTGATTGTGGCTGCCTAGACGGTGATTCTAGATTAAATTTCTTCCGTCGTCTATACAACGTTGGGAGATAGACGTTGTTTCTACTTCTATTTTCAATGTTTACGCAACGTTGATTAGACTCCGGATAATTTGTGCCTAACCAAGGCAGAACGTTGTTTCAACTTCCATGAGAAATAAAAACCCGATGTTTATCCAACGTCGAGTGCGACTCCTATGCAACGTTGACACAAGGTCCCAGTGCTTACTGGGTGGAAAGTGACAAGTGTTTTAGGAGTGGTCTAACTTGCTGGACTCAACTGTATTATATGTTATTTTAATCCTCGAATAAACACATAATCACCAGAAAAACTCCTAGCTTCGTCGAAGTTACTTTACTGTAATCTGATTGGTCGAGCCCAAAATCTATAATCTATCATTGTTCACCTGAAGGTAAAAACTTTTCTAACAGTTCCGCAGTACATGATCTTAACTCAAAATAAGTCAACCAACCTTTGCTAATGATTAAATTCCCCATTCTGAAAACAAATGGGAACTTTGATTAAATCAAAACTAAGCATTCGCATATTTAGGTTAAATGAGAGAAACCTGGCCAATCAAGGGAGTCAAAACAAACACCGCCTCTCTAACAAAAGTTTGACCAATCAAATTAAAGAGCCCCAGTATCCATCACAACACCATGGATATTATTTCATTGCTCAGTGGTCAAGCATGACCAGTCATCAATACCAACTCTTCAATCAAACCATAACCCCAATAACCAATAAACTGAGATTTTAGATATCCTGGTTTATTCATGAAAACATTGCCGGTTAAAAGAATACTGCATAACAAATCGAAAGAGTTATCGGATATCTTAGCTCAGTGACTACACGACAACATTTCAAAGGAACGCTGATGTTTCAGTCAACCAAATATTATGACTAGATTTAGTTAAACCGTCCCAATAAAGGCATCTTGTATATTTAACTCTGTTGCTGAATGACAATGAACCAACAATTTAATGGAGAGAAAAGCTATTTACTGTGAAGACCAAGCATCGGGATAGTATTCTACTAACGGTACGAATAGTAATAAAATACAAATTAGACTTCTGAGTGGGGGCAGCTATAGACGGAGACGGAACAGCAAAAACATTATAATTCTTATCGGTGCTACAAATAATATGAAAAAAGAAGTGCAAGAAGAAACATAAAACTAGTTGGTGAGAAGAAACGCACCTGCGGAGATCGATTCGGAGGCGATCAAAATCTCAGACACACTGATCCTATGTCTTCACAGCAAACAGTGCCATCGATAACCACCATAGAAAAAATTACCCACAATGCATTTGAAGTTACAGAAAACAATACGTGAACAGTTAGTCAAGCAAGCATTACACAGGGAGAAAAGCAAGGTGAAACAATTCGCGGATAACCTTTGTATTTGTGTACTGTTGTGATCAAATATCCAATCTGAATCTTAGAAATATCGAGGGAAAGTAATGCTCACTCCAACTGTTCAAACTTGTTTTTTCTTTTAAGTTATAATAGGCCAATAGGCAAGCAACGGCAGTAAATATTAGACCAGCAAAGACCAGCGAAAGGAAATAATCACCACGTGTAGTTAAAAATCAAAATCATGGATTTCGTTGTTAGCGCGGTATTACAAAGAATTCTTCTGTGACACAGTCAAGGAGAAGGAAATGTTATTGTAAAAAAAAAACAGAACTTACCCTAGGTCCGTCCTATATAGAACATAAATCCTGGAAAATTTATTATTTTCCTTCAAATGACTAAAAAAAAAAGTAAAATCACCCGACCCCTGAAATACCGGACACCTCTATATACCGTACAAAATCCGCCAGTCTCCCCATTGTCCGGTGTTGGCAGGTTTTATTGTACTTTGTGTTTAAGGAGCAGAATGTAATATTATGGTGGAGAAGTATATGTTGTAATAGTTTCGGCCCTTCCCAGGCTGGGGAAGGGGATGGGGTGAGGGAGGCAATTCTATAAGGAAGCAACAACAATTCCCCTCAAAATGCTAAGGTGATCTAGTTTAATGTTTCCGACACCCCGACCCACCCCGGTGGAATTGAAGAAAGGCCAACACCTATTCCGAAGTCTAGACCAACGGTCCCTCTGCCCATGCTATCCTACCTCCCTCCCTTCCACCCCCGGCCTTTCCCGGAGTGTTCAAGGGAGCATTTGTTTTTTTGTTTATTTTTATAAAGATTGAATAACAAGGACATACAAGATCTTTCCAGTATTTACCTTTCGAAATATATTAACTGTTTCATTCATATAAAATAGTGGAATAGGATGGGGAAGGAACAGAACTTGAGCCGGGGAAAATTAGCAGAGGTTATCCCGCAGCTGCCGCGGAAAGACAACCTGTAACAACGGACCTATGTGTATCTTATAATCATTGCCAAATCTTATAAACGTTGCAGAAATTGAAAACCCGAATTAAAATCGGGGCAAACCACCCTCTAACCCCGGCATCTTAGAAGACAGTTTCTAGATGGGGTGTGAATTTAAAAAAAAAAAAAACAAGTATATAGATTCTACTGATAAAAAATCATCCGTAAAGATCAAAAAGATGTTTTAGAAGGGAGAACTAGGTGATATATAAAGGCTTTTGTGTATAGCATTTTCTCACTTTCTGTGACGTAACACTGAATGAAATTGAAGAATTGAATTGAAGAAAGGCCAACACCCATTCCGAAGTCTAGCCCCTGTTATCCTACCTCCCTCCCTCCCTCCCTCCCTCCCTCCCTCCCTCCCTCCCTCCCTCCCTCCCTCCCTCCCTCCCTCCCTCCCTCCCTCCCTCCCTCCCTCCCTCCCTCCCTCCCTCCCTCCCTCCCTCCCTCCCTCCCTCCCTCCCTCCCTCCCTCCCTCCCTCCCTCCCTCCCTCCCTCCCTACCTCCCTCCCTCCTTCCCTCCCTACCTCCCTCCCTCCCTCGCCCCCTACCTCCCTCCCTCCCTCCCTCCCTCCCTCCCTCCCTACCTACCTCCCTCCCTCCCTCCCTCCCTCCCTCGCCCCCTACCTCCCTCCCTCCCTCCCTCCCTCCCTCCCTCCCTCCCTCCCTCCCCCTACCTCCCTCCCTCCCTCCCTTCCACCCCCGGCCTTTCCCGGAGTGTTCAAGGGAGCATTTGTTTTTTGTTTAACTTTATAAAGATTGAATGACAAGAACATACAAGATCTTTCCAGTATTTACCTTTCGAAATATATTAACTGTTTCATTCATATAAAATAGTGGAATAGGATGGGGAAGGAACATAACTTGAGCCGGGGAAAACTGGCAGAGGTTATCCCGCAGCCGCCGCGGAAAGACAAGCTGTAACAACGGACCTATGTGTGTCTTATAATCGTTGCCAAATCTTATAAACGTTGCAGAAATTGAAAACCCGAATTAAAATCGGGGTCAAACCACCCTCTCTCCCCTGCACCTTAGAAGACAGTTTCTAGATGGGGTGTGAATTAAAAAAAAAACAAGTATAAAGATTCTACTGATAAACGTTCATCCGTAAAAATCAAAAAGATGTTTTAGGAGGGAGAACTAGGTGATATATAAAGGCTTTAGTGTATAGCATTTTCTCACTTTCTGTGACGTAACACTGAATGAAATGAACACCACGAAACCTCACACTTGTGATACAATGTCATTAGAAGCTTTTTTAACTCTGCAAACTTCGATTAAGTATTTATTTAGGCACTGCAGACCACTTAAGGGCGATTTGGTCAAAAGCGACTACATAATTTGTCTAGTAATTGTTTGTTATTTAATCGAAAGAGGGTTGCATTTCTGTTTTATGATTATCTTTCATGTTAGTTGTTGGTTTCGATTTCATTAGAATTTGATGATCATGGAAAAAGTGTGTCTTTTTTATCCTATCTGACCGAATAATGTGTGCACTTAGGTTTCTACGAGATGCTGCTATTTACTTTCTTAAATTTATAGCTAACCTTTTAGCGTGGATAAAATGAAGCCGGCTGGAGAGATTGTGAAAGCGTATGAAAAAATAGGACGTCCTTTTAAAACTGTTTATGCTATTGTTTTCATAGCGCCAACTTCAGTAATAAAACAGTTCTCGGTTTTTTGTTTTTTTTTTGTTCAGGCGATTGTTTTTGTTGGGAAGATATTATGGTGAAAATGTAGTTGATCGTTTTGATTGCAATAACCTGATGGAGAGATGCGGCGGCGTTTATTCATTCCCGCTCTAATGAATTCTAATGATGAAACAAATAGAATGTAGGTTGTCTTGGGAAATCAGACATTGAAGGCTACAGCGCTAAATGAATCTTTATTGCGCAGTCGCGATTGTCTTATGTAAATAGAGTAATTGAAAATCGCATCCCCATATGGCCGTCGTTAACTGAGAAATGATTTGGTACTGTTATGATTTTGGCTATTGGATAAGCAATCGTGAAATGAGGACCGGTGACAGCACATGTCTGCGGATACCCCTTTGGGATGTTTAATGCCAGCAAGCAACCAAAATTCTAGGAACAGATGCCCTTCATTTTTGCAGGGGCTGCCTGGGGGGATGTAATCACTTCCCCCACCCCTTTCCCCTCCCCCACCCCCTTCATTTCCCTCTCCTCCCTCCGCATAACACCCCATGTAAAGTGTTGCTGTCTCTATATGATGTTCAGCTATAGCCTAGTGGCCTCGTGGTACAAAGTTCTTTTACAAAACATCCAGAGAACTTTGGTTGCAGTTGGTTGTTTTTCAGTGTCGTGACCGAATAGTATCACTGCATAGACGGTGCTATTTGGTTTGATTAAACTGTCGATTTTCGGCAGCCAATCAATGTCACACCAATGACGTTCATTAGACGTAGGAGAAAGTGAATTTTTTGGTTGCGACAAAAGGAAACGTTTAAACAACGTTGCTTGGCCAAACGTCTGTTCAACGCTGATTAGAAGTTGGTCTATAGTCACGAGCAATCAAATCCAGATTACTACCATATTTAATGTTGCGATATGGTCAGATCGGAGTCGCAACCCCAGATCGACACTACATCGACGCCGGAACTGTGATATGGTCGGATCCACATCACAACCTCAAAATCGACATTGGATCGACGCCGGAAGTGGGACATGGCGTTATTCCGGCTTGTTCTTCAGCGGCCAACTTCTCCGATGGTTGTATTTTAGATTCGTTTTCGTCCGCGGACCTACTGGAGACAACCATAACACAGTAATCTTATTAAAAAACAGAACTACTTTTTCACATCTATCAATTTTGTTTATACACAAAACTAAATGATCTCTCGAGAGGTTCGCTGCTAAATCAAAACGTGTTATCTCCTTGTCGGATAGATACTTTCATTTTCCTTAAATTGTTCGTACTGAGGCAACTGCAGTATCGTTAGTAAAGTGTGTGTTTATATAAGCATTCTATGAAAATATGTATATGAGACATAAACCTGTGGCCAATTGGCATCCTAAGTGATTAGTGCTGACTAGTTCTGTTCCTGATCGGCTCTGCCTGGTACCAAAAAATAGGAAACGCTGCTGATTTTGGTCGTTTTACTGCTAGAAAATTGTTTTCATGAAACGACCGAAAATTGCAATTCAAACATAGCATATAAAACATGAAATAAATTTTGTTCAGAGTAATAACTTTTTTCTCATGTGAATAACAGAGTTGTTGCAAAGGTTTGACATTTTAATTATTCTTATTAATTAAAGCAGTATTTTCACATTCTGTACATTGGCGATTCGCTTTTATTGAATTGTTGAATCTGTAAGCCGGGGATGGATGATACGGCAGCACACACACACACGTCCTAATCAAGTCTTTCAGGTATTATTAGACGGGCTAATAGCGTGTCCTTTTGCTGAAACTCCTCAATTGCTTTGCTACCGAAAACTGCCTCTTAACATGACACCAATCGTAACCCCCTCAAATGATGACATTTCTGTTTCCGAAAAAATAAGAGTATATCATTTGAGCTAACTTTTCTTACAGTATTCAGTTCATATTTTGTGATATTATCACGGTACAGTGATTTTAATGTTACCAAAGGGCACAGTCACTGAGTTAAATTGTTCACCTTTTCTCCTTTCACATCCTCTTTTCCTCTTGTTTTGCTTGTAATTAATAGTAAGGACATCTGTCTGACTCTTTGAAAGCAAAATAAACACAGAATTAATAAGATTTCAGCTGTTGCGTATTGACTGCATACTGGTGTCCTGAAGGTTGCCTGTATTTCTTGTGTCTTAAGCGATTTAAGAAAATGGCGACAGTAAAACACAAGAGAATGGGGGTCGGATGATAAGCTCATCTTCAAAGGAATCCATCTATAAATAGATGTCGCAATCCCACTTATTTTACTCAACGTCTGTGTGAGGTGGACGAAAAACTCCTGTCCAAGCGATGGAGCTATGAATTTAGTGGCGGATCCAAGGTGTTGGGGGAGTGGGGTGGGGGGGGGAGTTCAGGGAATGCAACCACCCCCCCCCCCTATATTCGAAAACAGACTGTTTTCACAAAAAGACCAGACAACTCTCTGCCTCTTGTTATTTTTTAAAGTTGAACCCCCTTCCCCGCCCCCCCCCCATTAACCCCCACACCCACACTTGACAGTGTATGCCAAGGGAATCAGACCAACCAAGTGTCGTTTGGGACTATCGCCCTCTTTCAATGCTACAGTGGCCAATACATATTAGCCACATTTCATTACTGTTTGTTGTGTGTGTGTGTTTTTTTTTAATTTTTCTAAAATCATTTTCGCAAAATTGATTTTTAATAATCTTAAAAATGCTTTATTATTCAGCGCAAAAACTGAATGATAATAAGTGAAACATCGGTATACGTTTTGCTAAGTGTTGCTGGTTCAAGCATACGCCTTGCATATCATCAGTCAGACTATGGATTGATTCTGCCAGCAAATTACCATACCGCCTTTCCCATGTCAGCGATTTTAAGAAATCAAGCCTGTCCGCTAAAATCATATCTCACGCGAAAGTTAATTGTTCTAAATGGCTACTGTGTCTCACTGAAATGATTGTGATTATGGAGGAAACCTGTTCAAAGTAACTGCAATCTCAAGCTTGATGAGAATAGCAAATTACGGTAATGCTCCGGCGCTTGCCCTAAGCCACCACGCCAGTAGTATCATTAACAAAGAGAGCGAGATTGTTCAGATGAAAAGAGCAAATTCGCGGAGACAACTGAAAAAAAAGAATATTCTGAGTGTATCTTAAGAGTAAATAAGGCATAGTTCAAAAGAAAGGGAATCTGTGATAATTGAAGGATTAACAATTCAGTTACACGCCTGTTTAGCTTTTGCCCTTCATGCAACTCAAATATTTAAAATTAAAACTTCTTACCGCATACATATCGTGCGAATATATCTTGAGAAATTTTAAAGTCTTTTTTGTAGAGCCGATAGATATTATATCTGAAGTATAGCTTATATTACTTTGTCTGGATTAGAGCGAAGCAAAGCTGTTTGGTGGGGAGTTGTATAATTAATGAACCATAGAGCCGGAACACATGTTATTGTGACGGTTTGATTCTTGAGCAAGCGACAGCGATAAGATATCGTAACGCGATTAAACTGGTCCCCCCTTTTTTTGTACAATCAATTAGCCCCCAGTGACCACGCGTGATTAGTCCTGAATCGCCCTCTGTCCGATACCTTATGTTGTCCACTTTGACACTGCGCGACCGCTTGTGCCTGCCCCACTCCTCCCCCCCCCCCCTCACCCGCACCCGCACCTCATACCCTAAACAAAACCCTGCTTTGACAAAGCCATGCTGGTGTCGCACCGGCTGGCGTAGAGAGGGTTATAACACGTCTTAAGCAGTTAATTGACCCTTGCTCACGGAGTGTTCTTTTTTGCGGGGTCAAGAGACTCAATTACATGCTTAGGAGGGGTTAAGGGTGGGGCGCTAGTTGGTGTGGGGTGACGTGTTGGGGGGGGGGGGGGGCTCGCTCATGCCCGCACTGTGGGGTTCATCGCAGCACTAGTGAACGCATTACATTTCAATTAGTTTTCTTATATTAAACAGGCCATAGGGCGGAAATCCCGGGAGGGGGGGGGGGAGGGAATATTTTGTAGAAGCGGTATTTCGGCAGTCTGCTGGTTCGCGCACCCTCGTTCCATGGTTTCATTGCCGTAGTAAAAAAAAATTATTCCAAAGTGCTTGCGATAAAAGGACACCTTTACTAGTAGCTGATGTAATAGTAGTATATCAGTAGTACTCGTAGGGGAAGTAGTAGTGTGATTATTATTATTATTATTTGTAGTAGTAGTAGTAGTTGAAGTAATGGTAGTATAGTAGTAGTGGGAGTAGGAGTAGTAGCAGCAGTGGTACTAGTAGTAGCAGTAGTACTGGTGGTGGTGGTACTAGCAGTAATTCATTCATGCGTTTTACATTGGTAATCTTTTCGAAATTATTTACATGTTTTTGATTGGATTGGGTGAAGTGAAATGGAAAGTAATCGAATGCGATTGGTGGGCGAGGAGCGAGCAGTGATAGCTTCAGAACTTAGCCGGAATCGACAGAGTGTAAACGTTTACATGATACCATTCCTCGTGAGCTGTAAATGTAACGATTCCCTTGGCAACTGAGCATCAGATAAGAACAGCTGAACAAGTCCCGGCAAGGTGATGTCATTGGTATGGAAATCACTTAAATGTAGAGCACAAGGGGGCGCAGTGAGAGCGATATCACAGTCAGATCTAAGCATGAGATACAGAGTGTGTGCGTGTGAGACAGGGGGTATGTGTGAGGCATGAGGAGTGAGAGAGCGAAGAAGAAAGAAATAAAGAAAGAAAGAGAGAGATGAATAAATAATAGAAGCAGCATCTCTACGACTACTGTTACTGCTGCTACTTGTACTTCTACTAATACTACTAATAATAATTCTGTTATTATTATTATTATTATTTAATTATTATTATTATTATTATTATTATTATTATTATTATTATCAAATGTCAAATGTTGGGACAAAGCATCAAGGAGACATTACGGAGGAAGGGCGCAGAATTGCCTACACTACCAACACTGATTTATTCAGCTGGAAAATTATTGCATAACTGGGGTAATCCGGACACATTGATAATATGGACATATTTTGTCAGTGCCAACGCTGTCCAGATTAACCAGGTTATACTATATATATATATATATATATATATATATATATATATATATATATATATATATATATATATATATATATATATATATATATATATATATATATACTACTACTACTACTACTACTACCGTTACTACTACTATTTGTACTCGAAATGTCCAAAGTACTCACATTACAAATTACACGCCATCCGTAATATTGTGCCTAGGTTATTTAAAACGTTGTCCGTTTCCATTCCGTTTCTCCCTATCTGTTCTACTACTAACACCAACGTATTGAAAAAGTCAAATAAGGGTAGTCATGAATTTACTTTAAACTAGTTGCAGTGTAAACGGTGCATATGAACGATAAGAAAGATTGAGCTCAGACTGTGAAATTTTTCATTTGAGTTTGGCTTTTTGGAATTGTAAATATTTGTTACGTATGCAATAACACATCACCACTAACACTTGAATAGAACTTCTTTTTATTTCTGAAAATAATTTAAATTAGCTATGGTATGTAGATTTAGCGTTATGAGCCCGCGTAGCAACTCAGCCAGCCAGCAAGTAGAGTGGCTGAAAAGTTTTAACTCATATGGTGTTTTATGTTTTGTACAGGCCGAGAGTAAGTAATGCAATGGCAGTCTGTATTCTTGAGTCGCAAATTAGCTAAAACAATCGCTTTAATTATTTATAATACATAAATATCAGCTGAGTGTTTTTCTACGTTTACATGGATTTTGTCTAAATAATGTTTTTCAATGTTAGATGGTGTAGGTGTAAGATTAAGTGGTTTTGTCCCAGAGATCTGAATGTGCATAGAACATCGCAAAAAAATGCATTTTAAAAGCAATCCTTGTAAAATGCACCAAACAGTTGATTTATTCATCACCATTTTTTACGTTTTATTCACCATTTTTGTAAAGTTGCAACATCCACAAATACTCTTTCATGTTGCACTCCATAACTGCTAATGTTTTTTAATATTTCCATTTCGTAATTGAAACGTTTGTTTATTTGAGTAAATTTTGCAGCTTAAAACGTTGCACCTCAATAGCTTGTTGATTTGATTAATTATGCAGTGTTCTTAGACTTTTCTCTCCGTCACCAAACTTTTTTATCGCTTAGACTTTTATTTATATCTGTTGGTTTTTCCTTGAACCCCTGAAATTATTACTGTGCTGCATATCGCAAGGGGTGGTCACTTGGTATCATATGCGTTACCATGCGTGTTCAAAAATCGAGAGGGAAGAGGGGGTACTTTTGAGATCAGACGCGGTCCGAGCGGAGTGCCAGTTTCGTTTTAAAAGGGGATAATTTTCATTTGGTACTCCGCGTTAAACGCAAAAGGGTTTCTTTCGGAACTTTACTCTGCATTTGCTTAAAATAGGGGTAATATTTTAAAATCAGCACTCTTCCTTTAGGAATCATTTAAAAAATGATGGACACCCATGGTAACCAGTTGTTACGTGAGTGACCCTCCAGATCATGGACACGCATAGTAACCAGTTGTTACGTGAGTGACCCTCCAGATCATGGACACGCATAGTAACCAGTTGTTACGTGAGTGACCCTCCAGATCATGGACACGCATAGTAACCAGTTGTTACGTGAGTGACCCTCCAGACCATGGACACGCATAGTAACCAGTTGTTACGTGAGTGACCCTCCAGATCATGGACACGCATAGTAGCCACTTGGTACCTGAGTGGACCCCGGGTCATGTGTACGCATGGTAACCAATTGGTAGGCGGGTGCTCCTTCTCCCCCCCCCCCCCCCCGCCAACCCCTTGGCAAAACAATCGATACGTTTCACATCTATCAAGTAAAGATCAAAATATCATAGAAACATATTTATTGTGTTGTCTAATGCTCATACTTCAGATTGCTACCATTTGATAAGGTGTAAGGATATATATTTAGCTCATGTTGCATTTTTCTGCATTCTGGTTCATTAAAACATTTATTGTGTCTACGAGCATTTGATAACCCCACGAAATAACAGCATAGCAATGAGTTTATTCGCTATAGTCTATTTTATGAATAGACTGGATATGACTTGTATAAATCTGTAATTATTACTCAGTTATGCATATGCAATTTTTTAAAGAGGGCAGAAATTTTGCTGGAAGCTTATAAGATGTATTGGTTCAGAATATAGACAAGGTATGAAATACGTATTTACAGCGTGAGAGCATCTCATACATGGCATGAAGTGAATAATGCCATGCAGTATGTATGGAAATTATTAAGATTCTTAATACACGCATAAAAAAGCGAAAAAAATTGTTGCCTTCAGAACTGCTAACGAAAACTTCTGTTTGCTTATAGTCTTTAGTTTAAAACGACAAATTTAAGGGTGGCGTTCAATTTTTATAGAAGATGAAATGTCGGCATAAAAATTCACTCAAAATTATTCAATTGCTATGGGTTGTACGACATTGCATACAGGAACTGCTGACGTTTTTCAAGTATCATTTCGTGTCGTCCTCAGCAACGCCTTGCAATGTGTATATCAAAAACCAACCACGCATTTCGCCTCGTCTAATGCTGTTAAAAAGTAGCTGCGACACTTTCTTAATGAGTTGTGATGTGATTGAATGTTTATTTATTTTTAAAAGGCTCATTTATACTACTTTTGAATTCTGTGGTGGTAAATAATCCTGTACAGTCGTTTAGCTGAGGCAATTTGAGCGATTACAGGCCAACGCTCTACCGACTGAGCTAACCGTCACCCCATGTGATTGAATGTTGTTAGTGCTTATGTAGCTCATGCCTGGCTATAGGGTATTTAACCATTTTGTTCCTTGCGAAAAAATGTGGCGTACATCGTGGTTAATTATAAAAGGCTCTTGAGGCATTGCGCACATTACGGTTTGGATCTAAATATTCTCCAATACCTTTTGTTTGTATTGAGCTAGAAGCTAGCTATTCAACAGCTAACTTTAAGACATGGATATTTAGGTGTTTCTGGATTAATCGCCATTCTAACAACAGGCATTGCATATCCAAGGTTTTTCTTATGCAGCAGATTCCTGGAAGTCACACTATCTCTTTTATAAGACGTACTGTAACAGTAATTTGAAAATACGATATTATATGAGTCCAATGCAAAGGAATGATTCAGTAAATTTTTGTGGTATCTAACTCGCTACATCCACTCGAACGTCACAGCTATAAGCCAACGTGACGCCGAAAAAGGCTTTGTGACGAAAACCTTTATTTTTTAGTAAAGAAAGTTGCTATGCAACACACAGGCGTTGTCACAATACAGGAGATTGTCTGAGAGCTAAAACAAGTTTATTTCTGCCCCGTTTTGCTATCTAAGGAATGGTTATGTGCATTTATGTTATAATAGCGATAAACCATGAGGCTGGTTTGCTTCGTATTGGATTTGGACACTTGTTGAAGGCCAATGAAGTCACCACTTCGCGGTTTGTTCACAGGCCTTCCACGCGTGCTCAAATCCAATACAAAGCACCTCAGTCTATTATCTATCCCAATATTATAACACGTACCAGTTGAGTAATGCACTTCCCGTAAAATGAAATCATGAGAAAACGTCAGCGTGCTCTAACCGCGTACAAAGACTGTTTAATACTGTAGTTTATAGTCTTTGTCGCGAACAAAAGTCACGAAGCTAATTCACAGAAAAACAATGGGCATGACTTCGAGATACTATGACGATGGATTTGTGACGTAAAGCGTTTTCCTTTTGCATTACGCAAGCTGCTATACAGCACTCGTGTCGCAGGACAATGCCATGAAAAATTTTTGAGCAAAATCTCGAGTTTTTGACTTTTTTCCGCTATCTATGGATCCATTTTGCCTCCTGCGCCGTTTGTGAATGTTATCTGTTCAGTGACGTTTTTGGATGGTATCTGTTAAGTGACGTTTGTGGATGTTATCTGTTCAGTGACGTTTGTGGATGTTATCTGTTCAGTGACGTTTGTGTATGTTATATGTTTGATGACGTTTGTTTATGTTATGTGTTCAGTGACGCTTTGCGTATGTTATCTGTTCAGTGACGTTTGTGTTCGGGTCGTTTACTTATTTACGCCGGTATGTATTTGGTTGTGTCGTAATCCTCTGTTCTCACTTGCTTTGATCTACTGATTTTATAGGTGCCAGAATATACAGGAAAACCTGGCATCTGTATCATGCTGCCTCATCCAGACGCCACGCTAAATCAGACAGTGTTTGCCAGTGGTTGGTTAATGTGTGTAATTCTAAACTGCCCTAGAAACATTGGACACTTTATGATTTGAAACCATACAGCAATTTTGTGCCATAGAGCCCTGTGTAACAGGAAGGAACATTGTTTAATTTTACTTGAAGTTGTCTCGAATTTTAACTTAACTTTGCACATTATCAGTGTAACATTGGATGGAACTTAAAACAATTTAAAGCTATCAGTTATTTGAAAAAAGTGTCATCAAACTCTGTTTGATATAGATGCTGGTACAGTTACCTTTTCTGTGCAGTATTATATATTTCAACATGTATTTTATATAAATATTTAAACATTTGATAAAGTATTAAGTACCTTGCCATTTGATAAAGTATTAAGTGCCTTAGTAAAGTATTAAGTACCTTGGAACTTGATAAAGTATTACGTACCTTGCCATTTGTTAAAGTATTAAGTGCCTTAGTAAAGTATTTCGTAACTTGCCATTTGATAAAGTATTATGTACCTTAGTAAAGTATAACGTACCTTGCCATTTGATTAAGTATTAAGTACTTTAGTAAAGTATTAAGTACCTTCCCACTTGATAAAGTATTAAGTACCTTGTCATTTGGCCAGTTTTTGTTGTCATCTGATGGTTAAATGAAATAGATAATCTTAGTAAACAGTTTAGATGTCTGATTAGCTTTGGCGAAATATACATACCATGACATAAAAAAGGGATATTTCCTCTGTAAATTAGTTAATTTAACAGAATGAAGAAAATATACAGTGATATGATTGGAGCAACTGACTCAGAGCGGGTGACAAAATTTGCGAAATCTCAAGCCTGTCTTCTCTGAAATTTTAGATCTAACAAAATGGTTTATATATATAAATCTAGTGTAACTAATTAAAGAAATATGTATATAATCAACATAAGAATTTTTCATAATACTATTGTGTGTTGAATTAAATCCTCGTCATTTTAATGCTAGATTTGTAATTTTAAATATATATAAATATGTCTGTGGCGAAAAACCTGCACAACTTCCTCATTAGTCTTTTTTGACGTTGTTTTCTTCTGCTATGGAACTAAATGAGTGACAGCTGTAAATTACTTTCATTAATAGGACAAGTGGCAACTTAACTAAATAATGTATAACACAAAACTCCCAAGTTTGTCGTGAGCTTGTTTTTATCGGTCACCGAATCATTGTTGTGCCGCATGAATGATGGGGGTATGAAATAATAATCATCTCCCCTAGATTTATCTGAGTTATTTTTAACATTTGATTAACAAGCAACCCATTAAGGTGACTAAACTATTCAGGCGTAACGCTCTTCTACCTTTGTGTCCGCCAGTTCTGATTAATACACAAAACAATTACTAACCAATTGCAATGAAAGATGAAAGAGAAGCTGATGAATGAGTTTCAATCACTCTCACTCATGACGAGGGGCGGTTGTCCACGTCACAACGTTACAGTTGGTGGGTTGGCGGGGGAAGGTTGGGTCGGGACTACTGGGTGCATGATTTTACCTTGTCTTAAGCCTTTGCGCAAAGCTTTTCAAACTACCATTTTCTATCCCAATCGGAGAGGCCGGCGGGGGGGGGGGGGGGAGGGCTAAAAGACTGCCGATTGTCCGTCTGTCTTTCCGAGAAACCGTCAATATACCGCAATATACCACCAATCCATTAGAGAAGGAGAGAATGGGAGAAGGAGAGAAGGAGAGAAGGAGAGGGGAGAAGTGGAGAAGCGGAGAAGGGGAGAAGGAGAGAAGGGGAGAAGGAGAGAAGGGGGAAGGAAAGAAGTTGAGAAGGAGAGAAGGGGAGAAGGGGAGAAGGAGAGAAGGGGAGAAAGAGAGAAGGCGAGAAGGCGAGAAGGAGAGAGGGGGAGAAGGATCGCGAGGGGAGAAGGGGAGAAGCGGAGAAGGGGAAAGGGGAGAAGGAGAGAAGAAGAGAAGGGGAGAAGAAGAAAAGGGGGAAGGAGAGAAGTTGAGAAGGAGAGAAGGGGAGAAGGAGAGAAGGGGAGAAGAAGAGAAGGGGGAAGGAGAGAAGTTGAGAAGGAGAGAAGGGGAGAAGGGGAGACGGAGAGAAGGGGAGAAGGAGAGAAGGGGAGAAGGAGAAAAAGAAAGAAGGGGAAAAGGAGAGAAGAGAATGGGAGAAGAAAATAATGAAACGACAGTGAAAGGGAGGTCTGATGCTGTGGCACGAAAGAAAAAGAGGAACCATGGAATGCAGCAAGAGGGACAAATTGGTAGCGAAAACCGAGGCAAATACAACCATTAAAAACATACAGGACAGCAGGACAGAAAGGGAAAAAAAAGAGGTAGGGCCGGGGGGGAGGTGGGCAGAATCTATATTCAGTTAGACGGATTCCTCAGCGTTTCGGTAACAACGGTCGAGATTTTAAGGTAGAAAATCGATCAAATGTCGTCGGTCTGTTCTCGGCACCCTAATGAATGAAGTTACATTACTGAGGATGAAACAAAATGAAGCGATTCAGTAATCATTTATTTATTAATGCGGTTGTTGTAATGCATGGAAAGTTAGAAAGTTGTTAAGTATCTGTAATAACATTAATGGGGTAGCCCCGTTGATAGTTTATGCATTGTGTATGCCTCGTCTATTATTCTACGATTTAATTAGAAAACTGACATCACTCATCTTTCACAGAGTCTCGCTCGCACACAATAAACAGACAGGGGCATTCTTATGATAGAAAAGCAATTGATGTTACTGAGAACAAAGAGACTAGAAAAAAATGAGCCAATTCCTATTCACTTTAAGGGATGTTATTTTTAATAGATTAAATGTGGAAAGGTGTCCAAATATAATAAGGTAATTGTTCGTTCCAGCTCGACTGAAACAGGAAAAGAATAAAAAGATAAAAACACACAAATAGCTAAGTTTATAGCATGTTGGTTACTGTTCAACGGCAACATTAAACTAAATTTAATTCATATTTGAAATACTCAATAAAACTGGAATAAATTCTAAAATAAAATTTGAAAGTTTGAACAATAAAATTAAATAAATTCTAAAGCAAAAGCAAGAAATTTTAAAACTGGAACAAATAGGAAAGAAATTGTATGATTGTTGGTCATCGTCACACACACAGTTTTTTTCACATACTGCAACGAAATCATCTGTCAACATATGTCTCGTCACGGCGAGGTGTATAAAAACAAACAAACAAACAAACAAACAAACAAAAAACAATGGGAGTTCGCTGTTGCTGCTTTGATTTTTGTACGAAGTGCTCAGAGGAAGATGCCGCCATTTTTTTAGCGGTTTGGTTTGCCCTTTTTTTATTTGTTCGACGTGCCTCTTTTTGGTTGCTCCACGTGCGACGTGCCTCTTTTTGGTTGCTCGACGTGCGACGTGCCCATTTTTTGGTTACGCGACGTGCCTAATTTTCAATCTGGTTGCTTGAAGAGTTTTGGCTGTTCGAAGATCCCATATTTCATCTTTCAACGCTTTTGATTTTTCAACCCCATTTTACCGTTTTCTTGAAGATGGTGACGAGTAGATGGGGCAAAATGTTAACCAGTTTATGTTTTAGAAGACTGTAAGAACTGAATACATTCCTGCGGGAGCAAACATGCAAGATGGGTTTTGAGTAAATTCATACTTTTAGACAGAGCCAAGAAGAGAAAAGGTCGCTTTAACCGAGCACATTTGGGACAAAAAGCTAGTAGAAATCAGCAACTGAAAAGCACATATATAGAATTAGCCGCATCTCACGGGATAAGATTATTAATGATTAGGCCTCCTTTCATTTCCATTTGCTAAAAGGTCGGACAAGGGTTGGCGCGTAAACTCAATCATCGTCCATTTAATGCCATCAAAAATTCATGATGGTTCATAGTCATAATGGAACAGATTGCCATATATCTCGTCTACGCTACACTGATTTTCTACACGTTATCAAATATTGAGCGCTTTGTCACCATAGCGCTGTTATGTTGCTTTCGAACTTCCTCCTGGCTCCACTGTGCCTTACTTCTGTCCTCATTTTTTCATTATTAATCCGAATACTTTTAGTTAGATGGACACATGACTAAATTGTAAATATTATTGAAATTGAATCGCATCATGAAAAATAACAACGCTGTTTTCTGATTTACTATTTTTTTTATTCATTAAGACTTTTCAAAAATTCAATTACTGGAATGTCAAATGAAAGAAAGAAATCATGAAAAAAGAAGGATTTTATATAGGAGTGGGAGAATGGGGGCACTGTATAAAAACAGGGCTGAAGATGGGATGCGTATTTGTGGGTGGGGGTGGGGTTGGCACTGTATAAAAAAGGCTGAAGATGGATATGTATTGGTTGATGGGGCTGGGGCGTGGGCACTGTATAAAACATTCTGAAGATGGGGTGTGTATTTGTGGATAGGGGTGGTGGGGGGGGGAGGGGCACTGTATAAAACATTCTGAAGATGGGGTGTGTATTTGTGGATAGGGGTGGTGGGGGGGGGGGGGGGGCACTGTATAAAACAGGCTGAAGATGGAGTGTGTATTTGTGGATGGGGGTGAGGGGGCACTGTATAAAACAGGCTGAAGATATGGTGTGTATTTGTGGATGGGGGTGGGTGGATAGGGGGGAGATATTGTGCTGTTTATTTGGAAAAGACAGTAGTGTTATTTGACATGGCTGATTTTGGCCTCAAGACAAAGTGAAGAAAAACTATTTAATTTGAGCCGAGAAAAAGAATATTTTCTTTCTTTTTTTTTAACCAAAAAACTGTATTTTTGATGTTGAATTTTTGAAAGGTTGAGTATATTTTTCAATAAAATAATAAACATTTTAATCGCCACTTGAGTGATTTTAAAATCTGGAACCTATCCGATCCCAGAAACGCTTTGCAATTACCTAAAAATAAAGTTAGGAATGAACAAAAATAATCCAGATTTAACAAACACAAACAAACCTTTGATGACTCCCGATAATAATGTTTTGTTTTGTTTTATAGACTTTATAGATAAATAAGGCAATGAAGTTAATTTGATTTCTACGTTTTTTTTGCGAGAATTTCTAACTTGGTAATAAAGCATATTAACAAAGACCCACCCCACCCCCTAACAACACAAAACTTCATATGATAAAAAAAAGGTAAATATTTAGTTAAATTTTCGATGTTTAATAAATCACTCTGGTTGTATTCAACACACGGAAGACTATAATTTTAATGGAACGTTAGAAATTTTCGTTCAAAAACATAGCAAAATTGCAGTCTTTTTTAAAAAGATAAGACAAAATATCGTTTATTTATTTTTGCAATCAGCATTGTTTTTGACGAAAAATATAACAAGATGAATAAAGACCTCAGCATGCATGTCCATGGCTTTAAAGAACCTCTCAGCGTGCAGTGCTCATTTTGAACTACTAACCGTTATCTTAAACAAACGCGGAGTAAATTTCCGAGAGAATCCCCCCTTTTGTGGATAACACGGAGTACTGAATGAGTATTACTCCTTTTTTAAACAAAACTGGCGCTCCGCGCGCACCGCGTCTGACCTCAAAATTACCGCCCTTTCTCTGCGTCTCTGTTGGACACGCATGGTATATGATACCAAGTGGGCCCCTGGGATACAGACGCGCTAATAAATAGCAGTACAACTTCCATGACCACGAACATGCAAAGAAGTATTTTCTAGACATTATCAAAGTTGTGATGCGCATTGGTTGTCTCTCCGGAAATATTGTAGCCATGGATTCTCCCACATCGCATCTTTTTAAAATTTAACTAGAAATAATAGTTTGCCCCTTTATGATATTTAACATAAACTTATTATTTTGAGCAAATAAAAATTGCAGTCTTTTAATAAACCTACAACACCGAGCACAACCATAAAAACAACGCATACTTGAGCAATAAAAACACCAGCTGTGTGTTATGTTCATCTTACTTTATTTTTGCTCTTACTATGAATTGTCATGGCAGGGTGTTTTCAACTTCCACCTTGGTGGGGTATCCGCGGCTAGTTCACGAGCTGGTGATAAGACTTTATGGTCAAGTTGTCTCTCACCAAGGCCTACCTTTTAATTCAATGCAATAGTATCAAAGAGATGTCTTTTTCTCTTCCTTAACACATCATCTTCGCATACTATTTCACTTATATTTTGAGGTTATTACTTTTGCTAATTATAAATAACTGATAGCTGAAGCCCCCGAAACGTCTGTAAAAATCAATAAAAATCAATTGCCAATTAATATTCTAGCATCGTTAAATGATATACATGCATCTCATATTTTTATTGCAATTTTAAATTCTATTCTAATGATACTAGGCTAAAACCTTATCTCACTGACACATTATTCACGATAAATTCTATTTAAATTAACATCAACTTATGACTTATCACAATTCCGAAAGTTCTTTTTTGTAGAAAATGTTTGTTTCATCACTTGTTTATTTATCATGTATATTCCTTTCCTTCTATTTGTTTTAAATTAAAGCGGCCAAATTTGAATAGCACTAAAAAGCCAAACCTCATCAGTTTCTATTTATACACTGTTATCACATAAATTTTTACATTCTCACTCTCCAGATCTAAAAAATGTTGTTTAGTGTGAGCAGGTCTATGCTCAAGAATGCACATGTTAAAACTTCTTGGAAGCTGGGAAATATAGTTGATGCAACTGCCAATTGAATTCATTAAAAAACAGACGCAAGTTGTTGAAAACCGCAATCAGACTCGATTCAGACATGGAGTGATATAAATAAAAGCACATCCTGTTGTTAGGTAAAAAATATTGCCTTTTATCAGACATATTTATTGAACGGATATGCTTTCTCGGCTAGAGCATCCACGGGTTATTTCATCACATTATTGCACTTAAAACATAACGCACCGAATGCCAAAGGCTTCAATAAATAAAGAATGACAAAAAACATTAGGCAGATTCAAATCATATGAACGTCATTTTGACTGCAAACAAGTTTGCTTGCAAGATGAAAAATTCTTGACAGATAGAGCCCTCTCCCAACTACATAGGACTTTATTATGCACTAGTATAATAACTGCTTTCGTGACGGACCATCAGCAATTTTACACTCTTGGAAGGTCAATTATGCCCCTAAAACGCAACATCCTAACCATTCATAAAAGGCACAACCACATAGGGTGAAAGTTCGGCGTTAAATTAGTCCCCTATGTGTTAGCAAAATCAAAATCCATTGTGAAAAACATCTTTGCCTCATCATTTCTGAGGGGCAGATGACACAATCGCGTGCACGATGATAAAGTTTGAAGCAGCTTTAATCTTTGTTGATTTCTCTTGGGATGTATTGATTGATTGGTAGTAAAATACTAACTTCTAGGCATTTCAATCTGGTTGTGATTAGCAGCAGAAACGTAAATCTTTGAATAATAGACATGGTTAAAGAACGAAAAGGCCAAAAGAGCAACTTCAATAATTCCTGTGCCGTCAATAAAATAAATCACAAGTTTAATTAACAAACTGGCAATGTTTGCATGGTCTTGATATTTACTTCACTTTTGGTACTGATGAGGCAAAAACTTGCACCACAGTTATTAATTTTTTTTGGTCAGTGCGATCCAAGCTAAAATGAGGTGTATGTGAAGAAGTGACTCGTCAAAGCAATTACATCTTTAAAAATCAGTTCCGTGTAATTACTGGGACTACTGATAGTGAAATCAAAGGTTCAGATATTTTAAATTTCATTTGAGTTCCTAAAAGGTCATTGTAGTTATAAAACTGAGTAGTTGTTCTAAGATCATTAGTTTATTTTTTGTCCTTTTTCTTGTCATCATTAAAACATTAGACACAAGTAAATTTTAGAAAGTTAAATTATGGTGTAATATCCTTCAAGAAAATCTAAATTTGGGATATGCTGGATAAAAATTTGTAGCAAGTATTTTGCATTTCACTTGCACCAAAGCAAAACTCATCGTGTTTAACATAAACATGACATTAACCATAATAGAGAATTCAGAGAGAGATTTAAGAGAAAGGGAGAAAGAAAAGACACATAGAATAAGAGAGACCGAGAGAGAGAGAGACAGAGAGAAGAGAGAGGGTAAAGGTAGCTAGAATACAACAATGGAACAAGAAGGGAAAGAAAATAAACAGACAGGCAGAGTTTTAAACTTGCTCCGGACAAAAGGATACAATGTCCGCATTCAAAATATCATTCGCATTTAAATCTTCATTAGCTACTTTATAAAAACAAGTCTCGATTATTAAAATCGTAAATTTTACAAATTTGTAACTGGGTTGTCCATTTGAACCAGCTTTATTGGACCAACTTTGTTATTAGATTTATATGCACTTTTCCACTTGCAAATCGGACTAGCCTATTTGTAAATATTTTTTCTAAGTGGTTTAAAAATAGAAACAAAGATGTTTCCCTAACATTTATATTATCTAATTTATTTCTAGTCCCAAAAGTTATCTGATCTAACTAGGTACATGTTCTGTTATTGAGAAAAGTCTGTCTTGGTCTCATATTAAGAGGAAGAGGGATTAATGTTAGATAAGTGTAGCAGCGGTCGTAACATTCTTAAAATAAAATGGACTTTTCTTTCTTCTTGAGTGAAACTTTTTTATCTTAATGGCCCAGAGTATCTTGCCTTTTTGATGCTCAAAATATAAATATTTTTATATTTTATTTAAAAACATATTAAAAACATTGAAACAGAATCTTAATGTGCAGTTAAATAATTGTGCATATAAATCATATACAATATCTCTAATTTGGTATAAATAAAAGACAATTTATAACCTGTTTTTAAATTATATATTCAATTTTCTCAGATATTTGTTATCTGGCCAGTCATCTTTGCAAATGGTAAGACATTTATCTATTTGATATCGGGCCTGTCCCAGTGGCAAATGGGCGACCCAGTTACAAATTTGTTACTGGGACAGGCCAATTTGTAAATTGTTAATTGGGACGTAACATACTTACTTGATAGGACTTCATTAAACGAAAAATCACAGTCTGCTAGAAAGAAAGTAATATTCCTTAATGTACTTAAATACCTTATATGTTTTAGAAATAATGTTTGGTGTTGATAATAAACGGAATATATAGCACATTTTAATCGCAGTAAGAGGTACGCTTTTCACAGACTTTGAATTCATCTCTTTGTTACACATCATATCTACACACATGTTGAATTGATTAATGAAAGAAATATTTTAGTTCCTTTCGATTAATCCATTGGCTTTATTTATCGGTAATATTTATTGATCATAACCTCTTGCGTCCTATATATAAGTTTTACAGGTTTCTGATGAAGAACATTATCCGCATTATGGAATATATTGTATTTCGTTTTCGAGTACAGCACAGGAAAAACATAGCGCCTGTTCAAAGTATATTATCTCAAGGTTCGAGTCCCTGTTACTGAAAACTAAGCTTCATTCATAAGACGTGTTCTACACACAGCCATTGCTTAAGAGCCGGAAAAACTCTGTGTTTCATCTTTAAATAATATTCGAAAAAATAGTTATGAAAGCTTGAATAATGTCGGCTCAAACTCGAAGTGAGGTCTAAAATTTGAGTCCATATGTGTTGTTAGGGGAACCACATTCAGATGTTAGAAATTCAAAATCCACATCTTGCTTGAACGCCAAGGCAAAGTAAATAGAATGGATTTGGTACAGGCATGTTCGAGATGCGAAAGTACTAGAGTAATATTTGAAGACATCGACGCTAGCTTGGTGAACTCCACATTGTTTTGCAGTAGCGCAGATTCTGTTGCACGACCGCAGGTAAGCTAATATTGGTAAGTCCATATCGGGTTTTGTAAGACAGCACGAAGTCGGTTATTGTCCCCTTGTCCTGAAGTGATGGTCGGCGAGCGCGTAAATGTTTTATTAAACTTGGCTTTGAGCTCGTACTCTTGACAATTTAATACAGATCTCGTCTATTTTACGATATATATGTTCTGTTCTATTTTCTATGGCATTTCCTTGTATTTTTGGTAATCCAAGGTCAACACGTATTAGACTTTAATGTGCCATTCCATAATATTGGATATGAATTTTCAACAGTTGCTGGTTTTGAGAGAAAAGGTTCATATTTTCAGATCAACCAGGTTAAGTTCATGGAATGCTGTTTCAATTAAAAGCCGCGTGAGGGCGAAATCATGTTTTCTAACACTTAACTTCAATAATCATTGGCAATGTATGTTATCATTTCGGACAATTTCGCAGATGTTAGATTTTGCAGATTTAAATTTACAAATTTAGGGATTTTAATGCTTGTACTAGAAACACGTTAAATAGAAGTTATATTGTCAAATTAGCCAACAACTTAGTACAAGTTATTTGTGAATGCCGGTCAGACTGAGAAAGCACTCCCTGCATATTGGAAATCATTTCAAACAAAAAAAATACGGATCTTTTTGCCAGTATTCCGAGTTGTTGTCTGACTGTGAACCTATGCAGTTTTTGCTCTGTTGTTCAAAAGACCTTTATGTTCCGACCTACTGGGGTAAGCAGTACTCTTATTGAAACGCAGGAACTACTTTATAAGTCAATCTGCTATATGATTATACATAACAAAATAATCTCCCCAAGAGCCTTCTATTAAATAGCAACACGTAATTATGATGGCTTTATTATTCTGTGAAAGAGGAAGACGAAGAAGAAGAAAAGGAGGGAGGATAACAATTCCTGACTCAGCACAACATAAAGGGAGTATTGAACTAAAGTGGATTTTCGTCAAATTGACCGGTTTTTTTTTCATTTAAGTTGTTGCTGCTTAGGCAACTTAGAATCTCTTTTGGTTTGCAAAATATACAACCCAAACGGCAACTTGTAAAGAAGTAAAAGCCATACGTACTTTAAAGATAAGAATGCAATCGCGAAAAATATTTTTAATGTAAATTGTCACTCTGTTGTCGCCTGCTATACCCTATAGCAGGGTAACCCTAATGTAATAAAAAATCTTTTGTATTCCTGTAAACAGAAATCAGACGGGCTCTCGGAATAAGATTCGCAGACTTTCACGCTTCGGTTTCCCCCGTTGTGTCCTTATAAAGAATTTACATATTACATATTGCAACGCTGGTCACTGGTGGGTATACAGTATTGCCCCATTCGTAATACAGAGGGGTCTGTCGTGTAATGTTAGCTGACCAACGCAGTAGAATCAAAGTTCGCTCTCTCTTATGTCAATATTAATTTCGCGATAAATATTTTTTATATCACGATTAAAATACCGATAACTTCCATAATGGCTTCACGTTATAAGATGTTTTCAAAAGAACAAAAAGACATGAATCGGCTTGTTTTTAAGTATTTTGAGAAGGAAAGTAAATCTGGTTCCCACAAATTTTCACTGAACCAATACTACCAACGAACAATGGATATATTTAGTATGTCTGAGCGAGGTCTCCGGAGATTAGTGAAGGGTGAAGAAACGGCTGAAATCAGTGGAAAACTGGATCAATAAAATCAAGATTTGATGAATTCCAAGAAGACGTTATAAAATGAACGGTCTACGATTTTTTTTCGAGAGAGGAATTTTCACTTTGTGTATTTTCTCTGACCCACACCACCCGCCCCTTAATAACTTACTGGTCAGTATTGCATTCCAGGGAATAAATGTTGTGATAGCATCACACGAGCGATTTTCAAAAAGTTGCAGAAATTTGAGGTCCTGCCAACTTAGAAATAATGCACTTCAGTTTGACTGTTAGTGCAGCCATTGTAGTTATTACATTACTTGCATTTAGCGCTACTTCCGCTAATGGAGTCCTTCTGTGAAAGTGAAAAAAATTGCTTCTGATCTAAGTGATCTCACTAGTGCTGTAAGAAAGATTAGTGAAAACTTAAATATCATTGATACTAGACTTGAAAAGTGTGAATCTTTTATGCAAAGGAGTGGGGAACGTGACAATAACGATCAAGAAAGTTTCCCTCGTGGGAATCGAGTAGAAACCGATCATACTGCCAAAGGTGCAACTGGAATAACGTTTCCCAGTTCAGAAGGTCCAATAGACTTCTCTTCTGTGGATATTTTGGGAGAGTTTCGAGCAATCCGTGACTCCTATAGCCGTAATTCTCTCCCACCTAAAGTAAAACTTCATGCCGAACGAAGTGGCATCAAAAACGAGGATAAGCCGAAGTATAATACTCTTATTGCGGTATCAAAGTATTCAGAGACAATTTTAAAGATTTTGTCCAGGTGTGACGGTGAGCACTTGTCAAAAAGTCAAATTGAAGAAATAACTACATGTGCTACAGCTCTACAGACATATCTGCGTGATGAATACTCTGATCTACTAGTCAGAGGCAGTTTCAATCAAGAAACTTCAACTTGGTTTTGGGCACTTCAACGGAACTCTTCGGCATTTCCTCAGTCTGCAATTAATCATTTTCAAACGGTCGCTACCCTGGCTGTTGCAGCTAATCAACAACCTTCGCGTGGAAACCGTGGCCGTGGTGGTCGTTATTTCCGGAATTCATTTCGCGGAGGAAGTCGCGGTAGATTTCATCAACACACGTATGTATATCAAGCACTCACGAATCAGTCAATGCCTTCGTTTGACCCTTCGCGCAACGACCATGATTAAGGATAATGTTAAAAGGCCATATTAAATATTGGCAACAAATTGCAGCTCCAAGCGAAATCATTGGCTGGATTTATCATGGAGTAAAATTAAGATTTCGTAATCAGCAAGACAGTTTCGAATGTGAAAACCATAAATTAACACCTGCATCTGTTCGTTTTATTGACAGTGAGTTACGGAAGTTACTTGAAAAGGTTCAATTTTGAAAGTTTCCTACAAACCGATATGTGTAAACCTCATTGGATGTGTACCGAAAAAAGGAAAAAAACTCCGATTGATTACTGATTTAAGAAATCTGAAAAGTAATGTAAAGTATCCCTCTTTTAAAACTGAAGGTATAGATACTGTTTGTGAATACCTTCAATCGGGCGATAATTTCATCACGATTGACTTGGAAAATGGTTTTCATCATATTTCTGTTCATAGTGAATTCCGTACTTATCTTGGATTTAAATGGCGTAACCAATATTATGTGTGGAACGTGTTACCCTTTGGCCTAAATATTAGTCCTTGGTACTTCAATAAACTTATCATATCCGTGTGTGTTACATTCGGCAAAACAACATCCGTTTTGTTATGTTTGTCGATGACGGAATTTTAATGTCGTCACCTGCAAATTTCGAAACAGAAAAACAATTCTTGTTAGATGTGTTCAATAACTTAGGCCTGAAAATTAACTACGATAAATCTAGTTTAGAGTATTCTACCACAAAAACATTCATTGGATATGTTGTTTGTTCAATTCATGAAGATGGTAGTCCTTGGATATCAGTACCCAAGACCCGTATTTCCAAGCTTCACAGAGATATCAGGCGTGCATTGCAATCTGATTACATTAATGCCCGCTTTGTTGCACGAATTTGTGGACAGTGCATCAGTTTCGCGAAAGCAGTGCTACCGGCTAAGCTGTTACTTCGTAATTTGTATGCCGTTTTGTCGACCCGAAAATCTTGGTCGAATAAATTGTTTTTGTCCAAGTCAGCAAAATCTGATTTAGACTGGTGGTTACATGCAGTTTCCAACTGGAATGGGCGAAAAGTTGAAAAGCGTACTATCGATGCTCAAATATTTACTGATGCCAGCGATCAAGGATGGGAAGCTGTATTTAATGGCAGGGATGACCATTGATTATGGACCACAACACAGGCCTACCAATCGATAAACCATCGGGAACTGCTCACCGTACTGCTGGCAATATTGTCATTTGCAGACTCGTTACGTGGCAAGCACATTCAGATAGTGACAGACAATATCTCAACGGTCGCATATTTGAATCGTCTAGGGGGTCTATCTACAAGTTTGACCAAAGTAGAAAGAGCAATTTGGATCACTGCGACAAACCTTCAATTATCGCTCGAGGCAATGCATTTGGCAGGCCGCTACAATGTTCACGCCGACCGACTGAGCAGGATAAATCCGTGGAGCACATACAGTTGGTCAATGCATCCGGCTCTATTTCGACAAATAGACAAACTTTGGGGTCAACATACGTACGATCGACTTGCAGACATAACAAACAACAACTGCAAATTGTACAACAGCCTGTATTACGACCCTTTAACGAATGGAATGGGGTAGACGCCTTAGCTCAGCGCGATTGGGTGTCCACAACAACTTCGTAAACTGCCCGTTCGCGCTTCTTCCGAAAGTGCTCAACTTAATCTTGACCCAAAAAGCAACATCGACTGTAATCGCCCCTTGGTGGCCCACTCAAACGTAGTTTCGCTTACTTGTGAATCTCTCGGTCCGATCGCCCTTAAAATTACCCGATCAAAAATCGATGTGGATGCTCGGAAAAAGACCGGAACCACTCAAAAACAAACATTGGAAAATGTTCGCTTGGAGAATATCCGGGAAAAGCATTTGCGTAAGCTTAATTGGTCGGGCAGGGCTGCATACCAGATAAGGTTTTGTCTTGCACCTTCAACTTTGAGTACGTATAATCGAATTTTGACCAAGTTCAGAGAACATTGTTTACTTGTAAATTCTAAGTTTCCACCAAAATCGTCTGCAATTATCGTTAGTTTTTTGTGCTCATTGTGTGACACATTAGAAAGACCAAAATCAGCCTTGTGTATTGCCCAATCGGCCATTAATAATTTATACAAAGTGTATAACAGAGAGTTCCCAGGCTGTAATGATATATCAGACCTAGTGACAGCACTGATTAAATCGGGTACTTGTAAGGTTTTGCAGAAATCGACTGTGTTACCCAGGGAACCATTCAAAAAACTATTGGAAACGATGGGCGATAATAGCGTTATGTCGTTGAAATTGTTACATACAAAAACTATTGCTTTATTGGCAACTGTTTGTATGTTGCGCCCCTCCGATATTGCACCTAAGGCGGTCCATTTCGATGCTTCGAACGGCAAGGCGAAAAAGCTAGTATTCAATATGGACGATGTATGTTTCCATGAAAACGGTCAATTATCGCTAGCTTTTAGGGGTATCAAAAACGATTCTAACAGAGATGGATTCTGCATAACGATACCAGCGAGTGATGTTCCATATCTGGATCCGGTTTCTGCTCTGTGAGAATATATTTATCGAACTGAAACAATGCGTCCAGCAGGCATTTATTACTCTAACAAAACCGTATCAGGCTCTTTCTTCAGCCGGTGTGGCTCATGTTTTGAACGAATGTATTGCCATGGCAGGGCTTGACCCCAGGGTGTATTCAGCAAAGAGTTTCAGGCCCACCGGTGCTACTCGTGCAGTTGAGTAGGGTTGTGATCCAAAGAAAACAATGCGTATCGGTCGCTGGAAAACCGAGACAGTATTTTTCGAACACTATGTTCATGACAAATGTCCTGACAATTTTACAAATATAATTCTGAAGTAGCGTTACATGTTTACTTTTCGTCCTGTGTTCATTTGTAAGTATTAACGTTACTAGAATTATGAAATTCTGGAATTGGGCAGCATTTCATGTTCTTGCATTTAGTAAGTTGATACATAGCACACATTACCACAATGAGATATGTAATCTCATTTTGGTGATCGGTTACTCTAGATTAGGCATATTGCAAAATAAAACGTTAAGACAAGTAACGTAGATTTACTTCAAATTGTAGTTATTGTTTGACGTTTTATTTGTCACCTTCGAAATTTCATGTCGAATTACATTACTTGCATTTAGCGCTAAAATTTTATATATTTTATAGCATTAAATATTTGATGCATGCAAGCCCCCATAAGGGCCTCTATATTTTCAATGTTTGTGGTTTGTCTTATAGTTAAGCGGAAGTAGTGTTAGATGCGAGAAGGCATATTGCAAAATAAAACGTGAAGACAAGTAACGTAGAGTTACTTCAAATTTTCCATATAGAACTGACCGTCGCCATTCGCATAGCCTGGGCGATATTTGGGATGAATTGTGACCACGGTAGTTTGGCTTTGTATAACTTTATTTAAGGGAGTCGAGAAGTATAAAATCTAAAAATGGTAAATCAGCATTGCTGATTTAAATAACTATTTTGCTGGTTTTGTCGTTGTAACTTTCATTTTCTTCTTTTATCGCCCAATAAACGGTTTTTGTCAGTCATCGATTCGTAGCCCGAAGTGACATACTGTATCCTCTTTCAACACTTCAAAAACTCAAGTAAGTGACAGATGATTAGAATAGCGCCCTTGGCATTTTGGTGTCCTTGGAATCCGCTTCTGCACACTCGTAAATTGTCGTTTCCTTGTGTCAGTCACAAGGCAAGGAGCATTAAAATAAGCCTAATCACACTTTAGGTGTTTAGAATGAAATGCGCAGGAATTTTTAATTTCGACTGAAAGGGAACCGGGTAAAAAAAGGAAAAGTAATAATAGAAGAAATATATGAGAGATAAAGCAAAAATAGCTCATACTCGGAACATAAAAGAAATTGAAACTGAAAACTATTTGTTAAAACTTTAATCAGTTTAAAAAATAGCATCTCTGTTGTTAAAACACGATTGCTCTTTGTAAGAGAAATTTGACATTTAGGCGAAATTCCAAAATGATTTCTTTCATTTTTTACCCGCATGGTTTGTAAAGCCAAATCAAACTTTGGGCATTCCCAATAAACATGAGCCAACATTCTGCGTCTCGAATAAAAAATAAGCGCGTAAAAATGATAGAGAAGTTTCGCTTAAATGTCAAATTTCTCTTGCACCAAAGATCAGTCGCGTTTTTAACAACTATTATGCTATTTTAAAAATGTATTAAAGGTTTTAACAAATAGTTTCAAGTTTCAATTTCTTTCATGTTCCGAGTATAAGCTGTTTTTGCTATATTTCGTCTGTATTTTTCTATTTTTTCTTTCATTTTTTTACCCGGTTCCCTCGCAGTCGAAATTCAAAATCCTTGCGCATTTTATTCGAAACACCCAAAGTGTGGTCTGGCTTATTGGAAATGCAAAATTTTTGCGCATTTTATTCTGAAGGCCTACAGGGTGATTTGGCTTATTGAAGAGCACATCGTAATTGGTTTTATAACAAATTTGTCTGTTGGTTGCAAAAAATTATCATAGCTTATAATAAGAATGTCGTGGTGAATTGCGTGTCTTCTAGTCTGTAAATAAACCTGCAATAGCCCGGCGCAAACGCTGTTTTCAAATTAAAAGAACACATTTTCAGTTTTTCACATTTTACTGCTAAGTTCAATTTCATGTTTCTCTCCTTGTATAGATCCGAAAGCTCCGAGTCAGCTCCGACTTGAATAACTTCGTATATCTGACAGAGCCACGAAGCCTTACATTGTTCCGCTAATAGGGGTCAACTTTATATCTTCTGAGGCACGAATCCTGCATACCGGTTATTATATGTCTCCCCCTAAGGGAGACATATATAACATTTGGTGTATCCGTCCGTCTGTCCGTCCGTCTGTCCGCAGTGAGTTCTTATGAAATTAATGAGTCGATTTTTCTCAAAACATACATACATATTGGGGTACATGTCTAGATGATGCCCGTGTTATTTTTTTTTCGTTTCTTCAAAAATTCTATTTTTGGCAAATTTTTGAACATGGGGAGAGGGGGGGGGGGGTTTCGTGCATTTTTTTCACTTTGGCCATACTATATCTCCAAAACAGTTCGTTGGATAAGGCTCAGATATCGCAAGAAGAACACACATGTAGCGCAAATGTACAGTGCCAAGTTTTATTTCATTTCCGCTGAAAATGTATTTTTGGCGAATTTTTAAATTCTTGGTTTTTAACTTTTTTGTGTCATATTGTTGCGATATCTCCGAAACAGTTTGTTGGACTAGGCTGAAATGTGGCAAGAAGAACCCACATATAGTGCAAATGTTTACTGCAAAGTTTTTCTTCATTTTCAGTGAAAATGTGTTTTTGGCGATATTTTTAATTTTTGAATTTTAACTTTTTTGGCCATATTGTTGCGATATCTCCGAAGCAGTTTGTTCCATTAGGCTGAAACATGGCAAGAAGAACCCATATGTAGTGGAAATGTTTACTGCAAAGTTTTTCTTCATTTTCTGTAAAAATGTATTTTTGGCGATTTTTTCAATTTTTTGGGCCCGCCAATGTTGTACTTTTAAGCAAGGAATTTTTTCCACGTGACTGATTGGGGGCAGGGGAGACCTATCCGTTTTTGTTTTAACAAAAACACTGGCCAGTCTAGTTAAAAAATCTACTGTAAGTTCATGCACAAAATACCTTTTTTTCAAAACAGGCACAATTTTTAATAGGCTGCGTATCTTTATTACTTCTTTAAAGTGTAGAAAAAGTCAGCTTCCTCAGTCACCTGTCAAACGTTTGTTTATGTTCTGGGCTTTAAATATCATGTGACTAAAGTCAAGTGACCAAAAAGTGAAGTAAAGAGATGAACGATTTTCTGTAAAATATATACTCAAATAATTGATAGATGCAGAATTAGGTATAAATTTATTCTGTACCACCACAATATTTCACTTCTAGTTTCTGCCATGCTTTTTTTAAATAGTATCTCTAAAGTTTTTGGTGAATAATTACGAAATTTAGTGTCACTTTTTCACGTATTAAACCATGCTGCCTGGATGTAAACAAATGTCAATGATTGTGATAGATTTGTGGTAGTTTCCTCAGTTTTTTTTCTTCTAAAGAAAAAGTAACACAGAAGTTATGTATCATTGCCAGCATCGCCACAGAAGTGCCTCAAAACGAGCGCAATTGATTTGCATATCGTTATATAGCGAGGATTTGTAGCTGGTATGCGGGACTTCAGTTTTTTGGAGCTATAGCTTCGAGTCAGCTCTTCCTTACACGAAGTCGGTACATCCCTATGTTAGAGCTACGACGCCTTCCATTTTTCCATTAACAGGGGTCAACTTCATATGTTCTGAAGCACGAATCCTGCATACCAGTCCCAATTATTTAAACATTTACAGAAAGTTCATGCCCAATATACCCTTTTTGTAAAACAAGCACAATTTTCAATGGGTTGTATATCTTTTATTTCTTCATTAAAGTGTAGGAAAGTTAGCTTCCGCACTCACCTGCCAAATGGTTGTTCACATTCTGGCCTTAATTGTCATGTGACCAAAGTCAGATCACCAAAAATTTACCAAAAAAGGGTTAAAAATTATCTGTAAAATACATGCTAAAATAATTGATGGATGCAGAATTAGGTACTAATGTATTTTGTACACATACAACATTTAACTTTTGATTTCTTCCATTCTTTTTGAAATATCGATTCAAAAGTTTTTTTGGTGAATAATTTCAAAAATTATTGTTTCTTTTTCACGTAATATAAAATGCTTGTTTACGTTCCAATTCGTGCAGAAGAGCATAAGACCAGAATATATTAAATGATTTCGTAGGGAATTTTTCGAAAACCATTTTTAACATTGCTCTGCGTACATAACATCCTATTTGTGAATCAGTGTCTTTTGTTAATAACACAGTGATTTTTACTATTATTTCCTTATACGTTTAATCCAATACCAAAAACAATGGTAATACAACGGAGTATGAAAGTTACAAGAGGTTACAGGCTCTGTGTTAAATCGGACCGAGAATTGACCACCCACGTAGAATATCAAGGACCCTTATGGGTCACCACAGTGCCTGGTCAGATGAGATGTACACCTGTGTAATGTCCCCATTAGAGAAGGAAAGCTTAACTTTTAAAATGTATTGTATGAAAATTCGGTTTTATCGCTCGGATTTGTTAGAAAACGGAATTCGCATGTTGACAAAATTGTGTGTGGGAAAAATTCCCGTTGGCCCTATGTGTTACTGAAGGAAGAAGTTAATGAAATTAAAAAAAAAAACAAAACAAAAAGCTTATATAACTTTATATATACTTCTAGGGCTGCATCGGTGTATTGAAATACCATTACTCTCCTCTTTTAGTAGTAATCTCGGTATTTTCCTTGCAGGATAGATTGTTTAAAGTTAAGAAAAGGTAAAAAGTGACCCGTATTTTTTTCTGCTGTTGAAGGGTCGACTCGATGAATTGTGAAGGTGAAGGTGAAAGACGTAATGGAACATAAACACAGGGGTTGAAGACGATTCGTCTGTAGAAGAATGGTGTGTGATTTAAATGTATTCAACATACATAAACATTTTCTGTAATGCTAAGAATTTTTTTGCCTTATTTGTCAAAGTTTCTTTCTATAGAAATAGTGCGGGCGTGTATAAATTGCACATATCTTTTAGAAACATCTGTAAAATTCGAAAGCATAAGGAGTGTAAAAATATGACGAGTTCTAAAGAAAACTCAAGTGAGAAGTTCTAATGTTCTACAGTGTACAGTACAACCTCATTATAACGAAAAAATATATCATTATAACGACATGTCGTTATAACCGAAAAGTCCTATAGGGTTCAGATCATTGTGTCGTTATATGCAATATCAATATGACGAAGTTTTACTTGATATATTTAGTTGGTTAATTTATTTGTGAATTGATCGTGAAGAGTGCTGAGTTGTCGGCGGCCAAGAGTTTGTGGCGCGCCTTACAGGGAGCGGAGTCTGACGAGGAGATATTCCACGCCCTCAAGCAGCTTTTGCGCGCCGTGACGCGGGATTTCACCCGCCTCCACGACGTATTCCCGCCCGCCGCGCTATCCCACATCTACCGCATCCTCCAAGTAAGGTTATCCTGTACTCTAATCCCCTCCTGCCCTACGCTCCGTCCGCCACCACCTCCATTCTATACGCCACCCCAACCCTAGAGTCCATCCGCCACCATAACCTTGTACTTCCATTCTCTACGCCACCCCCCCCCCCCCCACCCTAGAGTCCATCCGCCGCCACCCTCTCGTATGTCCAATCATTCATTACGTCCCTTCTCCCCCCCCCCCCTAGAGTCAATCCGCCACCATCACCTTGTACCTCCATTCTCTACGCCCCCCCACCCTAGAGTCCACCCGCCACCACCCCCTCGTATGTCCAGTCATTCGTTACGTCCCTTCTCCCTCCCCATAGCGTCCATCCGCCACCACCACCCTGTACCTGCATTCTCTACACGTCTCTCCCGCCCCTTCCCCCCACGCCCGTACACATAGATCACTAATAAATAAATGGTGTTAGAAAACCTGAATAGAAACATTTCAGGCAAACTTTATAATTTTCAAGCACAAAAACCAGGCCATCATCTGACTTTTTCAGGCCATCAACTGTAGCCCTAGTTTTTATTAGATCATCTCCCGAAAGCCTGACAGTCGAGTTATAGTTCCGGCCTGTAACATGTACAAAATGATTTGCTGTGATTATGTAACCAACTTAAAAATGATTACATTTCAATTGGATGAATGTTGGATAGCTACTGTGAGTTATTATGACCCGTATTTCAACATGACGTGCGGAATTGCGAGCGTAATCAACGAATCGTTTTTTTTATAGATTTTTTTTTTGTTTGCAGAGCGCCCACGGACTGCAGGTGCACTGCCTGGCCATAGCGCTTGTAGCTGTAGTAGCCTCTTCCGGCGTCCACCGGAACTACATCGTGCGCAAGGACCTGCTGTACCCACTAGTGCAGCTGTACTTCAAGCAGGACATCAACCTTGACCCTTGCACCATTGATGGCAGGCTTCAAGGTCAGCTGTTCGAACACTTGTCGAGTTTGATATTATTCTTCTCGACTGGATCGGTGGACATTAAGATTGCGCTGATCCGGGAAGGGATCATTCCAAAACTTGTTAATTTCCTCTGTCCCTTCTCGCCTCTCTATTGTTACAGCAGCGAAGCGAAGGATTGCTTCAAACAGCTGACTCTGAGAAAACCCCTGAGCGGAAGTGTCACCCCTCACGATAGTCGGATCCATGGGGAAAAGTTCGAGGCCGCCCGTGACGCTTATCTAAGAGCGGATGCGATGGTACTGGAAAAGATGAGGCTGAACGATCAGTATTATAACGTCGACTTGTACCACGTGACCTTCGAAAAGGAAGTCCAAATAAGCGCAGAATTGGTGCGACTCGGGCAGGTGTTGACACTGGCACAGGGCAGACGTGTAGAAGGTGCCGACAGTAGAGAAAGTGAGCGAAGTGAACGTGGCGTTGCCATGGAGACGGCGGGAAAATCCGACTGGGTCAATGTCGTTGTGACCGCTGTGGTCAATGCTGAGTATTTCTGGGCGAATATCGGGGCGGATGCGACGCGGCAGGTCGATGCGGTGAGGACGGCGATCGCCTCGCAACCGGAAGCGGAACGTGTTTACCTCAAACGCCCTCCAAGCTCGGGTACGCTTGTTTGTTTCTTTTGTTTATTTGTTTGTTTGTTTTTTGTCTTTCTTTTTTTTTTTTGGGGGGGGAGGGGTGGTGGCGATAACTTCCTTCTATTTGTGCTGTGACTTAGTTTTATCGTGAAGTAGAATTCATGCAGCTGGGACTCATTATTTGAATGAAATGCGCATTTTTATATAAACATTGCAATATTCAGTCAACATGGAGTTCAGTTAAAAAACAGGCATTTTGTTTATGAGAAAATTGCGAGTTAAATCAGGCCCTGAGCTTGCATTTATTGCTTTCAATTTCAGTTTAATGCTGTTGCATCAGTGGAAAAGGCGACTCTCAAGTTCTGAAAATAAGGGGTCTTTTTTGAGGGATCTGTCAGTACTATAGTTGAAAAAGGCGTTGTTCTGTGACGAAAAAATCGCCCCTGATAAGGGGAGATTTTCAAAAAGAATAAGAATTTAGTAGCTGTGTTACACAACTCTTGTTGGTTCGCTCCCTCCCCCTCCCTCCCCCTCTCCCCCCCCTCCGGGGTGGGAACTGCTTTGTGAGGGGAGGATAGTGGAGGCAGGGAGCTGTCGTACATGTTTGAAAACCGTCACACCCGAAAACTGTGTCAACAGTGGAAATCCCTGAGTTTACGCTGCTCCAACTGTCATGTAGTTATTACTGTTTACACATATATCTCATCTTGTTTACACTTTGACTTGTTGACAGGAGCCTTTGTGTGCGGTCGCCATGAGCAGCGTGGCTTCTATAGAGCTCAGGTGATCGCAGCAGACGACACAATGGCGCGCGTCTTCGCGCTCGATCACGGCGTCGTGCTCAAGCTGCCCTGGACCGAACTGTTCCTGGCCACACGGGAAATGAATCTGGGCAAGATCCCGCCGCAAGCATTCCTCTGTCGCCTCAAAGGTGCCGCTAAACAAAGTACTTTGTACTTGAAGTGGTCTGATCTTGTCACGTGACTGTCACATGACCAGTGAATTGCCAAAAGTGTTTTTGTGACTTGAATAAACAAACAATACCAGTAAAGATAATGTGACGAAGAGATTAATCATAAGCTAATAATAATAATAACAACAATAATAACAACAATAATAATAATAACATAAAGAAGAAGAAAAAGAAGAAGAAGAAGAAGAAGAAGAAGAAGAAGGAGAAAAAGAAGGAGGAGGAGGAGAAAGAAGCAAGGTCACGTGAAATAAGAAACCCTCTAAAACTGTCAAACGTATTGTGCAAAGTTTTCTTGTGAATTATTGAAGTAGTTCTGTATTTTATAGCAACATTTGCCCTTTTAGCTCTCATCCTTTCCTTTTCTTTAAAAGAGGGGGTAGGATAACTATGAGTGCCTGTATGGGCATGTTACAGGGATCCAGCCTAAGCCTGTGAACGCTAGCATCGTGGAGCACTGCCTGAGCACCTTGTGTAACCTAGCCGCTGTCCCGGAAGCAGGTATTCTCCTCACATATCCTGGGATGTCTTTTCGTTGAAGGATAGAATTTAAGATTGCAGATGTGTCGTGTGTTGTGTATTCCATATATATTCATTGGCCACATTTAAATTTAATATGCAATGTAAGAATTAATTTGTGCAACCGTAGAAATGCCAAAATTCCCCCCCCAGAACCAGACTTGTCCCCCTTTTTTGGAAAGGAAAAAAAACTCCTAGCCTATGTAAGCGATATGTAAGTGATCAATAATGTTTCTATGGGCCAGAAACTCGCCTCCCCCCTCCCAACAAATTCGCAAAGCAATATAACTTGAAAATTCTCTGCTTTGCTCACGGCTTAAGGTGTGCCAAGTCACACCGTACCTTTATAAATGTGTGTTTATATTTTGTGATCAAGTGGAGGACTTTGTGACCGCAGACAACGTGAACAACCTGCGACACCTGGTGCGCTTGGCCTTGGACGTGCCCGTAGCGCGCTGCAAGGTGTTCCGCCTGCTCTGCAATCTGTGTCAAGGCCAGAACGACCTGGTCAAGGACACGCTTGCTGACCTCGGAGTCATGAACCTGGCCTTAGGTGAGTGTTTTACAGACATCAAATTAAAATACAACAGCTTACAAATCCCGCCTTCAGAATGCACTGCAACTGATTGGTATATAAAAATAATAACAGTAATAATAATATAGTAATATATATATATATATATATGTTACAGTAAATCTGTGTAATCAGTAATTTCACGTAATTCCTAAAACTTTTAGGAATTACGTGAAATTACTGTCGGGGCCAGGAATTACGCGAAATTCCTAAAATCTACAGGAATTTCATGTAATAACTGAAACAGGAGGTCAGTAATTACACGAAATTACTAAACTGTGAATTAAACGAAAACAATTTGTTAACGTTTTATTCATTAAACCTGAAGACTTGAATCAACACTGCAGTGATCAAATACATCGCTTCTACCATGGTTTCAAATACAGAATGCATGTCTTTACTCAAATCAACTACAGAATGCATGTCTTTACTCAAATCAACTACAGAATGCATGTCTTCACTCAAATCGAATACAAAATACATGTCTTTACTCAAATCAAAACAAACGTATCATGGTCAAATAGAGTTCTAACAATGTTTCAAATACAGAAACACATGTCTTTAGTGAAAGCAAATGCTGATATGAGGTCAGTTATTTATTTTTATATGCCAATCTGCTGTGACATCTGCTATTACCTTTTGGTTCTGATAGGTAAAATACCGTGGATAATCCCCTTTCAAGTTTTAAATTACAATACTTGCAATAATTGATAGGAAGCTCCGGTATTAATCTTAATTCTTAAAGGCGAGTAATCTTAACTTTGTAACATTTGCAATTCGAGATGAAAGCAAAGGTCTCAATATGCAATTTCATCTCCGGCAAATGGCACCAAATCTCACCCCAGGTGAGTGACTGCACAAATTGCAATTCAAGATACAAGCATGTCCAAGGAAATGACTCAGCCGAGTTATCAAACAAGGGAAGAGAAAAACTTTGAAACAAATACTGTTAGACCAAAAAATGATGTATGAAAAATTCATTTAATTCGAATTTGGAAGCTAAAGGGATGTTGGTGAGGTTGGGTTTTGACGATTCACGTTTTTACCGACATTCACACAATTTTACAAAATCTTTAAAATTCCACGATTTCGGCATTTTTTGTCATTTGCGAAAAAAGCAAAGTCCAAGTGGAGAAGCACCTAAGAAACTTTCGATTAAAATTTTATAACTATATTTGAAAAACTACCATTTATTCCAGTTTTTGCTGTTGGAGGAGTAGCATTTTAAAGAAAAAGTTTAACATACGCACATACATTCAAGCCCCCTATAGTGATATGACTAACCCAGTCCGACAAAGTCGGCTGGGTTAAAAAAGGGACTCACGAGTGATCTTAGCTTTGTAACATTTGCGATTCGAGATGAAAGAAAAAGACTCAATATGTAATTCCAACTCCGGCAAATGACACCAAATGTCACCTTCGGTGAGTGAGTTCACGAATTGCCATCCAAGATAAAAAAAGGACTCACCATGGTCGAAATAATCTACGAGAAGCTAAGTTCATGTGAGCGTGTTCCTCCATCTTTGACATCGTTTAACTTTGTTCGACTTTCATTACGCATATTTACTAACTGATGTTTAGGAAATTTGTGAAATAAAACACCTTTGAAAACAGTAAATACATGAAATTCCTGAAGATTTTAGGAATTTCACGTAATTCCTGGCCCCGACAGTAATTTCGCGTAATTCCTAAAACTTTTAGTAATTACGTGAATTTACTGATTACACAGATTTACTGTAACATATATATATATATATATATATATATATATATAAATATATATATGTATATATATTTATATATATTATGATATAATATAATATATAATATATGCAATTCAGAATATAAATAATAAAATAAGAACTTGTTTAGGATGTTTTAAAAGGATATTTTTTATAATTGTACTTCGGTTTCTCAATTTTTAAAACGACAGACACGATATCGCAGGCGGCGGGTGACGTAGAGCGTAGCTGCAGTCGGGACTTGATAACGTCGGCTGCTGCGTTGCTAGGCAACCTGATATGCGACTGCGATAGCAACAAGGATCGTCTTGCAGACGAAAATGGTCGGAAAAAATGATCAGTGATGTGTTTTTATCTTATTGTTGATATATTTGTTTGAAAATTAATACGCTTCGAAATTCTGCAAGAAAATTCTTCATTTTTGCATTTCGTACTTTTGTTATGAATGGTGTGTTTTGTAACTAGAATGGCTTGATATATGAATATCAGTGTGCACTAACATAGTCATATGCTATCAACTCTCATGCAACGAATAGGATTTTTTATAAACAACAAACACAGGTTTACCCCATCTGGTATCATGGGAATTCAGTTTAAGGTTTGTGCATCTCGTGTGGTGTGTCTCGTGTCATATGTCTGGTGTCGTGTATCTCGTGTCGGGCGTCTCGTGTCGCGTGCCACGTGTCGTGTTCAACGTGTCGTGTATCTCGTGTCCTGTGTCTCTTTTGTAGGCCTCCAGGTGTTGCTGCCCCTTGTGGCGGATCGGGTCCCCGGGCAGGTGCGCGATACGGTTCTGCGAACAATACGCATTTTCATTGGTCGCGGCAAAGCGCCGTCCTTGACCCAGAGGTGATCATGATATAGATTATGAGCAATGTAAATAAGTACTTTTTTTGGGGGGGGATATGTCTGAAGCCTGATGTTGCATGTCAAATCTGCAAATTTCTTACAAATTTTTGTTTGGGATTGGAAAAAAACTAACGTCACAGGAAAGAGGGAAAGCATTTGTGACAGAGTAGTGACGTGACAGGAGAGAGGGAAAGCATTTGTGACAGAACAGTGACGTGACAGGAAAGAGGGAAAACATTTGTGACAGAGTAGTGACGTGGGGGGAAAGAGGGAAAGCATTTGTGACAGAATAATGAAGTGATAGGAACGGGCGGAAAGTATTTGTGACAGGAAAGGATTCGTGACAAAACAGTGAGGTGAGAGGAAAGAGGGAAAGCATTTGTGACCGAGCAGTGAAGTGGGAGGTGGAAGTAAGATTTGGAACTGATGTTTCTCCCCTATAGGGGTCGGCCTCGTGACCATGATGAGAGCAGGAGGGCAAGCGGCGGGGCGAGAGAGGGTGCGCGGAGGGATTCCGTGCTAAGGCGCCTCAATGACGTATCACTCAGCGATACCGAATCTTCCTACGCCTCGAGAAGAAAACCGGCCGGTAACTCGGGTAAACCACTAAGACTGTCATACACACACTCCGAACGTATTCTGAACGCCTTGAATTGAAACGTTTCTTTTGAAAATTCTGAAGTGTTTCAAACGTGTTCATTGTTTGGAAAACTTACTCGTCCGCGGAGGGTAATTTTCAGCCCACCAAAACCGTGAAACCTATTGGAATTATTGGTAAAAAAGGGTGTATATTTCTTACATATTCTCAGTTAACGATTGTTTCAAATAATAAGTTTAAATAAAACTCTAAATTATTTTGCAAGTACCTCAGGTTTGACTACAGAATTCAACTTAAAACGATATTGAATAACAGCCGGTGCGCCTGTGCTAATGTGAGCCATGTTTTGTGGTGTGCAGGGGGCGAGAGTGATCCCGAGTGCCGCTTGGGCAATGTGGCGGCTCTGTACTCGCCCTCCAAGGTGGCCGCCTTTGAGAGTTCCCTCCCCGGTGCCCTTCACCCCAGCGACACACGTCGGCGGAGGTCAAGGTCAAAGTCACAGGATGGGAGAAGGTAGAAGATGCACAGCGACTACAGTCTGTGTGGAGAGTACTTGAGTTTCTGAGTGGCTGAGTATCTGAGAGCTTGAGTGCCTGAGTATCTGAGTGGCTTAGTATCTGAGTGACTGAGTATCTGAGTGACTGAGTATCTGAGTGCCTGAGTATCTGAGTGCCTGAGTATCTGAGTGCCTGAGTATCTGAGTGCCTGAGTATCTGAGTGCCTGAGTATCTGAGTGACTGAGTATCTGAGTGACTGAGTATCTGAGTGCCTGAGTATCTGAATGCCTGAGTATCTGAGTGCCTGAGTATCTGAGTGCCTGAGTATCTGAGTGCCTGAGTATCTGCGTGCCTGAGTATCTGAGTGACTGAGTATCTGAGTGACTGAGTATCTGAGTGACTGAGTATCTGAGTGCCTGAGTATCTGAGTGCCTGAGTATCTGAGTGCCTGAGTATCTGAGTGCCTGAGTATCTGAGTGACTGAGTATCTGAGTGACTGAGTATCTGAGTGCCTGAGTATCTGAGTGACTGAGTATCTGAGTGTCTGAGTATCTGAGTGACTGAGTATCTGAGTGACTGAGTATCTGAGTGCCTGAGTATCTGAGTGCCTGAGTATCTGAGTGCCTGAGTATCTGAGTGACTGAGTATCTGAGTGCCTGAGTATCTGAGTGCCTGAGTATCTGAGTGCCTGAGTATCTGAGTGCCTGAGTATCTGAGTGACTGAGTATCTGAGTGACTGAGTATCTGAGTGCCTGAGTATCTGAGTGCCTGAGTATCTGAGTGCCTGAGTATCTGAGTGCCTGAGTATCTGAGTGACTGAGTATCTGAGATCTTGAGTGCCTGAGTATCTGAGAGCTTGAGTGCCTGAGTATCTGAGTGCCTGAGTATCTGAGTGACTGAGTATCTGAGATCTTGAGTGCCTGAGTATCTGAGTGGCTGAGTGTCCGATTGATGAGTATCTGAGTACCAGAGTGGCTGAGTGACTGAGAATCGTAGTGCCTGGGTATCCGAGTTAAAAAAAATGGAAAAAGGAAGCTGTATGGTATAGCTTACTGATCGCATATTGATCGCATATCGATTTTCAGAGGTTTAAATAAGGCGCTTCGATATTACAGATAGGTACGGAATGTTGGAATCATGATCAGAAAATAATGTTCCATCTTTTATTTGCTATTTTAGCCTAAGGCGAAGTCGGAGCCGCAGCAGGACCCGGATGTCAGCCACCGGAAATTACTTCGGCACTCGCATCTTCGACTCGGTACGTGTGTTAGCCGAGTCATTTAACCACCGAGTCTTCCGGCTCATGTGACTGCCTGATTTTCTTACTCTTAACCAAAGAAGTCGTTTACAAGCCCCCTCCCTCCCTCCCTCCCTCCCTCCCTCCCTCCCTCCCTCCCTCCCTCCCTCCCTCCCTCCCTCCCTCCCTCCCTCCCTCCCTCCCTCCCTCCCTCCCTCCCTCCCTCCCTCCCTCCCTCCCTCCCTCCCTCCCCTCCCCTCCCCTCCCCTCCCCTCCCCTCCCCTCCCCTCCCTCCCTCCCTCCCTGTCCCCCTCCCTCCCTCCCTCCCTGCCTCCCTCCCTGTACGCAAAATTGAAAGGTCGAAGTTGTTACCTTCATTAAGAAAAGGGCGTTGTCAAACACCCAGTCACAGCCCTTGACACTGCCAGTCACACACCCAGTCACACACCCAGTCACATACTAAGTCACGCATCCAGTCACTCAGCCATTCATACAGCCAGTCACACACGCAGCCACACAGTCACATACCCAATCGCCCAGCCAGTCACACAACCAACCACAGAGTCAATCAATGCGTAGGATGAAGAGGCAGAGGAGGTGATCGCCGCACGTGACGTCACGGAGTCCGACATGGAGACGAACAGGCCGGGCCCTGGATCTCTTAGTAATTCTTTGTTTTGTCATTTCAACATTTTAAAAAATTGATATGTCTTGCCTACCACGTAAAAAAAAAAAAACAAACAAAAAAAAAACAAAAAAACAATTGTTTGAAACTGAAATGAAATTAAAAATAAAGTGCTCATGGAGCGTTTCTGTGAAGCCTTCCTACAATAAAAGTTGTTGCGGTCCATGAGAAATGGGTCTGTGCTTTGTTTATAGGTGGTGTGAGGCTTGTGAACACGAGTGACTTGTACAACGCGGAGAGGCGAGGAGGGCGTTACTACGTGCTCGGTCAGTAGGCGCTACTCCCTCCCACCCTCCCCGCCCCCCCTCCCCACACGTGAAAACGAGTGACTTGTACAACGCGGAGTGACAAGGAGGGCGTTACTACGTGCTCGGTCAGTAGGTGCTACTCCCCCACCCCACCCTCCCCGTCCCCCTCCCCAGTCGTGGAGGTCATTACCACGGTCTTGGTCTGTAGGCGCTATGCCCAACACCCCCCTCCCCCTCTCCCCCCATCCCCAAAAACTGTGTGCATATTTCACTAAGCAAAACAATCTTTTCCAAATGGTATGTCGTATTTATATTTTCTGTGTTGATTTAGACGATCGGCTGCCGTTCAAAAGTGATGAGAAACATGAAATTCGAACAGCGACCGACGTCACCAAAGTGTCTGCCCTGTACTTATCCGAAATCATCTGCAGTTTTCTAAACGGTACGCCCGGAAACCGCTGAGAGAGAGAGAGAGAGAGAGAGAGAGAGAAAACGTAGAAAACATCAAAATGAATAAATAAGCAGTAAAACAATCAGTCAAGAAACTAACAAATATAAATATATTCTGTAGTATTTAGTTTGGAGAGGTAAAGATGTAAATTAATTAACTCAAGAACAATATACTGAAATAGTATTATAGTTGAGAATTGCTGCCCAACATGTATTGATGTGGGCACATTGTCCTTGGACGTCGTTTGCATGAACAGGTAGCGGCGGCAGCATTTACCTGGGCCTCAGCGCGCAGGGGCTAGTGCGCGGTCTCTCCCTGAGCCGCGGGCAGCGCGACGAATTCCGCTTAGGGCTGGATCGCGTGACGAGGCAGCGCGTGCACCCTAGCCCCGCCCACTGGCACGTGGATCTCAGCTACACGCCCGTCGTGCGCCGGGAGTGCCACGGCCAGTCTGACCGGTGGGCGCCCATCCGCAATCTATATGTCATCGGTAAGTAGCAACAGCGAACCTTCTTTTCCCTTTTGGCCACTCTTTTCTTCCGTCAACAACTCCTACTATCTCTCAACTCCTATTGCCTGTCAATCACTCTTGTTGCCTGCCTGTTACTTCTCTTTTCTGCACACCTCTCCTCTCGACTGTCAACAACTCCTATTGTCTGCCTGTCACTTCTCTTGTCTGCCAATCACTCCTTTCGTCTGTCAAAAAATCCTATAGTCGTAGTGCCAATCCCTGCTCTTGTTGGCCAACACTCGCCCACTCCTTTTGTCTGTCGTCTTGTCTTTCCGTTTGTCGACCACTCCTTTCACCCATCAGCACCTTCCACTCCCCAGTAACTCCAGTCCTCCACCAGCCACAGCTCTTGTTTCGCGCTACCCGCTTTTTGTCATTTCAGTCACTTTCTTTGCTTGCCAGCTAACGATTCTTATTTGCCCACGGGTATAGGTGCACTCTGGCTGCTCTAGTTGTGGCTTGTCTTGCAGAGATCGTGGTGATTGCTCACGGATACAGGTGTACTCTGGCTGCTCTAGTTGTCACTTGTCTTGCAGAGATCGTGGTGATTGCTCACGGATACAGGTGTACTCTGGCTGCTCTAGTTGTCACTTGTCTTGCAGAGATCGTGGTGATTGCTCACGGATACAGGTGTACTCTGGCTGCTCTAGTTGTCACTTGTCTTGCAGAGATCGTGGTGATTGCTCACGGATACAGGTGTACTCTGGCTGCTCTAGTTGTCGCTTGTCTTGCAGAGATCGCGGTGATTGCCCACGGGTACAGGTGCACTCTGGCTGCTCCAGTTGTGGCTTGTCTTGCAGAGATCGTGGTGATTGCCCACGGGTACAGGTGTACTCTGGCCGCTCTAGTTGTCGCTTGTCTTGCAGAGATCGTAGTGATTGCTCACGGATACAGGTGTACTCTGGCTGCTCTAGTTGTCGCTTGTCTTGCAGACATCGTACTGATTGCCCACGGATACAGGTGTACTCTGGCCGCTCTAGCTGTCCCTTGTCTTGAGGAGATCGTAGTGATTGCCCACATGTGTAGGTGTACTCTGGCCGCTCTAGTTGTCGCTTGTCTTGCATAGATCATGGTGATTGCCCACGGGTACAGGTGCACTCTGGCCGCTCTAGTTGTTGCTTGTCTTGCAGAGATCGTAGTGATTGCCCACGGGTACAGGTGCACTCTGGCCGCTCTAGTTCTCACTTGTTTTGCAGAGATCGTGGTGAAGTCAGAGCGCTGCGTGACGAGCGTGTACACGGCCGGGGAGACAAACGTGCCATTCATACGCAAGGGGGGCAAAAGCGTGGAGGCCACATACCAGGTAGGCCGTGCCCCTTAACCCCCCCCCCCATCCCCCCCCCCCCCCTTTCAACCCTTCCCCGCCCATGAGCATGCTTCAACAACGCCGCGACCTTCGCACACATTTAATCTTTCTTAATAAATGTTTCCCGCATGCCGTGTGTGTGTGTGTGAATGTGTGCCTGGCTCTTACATACTGGTTTCTCCTTTCGTTGAAATTACACATTGAAGCTTTAACGTTGTGTATTTCCCTTTCAAAGAACTTCAGTCGTTGGTGTTACACCGTGTGGATTTGACATTTAATCACGTGTTCTCGCGGCCTATAGAGTGCGGGTGTACTTGGTGTGTCATGCCGCCTATAGAGTGCGGGTGTACTTGGTGTGTCATGCCGCCTATAGAGTGCGGGTGTACTTGGTCTGTCATGCCGCCTATAGAGTGCAGGTGTACTTGGTGTGTCATGTCGCCTATAGAGTGCAGGTGTACTTGGTGTGTCATGTCGCCTATAGAGTGCAGGTGTACTTGGTGTGTCATGCCGCCTATAGAGTGCAGGTGTACTTGGTGTGTCATGTCGCCTGTAGAGTGCAGGTGTACTTGGTGTGTCATGTCGCCTATAGAGTGCAGGTGTACTTGGTGTGTCATGCCGCCTATAGAGTGCAGGTGTACTTGGTGTGTCATGTCGCCTATAGAGTGCAGGTGTACTTGGTGTGTCATGCCGCCTATAGAGTGCGGATGTACTTGGTGTGTCATGCCGCCTATAGAGTGCGGGTGTACTTGGTCTGTCATGCCGCCTATAGAGTGCAGGTGTACTTGGTGTGTCATGCCGCCTATAGAGTGCGGGTGTACTTGGTGTGTCATGCCGCCTATAGAGTGCAGGTGTACTTGGTGTGTCATGTGTTGTAGGACATCCGTTGCTTGGCTGTGGAGCGACGAGAAAAAGTGCACCAAGAGGAGATACGAGAGCTGCAAGACGATATCCGGCAGCTGCAGAGGCTGCTGGATTCTCCCCAACATAACCGTCCTTCAGCTGCAGAGACTGTTGGAGTCTCCCCGTCCTAAACATCCGGCAGCTGCAGACTGCTGGATTCTCCACGTCCTAAACATCCGACAGCTGCAGAGTGCTGGATTCTCCCCGTCCTAAACATCCGACAGCTGCAGAGTGCTGGATTCTCCCCGTCCTAAACATCCGGCAGCTGCAGACTGCTGGATTCTCCACGTCCTAAACATCCGACAGCTGCAGACTGCTGGATTCTCCCCTTCCTAAACATCAAACAGCCGCAGCAGCTGCTGGATTCTTCCCAACCTAGACACCCGACAGCTGCAAAGGCTGTCAGTATCTATCGGTATCTCATAAGCATAATAACAGACAATTAAAAATCGCTATTCTTGTGTAAAAAATAAATAAATAAATAGGGGACGCCTGTAACTGCTATTTAGATAACTTGCAATAAACAGTAATTGCAAGTAGCAGTCTGGTGTTAGAAATTATTGCGGTTTGATCAGTCGCTATACATGTTTTTTTGTATAGAAATGATGTTAACACGTCTTTTAAAGATAACTGATCTTTCTAAGTAGCCATAAAATGAAATCATAGCATTTATAATAAAAAAAAACACAGTATCGTACAGAGTGTGGTGTGATAAAGATGACGTCAGCAGGTATTGTTTTTGGTTATCCGTATAGTGCTCGAGTAACTGTAACATTAGCAATTTTCATTTTGCGAGCAATTCTTTTTTTTTTACGTTATGGCGTGTATTATTAGTCTAACATTAGCAATTTTCATTTTGCGAGCAATTCTTTTTTTTTTACGTTATGGCGTGCATTATTAGTCTAACATTAGCAATTTTCATTTTGCGAGCTATTCTTTTTCACATTGTGGAAATGGCGCGCATTATTAGTCCAGTTGTTTTGATTTCATATGGGCTAGCTTTTTGCAAAGCCACTTGGCCACTTTACCTTGACAACTATTTCAATATTTAAATTTACTTTTCCGTCGACATGTTTTGACACAATGCAACCCGCTAAGGGTCGGTCGTGTCGTTAAACAAACCATATAACTTTCCCGTCGATTGTTTTGATGTTGTATTTTTAAGTGCCGATTACATAATCATTACATTACATTAATACCCTCAGTAAATAAGCGCAGCGTTAACTTCGGTGTGTGTGTGGTGGGGGAAGGGGGGGGGGGTGAAGCAGACAAGGGGGTAGGTGGCATATGCCCCCCCCCCCTACGGACACCTGTTTGTTCAGGCTGTTATCGGGACAAAACCTGATTTTTAAGTGACTGAAGTGTGTGTGTGCGTGTGGTGTGGGGAAAGGGGGTTACAAGCAGGCAAGGGGGTAGGTGACATATGTCCTCCCCCCCCCCCCCCCATCCACGGACATTAGTTTGTTCAGGTTGTTATCGGGATAAACACCTGATTTTTAAGTGACTGACGTGTGCACATTGGCTAGGAAAAAGCAGTTTTTGCATAAAATAATAATGTAATCATAACAATTTTAAGATAATAATTTTCTCAATACGTAAGTGTTTCTTTTCGTCTGGTATGACGTAGCAGTTCGTCATAAGTGTTTGTTTTCGTCTGGTGTGACGTAGCAATTCGTCATGTATGACGCCTGCGGCTAATTTAGTGACGTTCACGGTTTGAAGTCGCGCAACGAAGGCCAACAGTTGTACAGTGTCACTGATTTGCAGCCTACCCACGGAGTGCATACCCAAAACTGTCTTAGTATTTTTCTTACCTTCCCAAGATTTGTGACGTCACTCATTGGCCAAAGCGCTTGTACAGCCGCAGACAGGCGCACTTTCGTGAGTGCATGCGTACTTTATGAATGACCTTGATGAATGTCGCCTGCGAAAGTGTAAGATATTTTGATATTAGATAAAGTTGTTTTAGTAAGCTCATTTTGTGTATTTACATTATGGTATTGTGATGGTTTTTAGTTAGAATAAAAAAAATTAACCATCAGAGGAAAAGCCGGCTTCACTGTATTCTGACAGAAAATCGATTCTGTTGTAAAAAAACTTTTGTTTTTACAATTTGCCAGACTTTTACTTAAATTTAGCAGATACTTTAATAAAACAAGTTCTATTTACGAGTTCTCCGTTGTTTCATTTTTTCGTCTCGCGTAGTCAACTGTTGGGTGCTGCTGTATTCGCTGGTCTATAGAGGGAAGTGTGCAGCTGTGACTGGGTCTATAGAGGGGAGCGTGCAGCTGTGACCTGGTCTATAGAGCGAAGCGTGCAGCTGTGACTTGGTCCATAGAGGGGAGCGTGCAGCTGTGATCTGGTCCACAGGGGGGGGGGGACGTACAGCTGTGACTTGGTCTATAGAGGGAAGCGGGAAGCTGTGACCTGGTCTACAGAGGGGAGCGTGCAGCTGTGACTTGGTCTATAGAGGCGATCGGACAGCTGTGACCTGGTCCATAGAGAGGGGGGCAGCTGTGACCTGGTCTATAGAGGGAGCGTGCAGCTGTGATCTAGTCCATAGAGGGGAGTTTGCAGCTGTGGTTTGGCCAATAGAGAGGAGCGTGCAGCTGTGACTTGTTCTATAGAAGGGAGCGTGCAGCTGTGACCTGGTCTATAGAGGGGAGCGTGCAGCTGTGACCTGGTCTATAGAGGGGAGCGTGCAGCTGTGATCTGGTCCACAGGGGGGAACGTACAGCTGTGACTTGGTCTATAGAGGAGAGCGGGCAGCTGTGACCTGGTCTATAGAAGGGAGCGTGCAGCTGTGACTTGGTCCATAGGGGGGAACGTACAGCTGTGACCTGGTCTATGGAGGGGGAGCGTGGAGCAAGCGTTGCATGATTTTTTGCCTGTGCATCATAAGTCTTGTGATGTGAAGTACTTGTATTTAAGTGAATTGCTTGAAAGAACCATATTGTTTGGATGTTGGTTTTTTTATCAAATGAGAACGTACTAAAATTGGGTGTATTATGGTATCCGCATGTGGGTCTTTCAAGCGCGTTGGGGGGGTCGGGGTGGGTATGTTGAGTGGGATTGAAGCACGACTCCATTCATTGACGCGGTAAGATGGTGGGTGAGGAGAAGGGGGGGGGGGGGGGGGCGTTGGGAGCAATCAAGCGAACATAGGGGTTCGGAGTTTTTCCAAATGAAATTTTGTCGTTATTCTGAAAGTCTCTACCCTTTTTTCTTTTTTTTTTTATTTGGATGGTTTCCAGACAAATCCTACTTTTTGACGCGGGAAACCCAATCTTGGTACACGTATACAGTGTGAAAAAGTCTCCCGGAGACTCAGTTTATAAAATTTTGACCTTCAAGGCCAAGGTTAATTATAGATAAACGTTTCCGGTAAACACTTCCCAGACATGTTCCATACATACGCGTATAGCGGGTGACAATTAAGGCTTTGGCTGAAATCGAAATTTGTTTTGACCTTGACTTCAATGGTCACACTGAGATCAAAACATCTTTTGAAAGACCCCGAACTATCATGAAAGATGACTAAATATAGTTCAAATCCCAGTTTGAACACATGTAAGTTATGAATAGGTTTGAGCTTCGATCTGAATCTTAACCAAGGTCAAAGGTCATGAGACCTTTATATCTCGTGTTATCAATAGATTAGAGATAGAACTTTATCTCGAGAGCGGATAGGGAGAGAGCAATATTTAGCTCAGTTTTGATCCCTTTGTCTAAAAGAGGTATCTCGATAACCTTGGCCTTCACGGTCAAGGTCAAAAGAAACAACCGAAAATTGACGTTTTTTCTCGAAAACGGTTAGAGAGAGCCGTCTTTAGCTTAACTTCGGCCTTTTGACCCAATGTTCGTTACATAGAAAGTACTGGTCGAAAACCGGCAGTTTACCATTATTTCGAAAACGTTAGATGGAGCAAGTTTGGGCTCATTTTCGATCCTTTGAACCTCAAAGACGAACATTTGTACTGTTTATAGCTACCACTTTCCAAATCTGGATGAAAAGATGCCAGAAAACTTGTCTGTAATGACCACATTGAAAGACCCGAAAAAGAACAAACAGTGAAACTTGTTTGTACTGAAAACCTTCCAGTTCAGGATAAAAAAAAAAACAAACAAACTAATGATACACCCACTTTCCAGGTGTTGTTTGTAGTAATGGCCTTCACGATTCGGATAAAAATCTGTGTGTAGTTACCACTTTCCAGACGTAGTGTAAATCATGACTGTCGTGATCATTTTTGTATTGTTTTATTTTTAGGGTTTAATGACAAAATACACAGTTTGAATTATAGATTACGTGTATTATCAATTTTTATATTGCTCCTTTTCAGCGCTTAAACTGTTTCTGGTATGGAAATGCAACTGCAAGATCACCGAAGGCGCGAATCAAACATTTTTAGGATACATTTCTCTTCTGGAACACAGAAGAGAAATGCTCAATTGCTCATTGAATTGATTGCAATTCTTGAGGTCTATGTTCTAGTTTTATTTTTATAACTACTAAAGATTAAAACAATTGAATGATACAGTGTCAGTGGTAAGAACAGTAGCAAATATTTGAAAATGAGGAAAACAATTTTCTCAAACTGACATTATATAATCCGTTATTGTGAATCATACGACCATTTATCTGAAGCAATATTAAAATTCTACCCAAACGAGTGCCAGGCAATTAGTTCTTGTCAAGAAAAGAAAAATGATATTCTGGAAGCTAACACTACAAACTAATCATAAACAACGAAAATTGAACAGTTTTCAAAACTGTTCTGTCAGAGAGAACCACAACGGTGTCCAAGAATATCTATGAAAATTTAGGGGAGATTGGGGCGCACTAGGACTTCATAGCGATACAGGAATTATATAAAAAATTAAGCAATAAATACAAAAATCTAAATCACAGTTATCAGCAGCAACAATAACAAAGATACTTACAATAAAGACGTAAAGCGCCTTCGTTAGTACTGAGGTCATAAAACGTGGTGGAAAATAATTTGAATTTCAGATAAGAAGGTGACTTGGGGTGCATTGGGACACTAGTGGTTCCAATACGGAAATGTGTATTGGTACACTAATTTTGGGCAATATCTCATGACTTAATTTTTACAATGCCAAAATGGTATGACTTCACTTGTGAATGTGAAGTTGGGTAAAAAAAAACACATAGACCCCTATTACGTTTTGTCACGGATTTTATTTTGCTTTGGCAAAAATAGAACTGAAAGGAAGTTTCTTATCTTATCTTTCCCAGTGTACCCCCTTCACAAAAATCACGGGGTGCATTTGGACAGCAACTTTGTAATGCATTTTTTCTATCCGTTTCCCAAAAACTTTATATTTAATAATTATCAGTAATGCTCAAAGTTTGGTCCAGAATTTCAGTTGTCATTCTTGTACCTAAACATTTTTCAGTTATTTATAAATGCAATTTTTGGTCCCCATGCGCCTCGTTGTCGTGCCCCTATCATAATTTAATTATACGCATGTATGTGAAAAATTTATAATGAAAAATTGTCAGCTGTCAGTTTAAATGGTGTGAGGCAAAGAAATGAAAACTATTATTTATAAGGATAGCTTTGTTCATTATTTGAATCACATACTGATAATAAAGAATTTTCTGTACCTGACTTCTTCATACAGTATTACTCAGTGTAAAGAACATTTCAACAATAAGGAGTTGTATAGTGGCCTCAATGAATAGTCAAGTACTACTGGTTATATTGAAAAAAAAATCGTATTTTTAATTAATTATTGCAGGCTCTGCATTGCGATCGTTTATCTCCAACAAAAGATCTTTTCAAGAGTTAACATCATAACCAGTTTATTTTTGAGCTAACCGAAACCGAAATAAATACTATATAGAAATTTAACACAATTCAGCTTCGTGAATATGTTACGTATCAAGTTATACAGAAAAGTAATTGCAAATCTCTGAACTTTACATTTTAACTTTTTATGATTCTACACATCGATATATGAAATATCCGTATTGAATCGAGCCTACAAAATGTCATAATATTGATGCCAGTAACAGTGATACCGAAAAGGGAAGCAGTGCAATACCCAATTTATGTGTGCATCATTACATAATGGCCCTAGCAATCCGGAACTATTTATCTCTGCTAATTTATCTCTGCTAATTACATAATTGCCATAGCATTGCGCAAGTATTTGCCAGATTTATTTGTGCCTCGTTACAGAATTGCCATAGCAATCCGTAACTATAAAATAACTAAAGACAATGCGTCAACTTAATGCTGTGCCAATGTGAGTCAACGGACATAATATCAGTTGAGCTGTCTCGTGGGTCAACATGATTCGAAAAGTCAGACAAAACATATCCATATCTCACAAACCTGTGCAGCAAGTCCTACCTAAGAAGTAAACGCGTCCTATCTGCACAAGACAAAGGCGGGTTGGTTGTGTTCTTTTTATGCTCAAGATGGTCAGACGCGTTATTGAAGTACTGGTTTTATCACTGAAACTTTGTAAAAAAACACTAGAATTGTATTGTTTCAAAACTGCGATAACGCGTTGAGATTAATGTTTTGACAATTAGCCGACATTCATGTTATATTTCGTGTAAAAACATCACACTTACATAATCAAATAGTTTTAAAATAACTGTAAAATTATGTAAACTTTTCCATGTGAACGAGTTTATTTATAGTGTTGCTTGTTAATCAGGACACTGAATCTTTGTAAAGTATCTACTGAAACACTTTACATTTATCTATGATTGATTGTACTATCTTTAAACTTGAAATTTAGACTTTCGTTTATATCCTCCCCCTGTTACGTGTGCATATTAGTACCTTGCATAGAGCACTGTATTTGCATTAATCTTTACAGTTGTAACTGTGGAAGATCGAAAAAGAAAATAAGTTAATAATATTATATGCAAATTAAATAGGTGTTTTTCTTCGTAAAAATATAAACAAAATGCTGTTCAAAACTTTGCTATTGGTTTCGTTATCATGCACGGTAAGTATGATATGTGCTTTTATCAAAACTATTGACTTCAATTTGTGAGTCACTTTAATCTAGTTTCTTTTGCCACGCAAAAACAAGAAGTGGTTCGTCACAAAGCCTTTTTCAGCGTCACATTGGCTTATACCTATGACGTTCAGTGAATTTGGTAGGGTAAGTTTCGTACGCGATTAGATAAAGGAAAATTTGCTAATTATTTCTTTGTATGCCATTGCATTGTCACTGGGTTGTGCGTTATAATTTTACCTCATTCGCTGAAAAGTGCTTTTAGCCTGTTTTTCATTTTGAATATTCTAACTAGATATATGTTAATTTACATAGTTTTTTTAACCCAGCCGACTTTGTCGGACTGCGTTAGTCTTATCACTATAGGGGGCTTCATGTATGTGCGTATGTTAAACTTTTTCTTTAAAATGCTACTCCTCCTACAGTTTTGCTCCAATCGTTTTGATATAATGCAGGAATTTTTCCTGGGTGGTCCCCACCTTTCTTGACGATTGACGAAAAACTGACAAATGGCGGCACTTTTTGTGCTCGTTTTAACCCATTTTTAAAGTGCTATTCCTCGACAGTTTTACTCCAGTCGTTTAGATATTACTCAGGGATGTTCCCCAGGGGTTTGCTTACCAGGCTATTATTTTTTCGAGGTTCACCAAAAACTGTCGAAATGATCGATCTTTGAAGTTGGCAAAAACTTGAATAAATGATAGTAAATAACTGAATTGTCAAAAATTCATTTCTCTTAGTCTTTTTCAAATAGTTATAAAATATAAATCGAAAGTTTTTAGATGCTTCTCCACCTGGACTTTGCTTTTTTCGCAAATGACAAAAAAATGACGAAATGGTGGGATTTTAAAAATTTTGCAAAATTGTGTAAATGTCGGTAAATACGTGAATCGTCAAAACCCAACCTCCCTTTTCGAGTAGCTTCCACCCGGGAAAACTCGTTTTTGTGTATTAAAATTATGAAAAAGTTACTTTCAGAAATAAAGTTCTTCATTTTTTGGCCTAACAGTATTCGTTTCAGAGCTTTTCTCCCTTTCTAGGTTTGGCAACTCGGCTGGGTCATGTCCTTGGACATGCTAGTTTGTGTCTTCAGCACGACAATGCATCGATATATGGGTATTAATAATTACAAGTTGATTTTAGCTTAAAGTGTTTTTAAGACAATTTTTACTTCTAGGGGATTATTCGCATTGTCTGAAAGAAAAAATAAATAAAATAACGTTTTGGAAAAGTTTTTAGCCTGTATATATTCTTTTTTTTTGTATATTGTTTAAGTCTAAAGTGATTTTTTATGTCTGATGCAAATATTGAGGATAAATTAAATGGAACATTTTATTCTGATAATTGGTTTGCCTCCTCACAGCTAGCTTATATTTCGTCTGCTTGACATAGGCTTGGACACTAAAGACAGAAGATGTTGTTAAAGTGAGCTGGACCAGGTTATTAACTGTTGCCACGAATGAAATGGTCCAACTGAACCAAGATCCTAGCGCACAGAACGCCCTCATAGCCAATGTCACTCACTTTGTTGAAAAAGAACTGATGATTGCGAACATATTTTCACAACGGCTCCAATTCATGAAACCAGCTAATACAAGTGCACTCATGGCTGAATATTACAGTGCAAATGAAATAACTCAGTTCAAAAGAGCACTCAACTTTATAACGTTTCGCTTGAATTTTTTGGAGAACGACGGAAAACCTTTAGTACGCTTCACTCGCTATGGACGCGATATCTTTCCACCTCGATACATCGGGACTAAAACAGACGTGGAAGAAATGAGCGACCTTCAAATAGCTAGCATTGCGGTGGAATCAGTTATCTTAATTTTGGGTTGCGTTGGTGTTGACATTGACCTGGATGATTCTGAAATCGAAGACGTTTCTGAAGATTTCATTACAAGAGCCATGAAAAATAGGGAAATCCGTGACAGCATTTTGAAGTTTGTGGACGACTTTGAAGACGCAACGGACCTAATGGACAAGGCATCTTCCTTGTTTGAACTGATAAAACTGCTTGAGCAAAAAGGTGTTCTTTGGGATACCATTAAAGATGTATGCCGTGACATGAAGTGGTATCAATGGCTGGAAACATCAGCAGAGTTGGTTGTCACGTTGATAGCAGCACTTGCCACTGATGGCGTGGCTTTGATCGCCAAAATAGCTCTGGCTCTTGACAATGCAGTGCACTTTGGTTTGAAATTCGCCAGTCTTGCATATTTGAAATCGATCGGCGATTTTCTTGAAAGCACATAACCAGTCCCATTTGATTATTTAAGTTTGTATTAGTCCAGTGAAAGCCATTTTTACACTACAATTGTCTTCTTTTGATATTTACGTCAAGTGTATAGTCATATATATTTTACCAATGTGTTAGAAATGCTAAGCATTTGTTCTCCAATTAAACCTCATAGCTGCATGTGGAATATTTACAAATGATTTCGTATAAGGTAGACATCTGGTGTTGAGTTGCATAAAAGAATAACACCTGAAATGTAACATACAAATATGAAAGTAACATAACAATTTGATATAACACATTTCCGATCAAAGGCTTTACTTCAAACGAAACCATCCTTAATCCTTACTGTTCGTAACGATTGTTAACACTTATAAATAGTATAATAGAGACTTAATGTTACTCTCATATAATAAACAAAATTCAGAGTAAAGAAATGACGTTTTGCAAATTTAAAATAAAGAGATATTATTAAAGATACATAAAAGACACAATGTTCTCAAAGAGTTTTAGATATATTCAATCATGTGGGTACATTGGTTTTACCTGCTAGGCGCAGAAAACCACGGACTTTCCCATACGCAACCCGTTTATAGGGTCTGTAAAATATAATGACGGGCTTACAGCAGTCACATTACGGTAATGTATCATATAAAAAGAACGTAAAATTCTTCGATATATCAATAAAACAGATTCTGGCAAAAATTAACATTAATTTCTAATATTCTAACTCTTAATAGTAGGGTCAATTACAATTTTATTTGCTAATGCAATGCAGCTTGATCTCAATGTATAGGAATAAATTACTCTCAAGCCGAAAGCTGGAGAAAAAACACATTTGAAAAGAATATTTCACATATATTTTGATTATTTATTTACAAACTTTCAGACATCATACAGATCATCTAAGTTGTTTACCATCTAGACTCGGAGGTTTTGTGACTGTGTGATGAAAGTTCCATTTTTGTTCACTTCGACTTGGTTTAAATTTAAGCAACATGCGAATTAAAAATTCCATCCAATCTGTTATAACAAAACGTTTTCTATTGCTATGATTTTTATGCCAAGCCTATTGTTTACATCTACAGCTATGTCTTTATACGTTTGCAAAAGAACCAGAGCCTCACACACACACGTTCCCCATGTAGCGCGGGTGTCTGCACACGATGTCGTAAAGACTAAAATTCAAATAATTGAAAAAAAATATTATAATTTTAATAATTTTTTTGATGAATTCGAGCAAGATTACGAAGTCACCTTCGATATGTGCTCTATCCGTGTGTGAAATTTCAAAACATATGGTAAACATATATCCGACCTATAGTTTCGGCAATATTGCCCGAACCGCATGTGAATAGATGGAAAGAGGAACAGATGGACAGAGGGACAAGCTCATAACTATTTATTCGTTATATTTGTGATAATAGCGAGTTCTTACCACTTGATACCAAAAACGAGAAAAATGTACTACCTGACAATCTGATATTCACTTATAAGCAAAACGCTGTAAAGGGCTATAAACTATCAATTGAATACTACTTTAAAATAAAAGAAATAGCGATGAATACTCTGTAAGACAAAACAACTTTCATTCAGCCATTTGTTAGCTTCGCTAATATACAACATTGATAGAAAAAAGAGAACCTTATATGTCAAAACAACCAGAGATTTTACAGTCTACGTCAAACCGCAAATAGTATTTTGTTTCTTATGAAATAAACATATAAAGCAGCTCAACAGTATTCCCGTTTTGTACAACTTGAACTTTAAAAAGTACTAGCCTTTACAAATGATAGTTTTAATAGAAGTTTGATATTTTTACGATGAACTTATCAGCATTGAGACTCTTTATACTACCACTGTCTTTGAATTAGTTAAGTAAACAATATTTATCTATTATTTGAACATAAAATTTCAAACTTGTTAGAAAGTTTTCGCAGGGAATCTCCAACATGGCTTGTGCTGGTTTCTGTTAGGCTTTCACGTTTTCGCTAAAAATTGAGAATTTCCGCAGCTGATTTTTCCTGATTTTTAGGTTCATTCATTTTCGATTTTTATATAGATTTTACTCTACCAAGCCTATTCAATTAGACGAATCTATTACTACTGTTTCGGCTGGTCGCCATGTTCCTGAACATACTTGTTTCACATGATATACCAAATATTAGCGAAGTTGAGTTTCCAAAACGTTCTCCTCATTGCGTTCTGACCAGACTGTACCAGAGGCGATCTCTTCACGATAAGTCTATATTCAGAGATCTTGAAAACTGACCAAATTCTGCTGATTACATACGGATGTAATAAGATTTCGTCATTTTAGACTGCCAATATATACAAATATTAACCAAATTTAAAGCATAAAAAATTAGTAAAAATAAAATGAATAAAACACTACAAATGGGCTAAAGTCATCCTTTATGCATTTAAGGTCTTTTCATGCTTGAGAACGTTGATATTTGGCTTATTGCGAGATGATAGGTCAAACATTATACTGGTGCTATCTGAGGAAATCTTTCTCTGTTCTATAGCTGGAAAATGTGCACTATTTGTGTATGTGTCTAGTTCCACAGGAGTAACATAGTCGCCATCCACCTGCCAAGTCCATAAAGGAGTGAAAGCAACCCATCCATCTGACATGATTAATATCCTCGCTCACTTCTCTAGTGGGAATAGCACAGCATGAGGAAACACTGTGCATGTTAGAAAAAAAACAAAAGATTTTGTTACAATATTCTTGTTTTTTTCTCTTGAGTTCATTTCACTAACAAATAAAAATCTATATTTCGTACTATAATGATACAACATGCATAGAATTTACCCGATGCTAGAATCTGTGATCTTAAGTTTATAATCTGCACGTCAGTAAATACTCTGTTTACTTGACCAGTCATGACGAGTACACTGAAACCTTTTGCGCTCAGAACAGTTTTAGATTAACGCCGGTAAAGTTGTTAAATCAATTGGGGGCATTTTTCAGTAGATTCGGATAACATAATCTCAGCCTTAATAAGTTTTCACTTGATGTTACTTTTTCAGATGATTTCCGCAGGGCTTCTGCTGAATTCTCAAAAGTAGTTGTTTGACTACTTTTTCAGGGATCATCTCAAAAGTATTTATTTGACTTTCCCAATTACTTTTTCAGGGATCATCTCAAAAGTAGTTGTTTGACTTTCCCCATTACTTTTCCAGGGATTACCCCTAAAGTTCAAGTTCATATATGCATAGAAATTTCTCATTTTTTACACTAGCACTAGAGAAAGAAATAATAAAAGTGCAAAATATGTGCGTTTTAAACTAAGCACACAAACGTAGAAAATACATTTGTGGGATAAATGGAATCAAAATGATTCTGTCTTAGTAGTTTTGCAACGGAGTTAAATTCAAATTGAATCCAAATCAGCTCCAAATTCGCCACAAACTCTTCCAAAAGATAAGATTCATACCAAAAACTCGTACAAAATTAATGATTAAACCAAGACAAAATGCCCTCCCGAACACGTGGTATTCTTTATATATTAACCGATATTAACAACATAGTGTGAAAAATTGAAAACTATTGACAAGCGCGGCAGAATTGAATAAGACAAATGGGAAACGCCAGCAATAAAGGGATGTTAACTTAAAATTATATACCACCAATACTTCCATACACTCAACATTAATAATCAATTAACTCTTCATATTTACTACAACATTAGTTTGTAGCCACGTAATAATAAAAAAAATGACGCATAATTTTACAATAAAGCATAACAATATTTGTTTCATAATTTTTCACAGCTAACTGTCCTTAGCAGCTTCCCTTTTATAGGCTTCATAATAAATGGTAAAAAAGTTACTCACTCCTGAAATTCTCATATTTTGCATCCTCATGAGGTTGTTTGGTTTTGATCCCTGACGCCTATACAACATGTTCTTGGACATCTATACAACGTTGCACCAAAGACGTTGAATGGACGTCGGAGAAGGGTGGAGTTTTTCTATGGGGCCAAAAGTAACGGCTAAACAGCCTTGCTAATTGTCCATTCAACGTTTTGTAAAAGGCATTGATTGGACAACGATTAAAACCAAATTACCAGATTTAATGTTACCTCTTTGTCGGGATCGGCGTTGGAATGTTTGGGTATGGAAACTAAATATCAAAATTATCCAAACTGTCACTTGTGATACTAAAGTAGTAAGCGCGCGGGATGCAAACTTATTCTGTAGCGACGACCAACACCGTACAGCGCAGCAATTGTCATGAAGGATGCCACATATATTATATATATAAGACTAGAAATGTCCTAGCAAGATATAATACAAGTTGAAGTTTTCAGTTAGTTAGGTAATAGCCGAATCTTCTGGGGGTCCTTGTTAAAGACATAACATAAACGGCCCTACTGACAGCTGGTTCGTCTCTCATTAGCACCCCTCTAAAACAGTCATGACGATCCTAAGTAACGCACTACAAACCTTGAAGAATATCGGAGATACGGTATACTTGGATCCGCCCGCCCCCGCCCATTTTCACCCCGGTCCCTGATTTATTTACATTGCACGTCTGCCCCCCCCCCCCAATCTCTAACCCTGAACAAAACATGGAAATCAACAATGCTTGTGAATCAAGGCTGCAAATGCTACATGAAAATAAAAATTGAAAAAAAAAACAGCCCCATTGAAATATTCATAACTTTTTTCCGAAGCTCCAGGACTTTTGCATTCCTTTAGAGGTACTTCAAACTTTCCATGATTTACAAGCTTTCCGTTTTCCAGCCATGGGAACACCGGGTCACACAAGCAGATTACAACAATGTTACATACAAAACTCTTCACAGTTTGTCCGTGTTTTTTAAAAAAACTATAAAATCAAACAAACATTGACTTAGACCACTTATATTTCAAGGCAGGGACTGATACTAAATCAAAATAAACCGATAAATAATTTGTTATATATTCCCTAAAGCACAGAAGCTCAGCATCCTGCAAACCGGAAGTACTTGGTATTCAGTTATTTCAAATACTGACAAGAAATCACGCAACAATATATATCATATTTTCGCCCCACATAGCACCAGGTCAATCCAGCAACCCTCTTTGTGACGCAAAGAAGTTCTGTGTTCTATTGAATTGTATTATTTATGTAATTACTTTTTTCACAGAATGCTTCAAAATGAAAACAGACGCCGTGTTATCTGGGCGTTGAATATTGCATTGATGCGATGCCCAACCGCATCACCCCTGGAATTCAGTTCTCTAAAACTTTATGCATTCACAAACGGGGCCCTCACTTGAAAGTAATCTGTACGATCCCTGTTGGCAGCGGGTAAAATATGCATAGAGGTGCATTCCAAATCGGAGGCAAGAAATGGGATATAAGTTACATTCAGTGACTGGAGGTTCAGCAATCCCGAGATTTTTTGGTAACAGAGGTGGAACTGTATCTACGGTCTAGTTTCACATAGAGTTGGAAACTACGCGATTTTTTTTCGAAAACTTTTTGACACAAAAGAGCAATAAAAATAATGAAAAAACAAAAACAAAACAAAAAATCGAGAGCTAAACAAAAATATACGGATCTCAGACTGATTGTGACTGCATTTTAATTACGTCACGAGGTCTAGTTGCCTTAGTAACATGTGACGTCTAACATGTTCAGGGGATAAAAAAAAAACGACGAATACTCATTGGTGGGTCCAGTGGTTGGGAGATTGCAGTCGGGTCTATTTTTATAAAGCAACATTCGGTAATTATTGGGCATAAATGGGCTGTAGCCTTCAACCGCTCCATTACAAAAATAATCGCCAGTTTATGGGCACAAATGGGCTGTAGGCTTTACCCGCTCCATTACAAAAATAATCGCCAGTTTATGGGCACAAATGGGCTGTAGGCTTTACCCGCTCCATTACAAAAATAATCGCCAGTTTATGGGCACAAATGGGCTGTAGGCTTTACCCGCTCCATTACAAAAATAATCGCCAGTTTATGGGCACAAATGGGCTGTAAGCTTCAACCGCGCTATTACAAAAATAATCTCCAGTTTCTGGGCACAAATGGGCTGTAGGCTTCAACCGCTCCATTACAAAAATAATCGCCAGTTTATGGGCACAAATGGGCTGTAGGCTTCAACCGCTCCATTACAAAAATAATCGCCAGTTTATGGGCACAAATGGGCTGCAGGCTTCAACCGCTCCATTACAAAAATAATCGCCAGTTTGTGGGCACAAATGGGCTGCAGGCTTCAACCGCTCCATTACAAAAATAATCGCCAGTTTATGGGCACAAATGGGCTGTAGGCTTCAACCGCTCCATTACAAAAATAATCGCCAGTTTATGGGCACAAATGGGCTGCAGGCTTCAACCGCTCCATTACAAAAATAATCGCCAGTTTGTGGGCACAAATGGGCTGCAGGCTTCAACCGCTCCATTACAAAAATAATCGCCAGTTTATGGGCACAAATGGGCTGCAGGCTTCAACCGCTCCATTACAAAAATAATCGCCAGTTTATGGGCACAAATGGGCTGCAGGCTTCAACCGCTCCATTACAAAAATAATCGCCAGTTTATGGGCACAAATGGGCTGCAGGCTTCAACCGCTCCATTACAAAAATAATCGCCAGTTTATGGGCACAAATGGGCTGTAGGCTTCAACCGCTCCATTACAAAAATAATCGCCAGTTTATGGGCACAAATGGGCTGCAGGCTTCAACCGCTCCATTACAAAAATAATCGCCAGTTTATGGGCACAAATGGGCTGCAGGCTTCAACCGCTCCATTACAAAAATAATCGCCAGTTTGTGGGCACAAATGGGCTGCAGGCTTCAACCGCTCCATTACAAAAATAATCGCCAGTTTGTGGGCACAAATGGGCTGCAGGCTTCAACCGCTCCATTACAAAAATAATCGCCAGTTTGTGGGCACAAATGGGCTGCAGGCTTCAACCGCTCCATTACAAAAATAATCGCCAGTTTGTGGGCACAAATGGGCTGCAGGCTTCAACCGCTCCATTACAAAAACGATCCTTCTTCTCTTTGGAGGAAATACATGACTCGCATATACACAAACATATCGCTGACAACTTTGAGCAAAAAAAAAAAACTGCTTAAAATGCAAAATTAAAAGGTGCATGAAGACTAGAAAAGCTCAAATAGAGTTAGCTAGAGACTCCCTTTAAAATATTTTTAAAATTGCGTATCCAAGCATAAAAGTAACAAATGCAACAACAGCAGCAAAGCTATGAAATTAAATATGAGATATTGACTTAATTTTGAATCTGCTTTAAGTAATATTGAACAGAAAGAAAACGTTGACCTTTTGTTGAGCATTTTAGTAACTGTCAGTCATATCTTCCGGTTGACTCAAAATAAGTCAGTATATGCTTTCTTATATGAGTGAATTAGATAAGACTGCGTTCAACGTTGAAAAATTATAGGCTTGAGAATAGACCAATCACATTTCAGAATTTACCCAAATCCTAGTAACCAAATATTGTAAATTAAATAGTGAAAAGATAACACAGCAATGCTAATTTGCGCCTTCAACAGTTTCTATCAACAACTGAACATCTTTGTGTAAGAATGTATTGCGAAGTTTCTTGGCCGCCCATACAGCACGTGACTTCACGTGAACACGTCGTTCGTTGCAGCACCGATGACAGCACTGAAAGCACAAAAAAAAAAAAAAAAAAAAATAACAATCCGCATTGGATTTCTCAGCGATGTAAACTGCTCCATGAGCTGTCTTTATACTTCTTCTAAAACTATTCCATTTAAGTTGGGAGAGTTTTTTGGAGGAGGGGTGGGGGGAGGGGTGCCCATATCTTTATTTCAGAACACAGGACTGTGTCAACAACTGCAACTATTTCTCACAGAATTTTCATGAGGGTGTTCGAAGATATCATTTGAAGTTCCCTGAGGTGTGGAAGGCGAAGGTTATTAACTTTATTGACGCATTTAAAATAGCGATAATGGAAGTCTATAAAATAAGTGTGAGCAATAGAAAAAAACTCAACCTGCCACATTCTACCATAAGAAATTGGCGTGGACATTAAAATTACTGTAAGTATAAAATTTCATCCGTTAGTGACATGCTTGACCATCAGTTTATTCTACACACGGTTGATATCTCACGTACGGGCGGATGGGGAGGGGGGTGCAGTCTCCAATGTGCGTACATCTAATCTAAATAATAAATGGGTGACGTCAGAAATTTTAGCACATTTTTTGTACTTTATCGACGGTCTCATAAAAGCATGTTTGAAATTCTGCACAGAAACGCGGCCAAACATTAATTCTATATTTTTCACTCTCTCCACTTACAGTCTAGTCTTCTGCTATGCTAGGATCTTGATCCGACCTTCAACCTTCGGCGCTAAGTATGTCGTCACTTCCTCTTTCTCTACCGATTCAACAGCAAACCTGTGGCTGCAAAAGGAACAATCAGTACTCAGTTCGTAGCAGTATTTACTCTGTTCTCTGTGTGTGTGTGTGTGTGTGTGTGTGTCTCTCTCTCTCTCTCTCTCTCTCTCTCTGTCTCTCTCTCTCTCCCTCTCTCTCTCTCTCTTTCTGTCTGTCTTTGTTTCTCTCTTTCTGTCTCTTTCTCAGTCTCTGTCTGTCTCTCTCTATGTTTTTCTGTCTCCGTCTGTCTCTCTTTCTCTGTCGCTTTCTGTCTCTCTATTTCTGTCTCTGTCTGTCTGTCTGTCTGTCTGTCTCTCTCTCATACAAGTAAGGAGGGTGTCGTGGTCTTGCTGCACAGAGGTAAGAAGGATGTCGTGGTATAGATGTGATATAGACGCACCCTCCCTGCGACCGTTCTGTCCGTACGTGTATGTCCTGTCCGGGGGACGCTCTATCTGTTTTGTTCGTGGATGTTTTGTCTGTGGCCGTTCTGTCTGCAAACGTTTTGTCTGTGGCAGTTCTGCCCGTTCACGTTGTGTTCCTGGACGCTCTGTCCGTGGACGTTCTATCTGTGGGCGTTTTGTCCGGACACACGGTTTGCTGTAGCCTTTCTGTCAACAAAAAATGTAGATGAAATAAAATATATGTACATGAGCTGACTGACGAAAAATGAATACCTAAAAGCAGCCCGTTTTAAAGCAGCTAAGTTTTTAGCAAGGCGTGCCGATTTCATCATACGAGGTTCCGAAGGTGGCGCTTGTTTTTCCTTCTTCTTCTCTTCGTTAACTTCCGTATCTTTCTTCGTTTCTCTCTCCTTGGTTTCGCTTTCGTTTTGTTCTTTAGAACTCGTGTCATTGGTGACGGTCGTGTTGTTAAACGCTTGGCGCATGCGTACTAGCATTTTCATTCTAAACAACAAAAACAAACACAGACCATATATACGATTTTATCTAAATTGGTCAAAATTCCAATACAACGTATCAAGATGGTCAGCATAATCAACTCATAAGTTGTACTATAAAGGCTGAAATTAACATTTACGTGAAAAGAACTTCAATTTTCGACGCTAATCCCGAGAATTCTTTTATAGAGAGTTGATAGACATAACAGAAATCGCCTCAATGCATGCATTATAATTTCGTCATCCATTTTGGCCTCACACAGTTATCATTTACCCCCCTCCCCGCCACCCACCCCCAGAGTTTCGGTCTTTGGCAGAATTCACTTTTGGGGGTGCGAAATGGTTTTTGTGGCAATTTTCTATCATATTTAATCAGGAAAAAGACACTAGTTTTCTTCAGGCCCTAGGAACGGAGTAAGTGAATATAATTTATTTTAGTCTTCTTTACCACGAAATCTTAAGGACGAACCTGGATATGGCAAGTATGGCTTGTTTATGTCCGTATTTGAGCGTCTTTTCTCCTTTGATGACGCGGACTGACTGGAAATGGTTCTGTATAATAGAATGTAACACCGGACCGTCTTCTTCGTTAATCTGAAACACGTTTTTTAACCCCAAAGGCAACTTATCAACGGATTTCGCAGAACGGCAGTACTGAAAGAAAAATGTAAAACAGTAATTAAGTCTGTATTAAAAGGTAATGAGAGACATTTGAAATTTCTAGGAATTTCATTTGCTTGCACGTTCATTAACTGAAACTTTTTTATCTTTATACTGAACCGAACCGAATCGAACCTTTATCGAGATTTTCGGTTTTCGGTACGAGCCGTTACACCCCTAAGGCATACTTTAGTCAAATTTTAATTTTATCTTAATCGGATAAAAACCATGCCGTCAGAAAAGAAAACACCTTTGGCTGCAAAGTCTGATATCTCAACACTTACCAGTTGTTTGCAGTCCTTCAACAAATCATAACCATCCCGACCGTCTGCCACGTAATTAGTCACTGCCACTTTGTATTTCTGCAACATAAGCAACAAGATATGAGATTCCCAAGTTAGAATGTGGATTTTAAGAGAAGAATACGATAATCTTCTTTTTTTCCGGAATTCTTTGAAGAATCTTGGCAATCTCAAATATTCTTGCCTCTATTTATGCATAATTTGCCTTTTTCATTTCAGCCATTCCTCCCTTCACAAAGCATACCAATAGCGGATTTCTTTCTTTCTTTTTCTTGTTCTTTTTCTTTTTCTCTCTCTCTTTCTTTTTTTTTCTTTTTTTATTTTTATTTTAAAACAATATTTAGCTTGTATGGACTGGTTATATGCTATCACCAGCACCCGTATTCAGTAATGTGGCTTAAACTCAAATTCACGCTCAAACTCCAAATTTGAGCAAAGTCATTCAGTAAATAAAACTTAGGCTCAACATAAGTCTAGATTAGAATGTCACTTAAAATTAGAACTGTCAAATAAGATAGCTGGTGAAATTTTTTCTCGTCGTAACATATCTAACCTACTTTATTTCAGTCCTTTTGAAATATACGGCCAACCACAGAAAGGGTTTAGTGTTAAACGCTGAAAAGCTTTAACTCATATTTTGGCTAAGCCTGAAGAGAGTTTGAAACTCAAGTTTCAGGCCCAGTTTCAGTAGGACTTTGTGCTAAGGTATTTAGTAAGTGCGCAGGCTCCACCCCAACACCCATTTCGTTCAGATGTCATTTGTGCAGTCATTCCTTAAAGCCTTATCCATTCCAGTGCTTCAGCCTTACCTTTGACAAATCCAGCTCATTCTCATCCACACGAACATCTTTCCGATCTATTCTGTTTCCGGGTGGCTTGGCGGGGTCAAATGCAAACTTGAAGCCAGCGACCTGAGGGAACCGTCCCTCGTGGGCTGGGTACTTGGACACACCTGCTTCCAGCGCCCTACATAGGGTTTCTCCTAAAAGGACGGGAAGAAAATGTCACATATCACAATAATGTAAGTAAGTATGGCTTTCACTGGAGGACGCAACCCTTCAGCGCTGTACGGGAGTTCGGAAGGAGGGGGAGGGAAGGTAAGTTTTCTTCACAGAGGTTGCAAAAGTAAAATTTACGCAGCAAACCCGAGACACGTTCATGTTGGATTCGGCTCTCAGTCGGAACTCCAAGCAGACCAAAAGACACGAAATCCTGTGGTTTTTCCACCAAAGATAGATCTTTTCGCTTTTCTTCATGTGTCCATTTTCACTCGTGTGTATAAGAGCAAAACGTACCGTCCATCTCAAGCACACACACACTGCCCCCAAACGGTAAGATCTCCATGAGATCTTTGAGATGGAATTCTCCGGCTTGGTGTATCCTATCCGAGCGCAGTGTCCCGGCATTCAGCAGTGTGACGTCACTGTTGGTGGATGACATCATAATGTCAGCTACGAAATTCCCTATAACATAGAGCACGCTACAGACTGTGAGAGGGCCGCGACGGATTGTAACAGACATGACAGGTTCGTGTGCGATTGCATCAGCCATGAGAGGGCCGTGTGGGATTGTATCAACCATGAGAGGGTCCTGTGGGATTGTATCAACCATAAGAGGGTCCGGTGGGATTGTATCAACCATGAGAGGGTCCTGCGGGATTGTATCAACCATGAGAGGGTCCTGTGGGATTGTATCAACCATGAGAGGGTTCTGTGGGATTGTATCAGCCATGAGACGGCCGTGTGGGATTGAATCAAGAACGGGAAGGCCCTGTGGGATTATATCAGCCATGACAGGACTGTGTGCGATTGCATCAGCCATGAGAGGGCCGTGTGGGATTGTATCAACCATGAGAGGGTCCTGTGGGATTGTATCAACCATGAGAGGGTCCTGCGGGATTGTATCAACCATGAGAGGGTCCTGTGGGATTGTATCAACCATGAGAGGGTTCTGTGGGATTGTATCAGCCATGAGACGGCCGTGTGGGATTGAATCAAGAACGGGAAGGCCCTGTGGGATTATATCAGCCATGACAGGACTGTGTGCGATTGCATCAGCCATGAGAGGGCCGTGTGGGATTGTATCAACCATGAGAGGGTCCTGTGGGATTGTATCAGCCATTAGAGGGTCCTGTGGGATTGTATCAACCATGAGAGGGTCCTGTGGGATTGTATCAACCATAAGAGGGTCCTGTGGGATTGTATCAACCATGAGAGGGTCCTGCGGGATTGTATCAACCATGAGAGGGTCCTGTGGGATTGTATCAACCATGAGAGGGTTCTGTGGGATTGTATCAGCCATGAGACGGCCGTGTGGGATTGAATCAAGCACGGGAAGGCCCTATGGGATTATATCAGCCATGACAGGACTGTGTGCGATTGCATCAGCCATGACAGGGCCGTGTGGGATTGTATCAGTCATGAGAGGGCTGTGTGGGATTGTCACAGCTATGTGAGGTCCGTGTGAGTTTGTATAGAAGACCATAGAAGGGACGCTATCGTTTATGAATGTACGCGTGGAATACCTGTGAACGAGTTGAACAAAATGACATCTTTTTCAAACATAGCTTAAAAGAATAGCGTGTGAAAGAAAGCGTGTGAATAGCGTCTCCAAGAGTACCGACAAAATATATTTTTATGGATAAAGAATGCATGTATTTTATGCGATTTTATACTCAAGCCATAGTCAACTGGTTTTCAAAGTACAACCAATATTTCAAGTTTACGCAAGACACAAACATCCAAAGTATCCAGTACCACATAACGTCTTTTTTACTTCGCAAAAGCTTAGAATTCGCTTATCTCCACTTTTAGATGGGTTTCCCTTTGGTTAGATTTACCACAGAATAGAATAGAAACTTTTTCACGCAAATAGAATGAAACCTATCCCGCCTTTCATCCAGCCAGCCAATGAGAATGCAGATAACACAAAGTGCTACGTCACTGAAGCTGTCAATCATTCCCTTTAAGTGTGGCGTTGTCAAACACACGCCATTCTGTGTGCTCCGCAATTTTTTGGAAAAAGGGATCTAGTTCAAGGTGCGAATTTGTCTTTAGTGGTTTTATTTCTTACCTAAAGGACTAATTTTTCTTGTGTACTTGTGTGGATTTAATTAGCCCACGATTAAGCAAGGATTTTAGCATCTTGTACTTCGGTCAGGTAGTTGATGAGTTTACACGGAACGGTGACACTTTCCCAGTCCCGAGAAGTGTGCCTCTCTTCTCCACAGAAGTCTACAGGATCGAATGTTACTAGTTTCCAGCACACAGCTCCTAGGAGTCGTTGAGTCTTTTCAGTCTGCTGTGCCTGCTTAGACTCTAGGCCTTGCCTTGTGTCTGTGTCACTTCGGTGTGGCCAGTCACAGTTTGGCTGTTACTCCCTGGAACTGGTCAGACGTCTCCCAGCAGTGGTGTGTTTCTGACCTCAGTTCGGGAGAAAGAAATGCTTTTTGGCGTTTTCTAGCGGTTTTTCGGCGTTTTTGGCGTCGAAACCCACTCGGGGACCGCGGGGTGACCGTTAAGGCTTTCCGTACCGTACTAGGTGCACCGATCCCACCTCGGCCTTGTGGGCTGTGGGATGAGCGGTGCCGTGTCGGACAGTGGCCATTTCGTTCCCCCCCCCCCCACCTAGTCCCATCTTGGTTACGGTACCGGGGACTTAGGCCTATAAAGGGCTTTCCCCCGACCAGGGACCATCATGGGCACGGGACTAAGTACCGGGACCCATATGGGGATCTCTGGCCTGAGGCCTGTTTTGGTCACGGGACCGAGGCCCACGTCGGGATTATGGTACTGGGACCCATAACTGTGCCCATTATGGTCCCCCTCCCGTAGAAAGCAGCTAGAAGGCACCTGAGAGCATCGCTTTCGATCAGAGAGTCAGAATTTATTCTGCTTAAGTAAAAAAAAGGGCTGTTATCGCCAGCAACGCTCGGTCTCTTGTTTAGTGGTAGTAGCTCCGTTAGTGTTGCTTTTTATATCTACTTGCAGATTCCTTTGCAGTCACTCATGACTTCTTTTCTGCTTGTCTTTCAGATATGACAGAGGCCACCCTGCGTTCGCCTCTCAAGCTACTGCAGTGCTCCCACCATCCCTCTGCTCGGAATCCGCATACTGTGTGTGATCAGTGTCGGAGGAATAGTGGCTTGCCCCTCTGTGACGAACTCAATACGTGCCCAGAGTGTCAGGATCTTACGTCAGATGACTGGAAGCTGATTTATAAGAACAGGGCACGAAACGACCGTAGACAGGATCGCCGTCGTATTCTCTTCTCTACGCCGTTTCTCTCCCAGGACTTTGTTGATGAGACAATGAGGAAAGCCAGCTCAGTTATCCTGGATCAAGTCTCCACCCCGGTTAGGGTAGACTTAGGTTCGGAGTCTGACGTACCCGTGACGGGCAAGAAGGCCAAGAAACACAAGACCAAGGCATTCACAGAGACAGTGGATATCCCCGAGGGAGGCGAACGAGAAGTGCTGCGGAGAGCTTGGGCATCGTCTCCCCCCACAGTGGTCATTCCTCCAGAGACTGAATCCAAACCAAAGTCCCAGTCCCCGGAGCCGGTGACGGTCACTCATACGGCTTCGGGGGCTTCGTTTACAGCGGCGGCTGGTCAGTTGGGGATTCCGGCACAGATCGAACCATCTCCCTCTATCCAATCTCCAAACCTATCAGGGGAGTTTTCGGCCTTCTTAGCTTTACAAACTCAGATGCAGAAGCAACTACAGGAGTTACAATTGCGCCTGCAGAGCCAGGAATCCACGCCGATTCCGAGAAAACATCATAAGCCGTCGGCCACAGTCTCACGTCCCCCAGAGGACGACTCTTGCTCCCCGCACCCACCTCCCCCCCCCCCCCCCCCCGCTGGCACGTCGAGATACACTGGCAGACTCGGGCTCAGCTAGTGATGAGGATTCTTCGGAGATTCCACCGTCAGGTCAGGCTTCGGGACTAATTCAAGAAGACGATGACGACCTGCAATCGGTTACATCACCCATCTCGGCAGTTCCGCTCAACAGAGAACGGGAGATTTACACTCCTTCTGGGGAATTACCGACTGGCCAAACTACAGAGCAACCAGGCAACGACAGTGGTCGGGATTCTGCGGAACAAGAGTCCGAGGGTGAGGAGTCAGAGGGCACGACAGATGACAACCCTCCCTCTGCCCACTTCCGCCTCCCCTTGCGAGAAACGGACTACATTAGATCTCCGGGTAGCGGTCAGAGGCTCTGGAAAGATCCTGCGGCAGCAGGCAGGCGCCCTATCTGGACCCCCTCTCCTCCGGACCTCACCCCCGCAGCGAGGAGCCCACACCATCGGGAGCTTCATCCACCATAGCCCCCGAGGACGTACCATTCAGGGACGCTGTCAAAGAAATTGCACGACTGGCTAACGTCTCCTTTGGGTCCCCAGGTCTCGACAAGGAAGATTCCCCCATAAGAATGACTTCACAGACAGTTTTACCTCCGCAGGACTCTTTCGTAGCACTTTCGACCAGTGAAGGCATTGCCAACGCTATCACAGTCCGTTCCAAGGAGTTTAAGAAGCTGGACGCTAGCGAGGGTCGCACCCTCTCTCGCTTTCACGCATCTAAGCATTGTGCAGTGAGACCGGGCCCGTACAGGTCCTCTGATGACCTAGTACCCCTGGAGGCACTTGAGCAACCGGCGAAGAGGACAGTTTGGATGCCATCGGTTAGAAGCGATTCAGACATCCCATTAGTCGAGAAGGATGCTAGGACCATCGAGTCTTCCTCCCGTCATATACTCAATATCATGTCTTTCCAGGACCACACTCTGAAAGCCTTAAAGACACGCTCGGAGGGCCTACACCTCGATGATCCGGTGGCCTTTAAACTTCTGGAATGTCTCGCCCTAGCGACCAGAGATGTAGTCAAACTGTCCACCTTCCTCATGACCTCCATGGTATTTCTCCGGCGGGACGCGTTTCTCCAGCACTGCTGGTCGAGCGTGAAGGGTCTAAGAGACTTGCGGCATGCGCCCATCCTTGGGCAGAAGGAACTCTTCCCCCCGGCGGAAGTAGAACGTGTGAACCAAGAAAGCCGCTCTCTCTCGCAGGATTACGCACTCATGTCTCGTATGTCACGAGCGTCTTTCCGGCACCTGTCAAAACGCAAGAGGCCATACAGGCAGCCTGCGGAGCAAGCGAGACCCGGCACACAGTCACAACCCCCTCCTCCCAAGAAGCAGAAACCAAACAACGGCACCAAGACGGAGGGACAGTCATCACAACCTAACAGGTAGCAGCCAACCAAAGTACCGCCTAGAAACTCCCTGGTCTCCTGGCGATACTTTTCTAAACTCAGAAAACTTAGAAAATTTACTAGCCTTGAACGCATCCTTTCCCGTAGGAGGAAGGCTAGGCAAGTTTTGGCAGAAATGGGCCGAAATGGGAGCCCCCCGCCGCGTGGTCAGGTGGCTGAAGGTCGGTTACCCTCTACCGTTCAAGCGGGAGAGGAGGGGCTTTCAACCATCTGTCCCTCTGGCCCACGAAGCCCCTCACTACCTTATCACTTCCTACCCACGGGACTCGGAAAGGGATGTTGCCCTACGAGAAGTACTGGTAAGCCTACAAGAAAAAATGGCAATAGAGGAAGTGCCAGAAAACCAATCGGTCTTCTTCAGCTGTGTTTTCCTGGTCCCCAAAAAATCGGGGGGTTGGAGGTTGGTCATAGATCTGTCAGCCCTAAACGACTTCCTGCAGGCAACCTCTTTTCAAATGGACACCGCTCAGGTCATAAAAGAAAGCTTGCAGGAAGGGATGTGGGGTACATCAATAGACCTTTCAGCCGCCTATCTCCACATTCCAATGCACCGATCAGCGAGAAAGTTTCTAGCCTTTCAAATAGGCCCAAAGCGATTCTGGTTTCGGACACTTCCTTTCGGCCTTTCCACGGCCCCATACGTATTCTCAAAAATAATCAAAGTACTCAAAGCATGGGCCAGGTTAGAAGGTATGCTCGTGTTCCAGTACCTGGACGATTGGTTTCTGGCACACTCGGACAAGGGCACAGCCCACCGCCAAACACTTACACTAGTGCGCAAAGCCCTGCAGGTAGTGGTCAATCTCCCCAAATCGGAACTAACACCCAAACAAGATATCGTCTTTCTGGGGGAAAGATGGGATCTGGTAAGTGCGAGAGCCTTCCTTACAGCAGAGAGGCAACAAAAGATCACGCAGGGCATACGAGGGATCCAGGCAGGAAAAAAGGTAGGACTGCATCTCATGGAGTCCTTGCTAGGTCTCTTAGTGGCCACAGAGCGTACAGTTCTCCTGGGCCGGTTACATTACAGACCTTTCCAAAGACAGGTAAGGAGAGCCCTCAGGCAGGGGAGGCACCCGCAGGCAAAAATGACCGTGTCACAGTCTGCCCTGGCCTCTCTATCCTGGTGGACCAATCCACAGATCTTAAACGAGGGCACACCCTTCCACCTCCCACCCCCGGAAATGGAGCTCCAAACGGATGCATGCCAAGGGGGATGGGGTATACATTGCCAAGGCCAGATGTGGGAGGGCAAATGCCCCCCCCCCCTCTTTCAAGAAGTACCACATAAACTGGCTGGAACTACAGGTCGTTTGGATAGCATTGAACAAACTATCCGACCGACTCCGAGGAAAGAGTGTTTTATTTCTCCTAGACAACTCAACAGCCGTGGCATATTGAACAGGCAAGGGGGGACCAGATCCCTCCCTCTATCAATTTTGACCTACAAAATTCTGTCTCTAGCCCGTCAATCTCAAATCACCCTCTCGGCGCGACATCTAGCGGGAAAACTCAATGTGCTGGCCGATTTGGCTTCCAGAGTAGGCCAGGTAATCCACACGGAGTGGTGCCTAGCCCCCCCCCCAATCCTTTCAGTGGGTCACGAACCAGTCACCATGGGGGCCTCCCACGCTAGACCTGTTTGCCAACGCAGTAACAACACGTCTACCCAGGTATGTCTCCCCATGCCCGGACCAAGCAGCGTGGGCAATAGATGCCCTCAGCTGTCCATGGCCACTGCAAGAGGTACTCTATGCCTTTCCGCCACAGGCAATTCTCTCGCAGGTACTACAACGGATACTGGACCTGGGCCCACGAGCCCTACTACTGGTGGCCCCACGGATGCCGGAGGCCCCTTGGTTTACCTTGCTCCTCAGGTGCAAGATAGTCAAGTCGACTCCAATCCCGTGCCACAGAGAGATCCTGTTCCAACCCCATTGGCAACACTTTCACCCATCCCCTCACCTAATGAACCTACACCTGTGGTGCCTGACCAGTCCTTCCTAAAGAAGAAGGGCTTCTCACAGAGAATAGTAGATAAAATAGTAAACAGTCATAAACAATCTACTGCCAAGGTGTACAGGTCTCAATGGAACAAATTCGCATCCTGGTGTAATAAGTCTAAGCTAGACCCATTCCAGGCCTCTCCATCAGTGATAGCAGACTTTTTAGACCACCTCTTCACAAACGAACGTTTAAAGGTAAGCTCCATTGAAGGTTACAGAGCAGCCATAGGTTCCAGGCTCAAGGCCTCTAAGGGCTACGATCCGGGGGATGACACGTCTATCTCGCAACTGATTCGTCATTTCAAGGTAAACTCTCCCCCTAGTCCGTCGAACGCTGCACAATGGGATCTCTCCCTAGTACTGAGGTTTCTTCAACGCCCAGACATTTTTGGGGACGGAGTAATCTCAGCCAAAAATGCCACGGTAAGGTTTACTTTCTTGCTAGCCCTCGCCTCTGGCAAAAGGAGGAGCGAAATACACGCCCTGGACAGAACGGTAAGCAAAGAGAACGGGGAGTGGAAAAATGTCACCCTCGTCCCTAGGGCCGGCTTCATGGGCAAAACCCACATCATTACTCATGGGATGGGCACCTTTAGTCACATCAACTTACCATCCCTACCAGAGGAGCAGACCACCGAGGACTTAGCCTCCTTGTGTCCCGTCAAAGCCTTACGTCGTTACCTAGAACTTTCAGAGGTATACAGGTCAGAAAATCAGAAAGCCCTTATTATCTCCTATATGCCCAAGTTCAATAAGGACCTCTCTAAGCAATCTATTTCCAACTGCATAAAAGGGGTCATTATGACAGCGTATGACGAAGCACAGTCAGACACAGCCCTGCAGTCAGAGTTAAAAGTAAAAGCCCATCAAGTCAGACAGGTGGCAAATTCGCTTAGAGCGTTACGTAATGTGTCGTTGTCAGATATACTTAAAACAGGTTGCTGGGCGTCTCCCAATTCCTTCGTTAAGTATTATCTCAAAGACTTCTCCCAAGATGAACTATCAGGCCTCTATTCTCTGGGCCCATTCATTGCTGCGGAGACGACTTTTACTAACTAATTGTCATTCTGTTACAGATCGCCCACTCCCAGACCCAAAGGCAAGGGCAAACAAAAGAGAGGCTATGTCAAGAACCGTGCGACCAACCATTTCAAACCCAAGAAATAGTCGGTGCACTACCCAACAGGACATATCCCTAGTTCAATTCTGTCGACTTTACGTCGTCGGCTACTGTATAGACCGGCGGACTGTTTTTGAACTCTAATTTTTCTAGTTATCCGAGATTCGGTTCAGTTTTCATACGGTCACTGTGACCCACACCCGGATCTCAGCAACTTCAGAGTGTTCTTTGACTCAAAGAAAGAGGGGGGAGATGCGCAGTTCTCCCCGTCCCAGCGTCCCCGCAGTCGCGGGCCGTACTGAGAGCCCAGAGGCCATCAAGGGTCTGTGTCACAGTGACCATGTGACCAAGGCCCATAGTACCATTATGGGCTTAGATGTAAAATCAGCAGTATTTAGTGAATTTTATCACTAGGATTGTTTCCAATCCAAGTTTCTGAGTGTTCTAAAGCTTCTAGTCATTTAATTTCTCGAAATTGCCAGTCAATTTCACAAAAATTTTAAGTTTTAAGTGGTAATGTTTTAGGGCAGCGCTAACATTTACCCAAGTTCTTAGAACTTTAGCATGCTTTTGTAAGACACAGGCACTTGTAATTATACTGTGTCAAGTTTTATTTTTCATGGTAGCCTTTGCAAGGTTACGATCCTTTTGTTAAGAAAGAAAAAACAATAAATCAGTATTATTGTTACCTTCTTCTCAGAGCTTAGAGTATCCCAGGTCGGGATCCATCCGGTGGGAGGTAGGAGGGGGATGGTAAAGGATACTCAGTCAGTCTGCATAAAGTTTATTCAGACTTTTATGACACCGTTACAAAAAAAAAAAGAAAGAATTACCATTGTTGCCAGATCCCTTCATGGGCTAGGAGGGTTACCCTCCTTGACCCTATCAGGGTTTTTTGGAAATCAAATAAAGCAAGCTTTCTTAGATTTGGGATTTTATTTAGCTTCAATTCTATTACATCTAACGAATTTTATTTCGCAAACTCTTTCGAGTATTGCAATTCCCGACCTTTTTCGCGCAATTTCTCTAGAATGGCAGGCTCCCCTGCTCCGGACTTTAGTCCCATCTAAAAATGGAGATAAGCGAATTCTAAGCTTTTGCGAAGTAAAACTAACGTTTTATTTCATAAAACGAGCTTTTACGAATAAAAGCGCAATTCGCGTTCTCCACTTTTAGCCTATCTTCCCTCCCATCCAGCCCCTACAAGCCTGGGTGAGTTGACGCCACCTATTTTTGGGCTTAAAGGGAATGATTGACAGCTTCAGTGACGTAGCACTTTGCGTTATCTGCATTCTCATTGGCTGGCTGGATGAAAGGCGGGATAGGGTTCATTCTATTTGCGTGAAAAAGTTTCTATTCTATTGTGTGGTAAATCTAACCAAAGGGAAACCCATCTAAAAGTGGAGAACGCGAATTGCGCTTTTACTCGTAAAAGCTCGTTTTACGAAATAAAACGTTAGTTTAAAAAGATTCCCACCCCTTTCGATCGATGATATTTACGAATTGACCCATAAATGTCTAGCTATTTATTTTTCGACTCCGAGGGAAAATGTCACCACTTTGGTCGAGGGTGCATTGAATGATTTCGAACAACACGTATAACTGGAGCGATTTTTCAACAGAAACAGTGTTACTGGATGTGTTCAATGTTAAATTCCTGGTCAAGTAGCTCCTCGCTTAGAGTGGAAAACAGGCTGGCAGTTGCACTTGATGGACTTAGCTATTTATGTCCTAAATGGTGCTTGCATTGTGTAGTGAAAGAGAATGGTGTAATTCAATGAAATAGCACTTTGGGGTGGGGGGGGGGGAGTATGTTATAAACACTGACCGAGGTTAGTTTCCTGCGTGCGGACGCTCGCGAATCTGCCGTCCATGGACACCTGCATCACCCCTAGCACTTTCTTCAGCTTTTCCGTCATGTTGCCTGAAGTAGGAAGAAAAAAACACCACATGGTGGTACAGTTTAACCTTATAACTGTGACAATGCCACACTGTGAAATAGAATAGGGCTTATAATTAGGACAACACCACACTGTAGTACAGTAGAACCTTATAATTAGGACCATGCCACACTGTGGTACAGAAGAACCTTATAATTGGTACCATGCCACATTGTGGTACAGTAAAACCTTATAATTAGGACCAAGCCACACTGTGGTACATTAGAGCCTTATAATATAGGACCAAGTCACACTGCGGCATATAAGAACCGTATAATTGCGTCCATGTCAATTTTCAGACTGCGTGTCCCATGAAGAAACCATTAATCTGCGGCCTCTGTAGGTTTTTTTTATATTTTATTGCATTTTATTTTGTTCATACAACTTGTGTTACGAAGTCGAACATCTGTACATCTAACTTAAAAGTGACAACTAAAAGGAGCCATGAATGAGGGAGTCTTTATCTACTGTTTTATTTTCACAAACAACGCAGGTAACTAATAGCCGAAAATTTGACCGCCAGTAAGGCTCAACCACAGTGGTTAGATTTCCGGAGCGGTCCTTTTGTGGGGGTTCTTCATATTAGAATGGAGTCATTGGAAAGTGGTTTGTGAGGTTGTCATGTTTGTGGGATGGTTCTACCCATGATTTTTCTTATACTTAACTCCAAATCTTAAGAGTCAATCTTAATCTACCTGAAAACTGATTAACAATGGCCTTAACGTCTTTATCTTCTTCTATGCTTGTGTCTATGGTGATCTTTTCAACGTCAACCATCACCCTGTCGTCTGCTTCAAAGGTCAAGGTCACCTGACCGATGTACCGGAAATCAGTGCCACTTTTGATCACGTGCTTTCCATTGATCTGAAAAATAACTGTTTACTAAAATAAATATAAAAAAACAACCGGAGGGCTTGTTCCTTGTCTGCTGTCTCATTGGGAGAGAGAGAGAGAGAGAGAGAGAGAGAGAGAGAGAGAGAGAGAGAGAGAGAGAGAGAGAGAGAGAGAGAGAGAGAGAGAGAGAGAGAGGGAGAGAGAGACAGGTGTAAAAAGTCAGAGAATTCATGTAAATGCGATGTGCGAAACTGTCCACTAGTTCGCGTGAAAGATTTAAAAGTATGCAGCCGACGATTGGCTCGACTTCGACGTTGTTGAATTGAAAGTGTCGTTCTGGATTTGGAAAATCGATCAATTGTCTCCTGGGACAGTTTCTTCCGGTTTCCGTATTTTATCGCAGATGTTTCAGAATGACTTAGGTGTGTTTTAAAATTATACCTAGAAAAGAAGTATGGCACTGATTCAATATATTTATATTAAAACTACAAAACTGTAATCACATACAATGACGTCATTGAAGTCATGGTCATGTCCGCCAAGAATGAGGTCAATTTCTTGCACTTCTTCGGCTAGCTTCCTGTCATTCGGCCATCGCATGTGCGTCAATGCAATGACATACTCTGCTCCCTGCATATAATAATAATATTAATAATAATAATAATAATAATAATAATAATAATAATAATAATAATAATAATAATAATAATAATAATAATAATAATAATAATAATAATAATAATAATAATAATAATAACTAGAGCAGTGTGCATAGCCCACATATTCCCCACAGGGCCCCCATCAGTTAAACACGGCCATCAATAGTCAAGGGCTGAAATTTTCTATGTCCAGCTGGTCCATTTTCCTTGGACGAACCTGGCCAATTTACAATACCGATCTGTGTTTGCTCCCATAGAAGCCACATACCAAGTTTCATTAAAATACTTGCAGCAGTTTTTAAGTTATCGTGTTAACAAGCTCTTGATGGCAGACCGACCGACCGACAGACCGACAGACCGACCGACAGACCGACACGCGGCCGATCGCATATATTCCCCCTGTGGGGAATAAATAATAATAATAATAATAATAATTAGTAGTAGTAGTAGTAGTAGTAGTAGTAGTAGTAGTAGTAGTAGAGGTAGAAGTAGTAGCTGTAGTAGCAGTAATAACAACACCAATAGCAGTATCAGCCACATTAACTACTCTGAGATCGTTTGCGGTTTTAAATCGTGTATCTGACAACAAACCTCTTCCCGCAAGGCTTGGGCGAGGGACCGGCCTTCCTCTACAAAGTCACAGTATGTGACGTCATCAGGATCCACCGTGGACAAGGTCGACAGCCAGTCTTCTTCAACCAACCCGACAAATCCTAACTGAATGAAAAAGTTAAATTAAGCAAAAACCTGGGCTCGATTATGAGAGAAATATCGTTGTTATAAAACAGCTGATCTCTGCTGGATATATATATATATATATATATATATATATATATATATATATATATATATATATATATATATATATATATATATATCTGTGAGTGTGTGTGTGTGTATGTGTATGTGTGTGTGTTTTACAAACATAAAGATGATTTTTTTTTCAAGTAGCTACCTTCTTTAATGATTACTGTTTTTTGTAGGGGACTGCGATACAAAGATCAACTAATCATTTATTCAACTATAGATAAGATCGAATCGCCGAAGTTGTTGGCCAAGAAACAAACAAATAAACAAACAACACAAAACAAAAATAACATAACAACAACCAAAACAAAAAAAAAACTAGAAGCTCATTCCGCTAGCGAAATGTTAAACACTTGACAAAAATTAAAACGCAAAAATACTTATTTCAATGGGTTATTTCTTGAATAATATATTGCAAACAACACAGCTTGAATACGTCTTATAAGCCGAGTAGTGTTTGGTTTTTGTTGGCTTAAGGTTTTATTGACTGAACAGGGATACGTCGTGTTATCTATTTACGCAGTGAGAGCTCGCACAAAGCTCAGCAACTGTGTTCTGTGATGTACGTTAAATGCTTCGCATTTACTTGCAAAAATACACTCTTTTAACATGGCGTTTTAACGAAGAAAACGAAATCGAAGACGAAAATAAAAAGTGACATGCACACGTTCAGATCAAGCTCTTCATAAGTCCCAAGTTTCATGGTCCTAGGGCTCATAGTGTCAGAGGAGAAGACACAAAAAATCGGAAAAAGTGTCAAGAAGAAAAAAAAGGACGAATTTTGCTCGCACAAATTCATATAACTCCTGCAAGCCAATATGGAATGCCGTTTTCACATTTATTAGGGAATTATTGATATCAAGAATTAATTTTTGATCTCAAAAATAGAATTTTTGAAATCAAGTATTCATTTTTGCTATCTGTAATTGTGTTTTTGATATCTCTAAATGTATTCTTGATCTCAAAAAAATAATTTTTGATATCAATAAATATTTAAAGATACCAAGAAATATTTATTGATGTCAAAAATGATTTAATTATATCTAAAATTGATTTTTTTTGAGATCAAAAATTCAATTCCTGATAGCAAAAATGAAATATTTGATAGCAAAATATGAATTTTGAGCTCAATAATTGATTTTCTATATATTGATATCAAGAATTTATTTCAGATATCATTATTTCAGACTGATACTTTTTTAATTTGTATTTTGAAATCTGTAAACGATTTTTTTATCTCAAAAACCGATTCTTGATATCAAAATAGCAGTTTTTTTTTAAATAAAAAATTTAGAAACACGCATCTGTAAATAAATAATGGCTGTGCTTGTATGCAGAATCTTTATTTTAATTTTTTCTGCACAAAAAAGAAACAATTCTTGAGATCAAAAATTGTGTTGTTATTATTGATCTCACTCAATAATTCAAATTTTCATCTCCAAAATTTAATTGACGATTCGTTATATTTTATGTCAATGTGTGTCTCCCGTAAGATTTTTAGGTTTGTAAAATTGATTTTTTGATCTCAAAAATAAATTTTTGCCATCTAAAATTCAATTATTGATAGCAAAATATAAATTAGTGAGATCTAAATTGATTTATTGATATCTCTAAATATATTTTGATATCAAAAATAAGCATTAAATGTTAAAATGGCATTCCATAAGCCAAAGGCTTGTCAAGTGTTAATAAACAAACATATAATAACAGTAATTCATATAGCTCAAGTCCCTCCATCTGTGCCTCGTTCTCTTCCCACATAAGGCGCAACATCACTGTTTTTACGACAATACAGAAACGTCGATACCCATTAACCTTTCTGTAGTCACAAGCAATTCAATTTAATTTTTTGCACGCTATTGAATGAACAACCAAGCTAAGCTTCTGCCGTATGTTGTTGTACTCTCAATAAGATGGCAGAAAAAAAAGCGAATTAACTTGGGAACTACATTGCAAAAAACGACGATACACAGCAATTGCATACACACAGTATTAAGCATGCAACCTGTTCCCAAGAGCTATTTTAAAGATGATACTTGACACATATTCCTTGTTTAAAAATGCAGTACTTTTGATAACAACTTATTTACATTGTGGGTTGGCCTATTTTCTCACAACTATGACTCTCATTTCACAACTATGAACGGGAGAAGGATCTTTTTGTTATCTTTGTTGTGATCCCTAACTTCTACGTAACTTCACAATTGCAATTTTTTTAGATATTATCCTAACTATATTATTGCCTTTTTATTTAACCAAAAACAACCCCCTAACTTTGGGAACTTTGACCCAGCGCCTTTGCGGCAAAAGACATTGGGCTTACTGGCTGACACCGCGTGTATTGCTATCCCTGCTTACTCTTAAAAACAGTGACTAACATCCTCAGTGCTGGGTTTTTAAAAAGCCCATTTTAATCAATTCGTCAATGTCATAGCGGGCAGTTATTGGAACAGCTTGCGTTCCATATGCCTGGTGCTTCATGAAGAAAGCAAGAACATCTATACCGGAAACTCGAAAAGCCTTTCATCACGTGCGAGGTATTACTGGGCGGACCTAGCGTTTCCTTACCCGTAAACTGCGAGGTATTCCGGGGCGGGTCTAGCGTTTCCTCACTCGTAAACTCCGATCGAGGTATTTCGGGGCGGGCCTAGCGTTTCTTCACCCGTAAACTCCGATCGAGGTATTCCTGGGCGGACCTAGCGTTTTCTCAACAACAAACTGCGAGGTATTCCTGGGCGGACATAGCGTTTTCTCACCCGTAAACTCCGATCGAGGTATTCCTGGCCGGGCATAGCCTTTTTCCATTTGAGGTCACAGTTCGCGAGGACCATGCAGTCCCTTATTTTTCTCGACACAACCCTCTTTTATTCTCCTGTGAAATGACATCTTTTCCCGCTAAAACTGCCATGTTTTGTACTCGAAGAAAACTATCACGAAGTGGAATAAATAAACTGCGCCTTGGAAAAAATTACTAGTAGCACTTTTCCACGGACAACACCAACCCCGTATTGTTGAGCTGTGGGAGGGAGGGGGGGGGACTTCTCTTTTTAACGGGGTTTTCAAAAACTACTCTATCACCGTAAAGTAGTGCTCAAACACCGATCCACACTCACCTTTCTACCTTGCCATTCAATTAGATGCGACGTTTTGCCTTCGGCTAACGGACGTCCATTTAGATTGTCGTAGACGTTACTTAGCAACCACGGAAATCTCGTCTCCTGTGAGAGTTTGACGATCTTGTCAACCCCGAAATCTGCAGTTTGCATATCAGTAGAATTTGTGCTTAATTTAAATTTAAATTAAAATCTCAAGTAGACTTGGTCAAATCACAGTATCTTTTTCTTAATGATTTAATTAATGGTGCGTGAAATGTTGTGTTTCTTATCAACTTTTTTTCATTAATTTGAAATTTGGTTTCACAAGTGTTCTCCAGGCAGTGATGAGGTATTTTTCCATAACAAAAAGGAAAATTTCGCACTTTTTATGGCATTTTGGGGCTGATTATACTTGTCCTGATATAAATATACAACTCATTTACAAGCATTTAATTATTAATAAAATGTCAGGGCATTTCTCTGGGAAGCGCAGTAGGTGGTACAAGACTTGCTGTAGACGTATTAATATACCATCTGTGCTATATTAGGCTAGATTCTGCGATTTATTTTTTTAAATGTTGCACAAGAATTGATTTACCGAAGTCGTGGTTCCCGTACACGGCGAGGTGGACCCCGACTGCGTTCAGGACGGCGGCCATTTGTCGTCCTTTGAACAGCGAACTCACTAGTGGGCAATGGGAATGAAAAAATAAAGAACGTACAAGTCGTAGGAAGTCTTTGTGACAACAATGACAAGATATACGAAATGAAATAGATAGGACAAACAGCAGGCGTTGTCACCGAGAATGTGCGTGATTGATTGCATGATTGATTGGCTGCTTGAGTGACTGAATGTGTAGTTGACCGAGTGAGTGATTGAGTGGGAGAGTGAGCCCAGTAAACATTGCGATGTTGTACGACGATGGATGGACATCGCATTCGATCAACGGGATGTGGCTGCTTATGGAAGTCGAAACAACGTCTACCTTGCGATGTGGCATAGACGTCCATAATCCGACATCTAATCAACGTTGCGTAAAGGTTGAAAATGGAAGTCGAAACAATATCTATTTCCCGACGTTGGAAAGACGTCGGAAAGGCGACGGTGCACAGACCTACGGATACCACTGAGCGAGAGAGAGAGAGAGAGAGAGAGAGAGAGAGAGAGAGAGAGAGAGAGAGAGAGAGAGAGAGAGAGAGAGAGAGAGAGAGAGAGAGGGAGAATGAATTTATTCTCTTAGCTTATTGTGCATTTACCCAATCAGCAAACCAGTTTGTCTTTCGAGTGAGGGTTAGGGTTAGGATAATCGATAAACAATCACCGGGATTGACGAAGTCCAGAAAACCCCTTGTGGGAACCAAATAAAACGTTCATCGAAATTACTAGAGGCACTAAAATAATAATTATTGAGTCCAGCCAAATTGTGGGGGGGGGGGGGGGTGGCAGTGGGGGGGGGGGCCAGTGGCTATGGTACGAATTCTTACTTATTGATGGATTGAAAGCGTCGCCGCTGAAGAGTAGCAACGGGTTTAAGTGCTTCCGCTGTTTTATGGCTGTGGCAAACCTCGCCGCACCACCCACCGGCTCCTACCAACAGAACCTATGGGTTATTGGAACTGTTCAAGGCTTTATGATCAATATTGAGCAAATTCTATCAACACCAGAAAGCTCTCCGAGGAAGCTCCAAACGTTCCGAATGCTCAGGGATTTGGTAGGCCATGGGCCCTGCACGCGGTGTTTGGGTTCTATTCGGCTATGTCACGATGGTCTCAAGTTTATAGCTTCTGTGGAAACCATGGCACTTAAATCTAAAAACTACAGACACACACTGTTACTACCAGTCACGGTATTTAACCCAGTTCTTCTCTAAAAATGAAAAAAAAAATCAAAATGACACTTCAAAATTGGTTTGCTGAGGACAAGGGAGCATTGTTGTTTATATCCCCATCCGGGTTACTAAATCCAAAAATCAGATTGCTCATGAATATTAGAAATGGAATGGCGGTAATTATACCCAATAGTTTATATTAGTTGTTGTCATTGATTAACAGACTAACAACAACAAAATTAATTCAGATAATAATAAATATAGTAATAGTAATTATTAATAACACAGCATATGATCTTTTTTTAAATTTCGGATAAAAAGTATTGAGAGTGTTTTGAGACTGCATATTTTTCAGCCGTGAAGTATCCTTCGGAATTAAAAAATTGAAATCGATTTTTTATCTAAACTATAATTTGTGATATCTTAAATAAAAAATATAGCTCTCTTATAACATATTTAAAATAAATCATGGGTATCACAGAATGAGTTTTAGATATCCACAATTATTTAAAGATATGTAAAATTAGGCAATAAAAACTTGAAACGGCATTCCATACTTCCCGGCATTCATTTGATGAATAACACCAATCAATAAATCAATAAAAAAATGAATGAAATTGCTAGAAATAATACACGATAAGTACCTTTTCTCTGGCCTCGATGTTATATACATCATTAAAGTGTAATAATGTTATGGTTTTTCTTTCCTCCTGGTTTGTCTGTCCCATTCCTATTCCTCTTTCACTTTTTAACTTCTTATCTGAAAAAAAAAATCATATCATTTTTTGGTTGTTAATTCCCCCCATCCAAACACCTGTTGTGATAACATATGTTCTTGTATATTTCAGGGAAATACATTCAAGCTGGAACACAATGCCGAAAAAGTTAATGAGAACATTGCATGTCATTTGAAGGAAAAAGAAGATTTATGGATTGATTTTTATAAAACCGATATTTTATTTTATCTTCTTCCTTTTTTGTTTGCGACATTTTCCCCCTTTCTTTTTCCCTGTGTCTTTTTTTCCGTGTGTACTGTACCCGCCTGTCTTTATCCCAAAAGTGCGGTTTATGAATGCCAGGAATGGTGACGAGGGCAGTGGTCCGGTGTAACAGTGTATCTTGCACCCTGTACAGCTTCCCCTCCCCCTCCACGAGACTAAGCTATCCCCCCCTTTCCAACCTGGCATTTTTATCCCCTATTGTTATCACTTTCTAAAACACTCAAGAAAACGCTTCTTGGATAATGTGGATGTTATTTAGGATAATCATAGTGATCAAGAGTATCCACCGGGGCTCTCTAAAAATGCTAAAAAGGATATTAAGAGAAACACAAAGAACTTTCTGATCAAGGATGCCTTTTTATATTTTGATTGAATTATGTTGAGTTTAGTCAATAAAGTAGTTCAAGATAGTTTTATACAGTTTAATTGCGTCCATTTATTTACACGAACAAAAATGATTAAAATACATTCACAAGCAAAAGAGTTAGTGGAGGGGGGGGGGGGGATAGTATGGCTTCCCCCCGGGGGAAGCTGTACAGGGGGGGGGGGGGTAATGTAGCCTGTTACATCGGGCGTCAATGTTGACCAGAGGTTTCACAATTATATCACCACTGAATGCAACCCTTGTTAAGATATTTTTACACTTTTCATACAAAAAGAACATATCATTTTAGTCAATCAAATACGTAATTAATAATAACTAGAACGGCCAGTGCACACGATATACCGGTTGATATTGCACACTTTATTGAAACCGACCTGCTCAAGGCATAGATATACCAAATTTGAAGTCGAAATATTGTGAATGGTATCCCTTTGGTCGGGCAGACCCAATACGTGTAGGTCTATGAAGATTCAATTGTCATGTCGATAAGTGCAAAGCAATGCCCAAGCTGTAAACTATATAACTATTTTGACACATAACAGTGTAACTTAATATATGGTCTGAATGATGTGTTTGAGTCCACACTTTTTCAGTTAACAGATGTAACGCTCTTTGAGGAAAAAAACAACATGCAAATTTTGAATGATGTTGCCCTCAGAAGTTTCTTTTAAGTGTATTGATTGATGGACTTAATTCACTGGATTCTCTTCCCGTATATATCAACATAATGACGTTGTAAAGACGTCACAACAACGACATTTCTAAGACGTCATGGTCATCACTCCTCAGAACTACCCTTCCACCCCCTCCAGACTGTTAACAGTGAAAAGTTTCCTGAAGTAGGCCCAAAAAACTGGTGCTCCTGAATTGCTAAAACTTCACATTTCAGCGGCTGTCTCCCGAACCAGACATAACCATTTATGGTTGGTGTGGTTGGGAAATGTGGATCAGACTTTCATGGAAGAACACACTGGCTGAAAGGACAAGATTCAGAATGGATGAATGCTGAAAATTGTAGCTGAAACTTGACAACCATCTAATAGTTTACAGATGTTAACAGAATAATTGCTTTTAAAAAACTGTGCCTGAGTGATATACAGCAAAACGCAATAAAAGTTATTTTGTGTTGCTTGTTTTCTTTCTTACATGTTCTTAGACCCCCTGGAAAAAATCATAAACTGGAAGAAAAGCTCAGATGAACTAAACCTCAGACGAAACGCACCTGTGATGCTTCTTTTTTGGTTCATTAGGGAAGTCGAAATAACGTCCGTCTGTCGACGTTGGATAGACGCAGCTATTCGACGTCTAATCAACGTTTTGAAGAGGTTGCAACTAGAAGTCCAAATAACGTTGTAAAGACGCCGAGGGAACGAATTTTCTGGAAGAACCTTTTTCCAGTGATAATCAAAAGGGGTCGTGGTGATCCCTCTGTCTTCCACCCCCCCCCTCGCCCCCATCCCCACCCATAGCTCGTTTGGTAACGCAGAATATGAATGAAATGCATTTTAATATATATATATATATATATATATATATATATATATATATATATATATATATATATATATATATATATACATATATATATATATATATATATATATATATATATATAATATAATATAATATAATATTACATAATATAAAACTTCGCGTTTATTGCTGACGTCTAAAAGACGTCAAAACGACGTTGTGTAGATGTTTAATTATGTGCTTGTGACTGTTACGTCATAAAGTCACATAATTTGGTTGACTGACGTCGCGCTACTTTAAACAGACGTACTCTAGACGTGGCATTATTACTGGGGCCGCCAGACTCGTTGATTAAGTATGTATGTTTGTGTCACAAGTTTTGATGACAGGGACCTCGCAGCATCGAAAATATCTCTGTTGCTTCTGTAGAATCAGTAGAAATGCACAAATGCGATTCTGCAACGATTGGCTATATTGCAGCGAAAGTCAGCCGCCACCCTCCAAGTATAAACCGTTCAATGTTTCTTAACTTGGTTTGTAGAGACAAACATTCTAGACCATCACCCTACCCCACCCCCCGATTTGGGGGGGGGGAGCACTTGGTATCATATGCGCTACCATGTGGGTCCCAAAATAAAACGTGGAGAAATTTGGTCAAAAAGTTGGAGGGGGGGGGGGGTAATTTTCATTCAAGACTCCTTGTTCTTTCCGAACTTACCCCGCGTTTGTTTCAGAAGGGCGTGTTATTTCAAAATTGGTACTAAGCGATTAGTGGTCGTTTTAAAAAGTCATGGATACGCATGGTAATCAATTGATACCTCAATATCCCGCCCCCCTCCATCCCCGGGAAACCGCTGGCAAAAGCTTGAGTCAGTATGGAGGGTGGGTGCTGTTAAAAGAGCGTTAATTGTGACAATATAAAAATACAGAACAATATCAAGCAGTGCACTCACCTTAAACCCCAGTTATTTTTAGACAGTTCCTGGTTTAAGTATCCACACTGTTTACTCCAGAGTAAAGGGATTTGAGTATTCGAGAATCTATTTTATATGAAACTACCGTGTGATCATTGTGCAGCGATGTGAATATCGGAACATCTGTGTGAATCTATATCGTGGCGTTGTCTAAATACTCCAAAGCTATCTGAGGCAGTGAAATTGCATATCGGTGAAGTGTACTTGCTGTTTGCGGCGAGACAACTACAAACCCATAGTACTTTTACTTACTACAGTGGAACTTCAATGTAACGGTCCTGTTTATGTCGCCTGTGCGTCAAAACACCGATTGTTTGCAATGGCTTTTTTGTGTGCATTTACACAGAACGATACATACGATTGTTCCATTGATTAAACTGGAGAAGGAGAGGAGAGGGAGTAGTGCTGTCGGTGTGCTGGTCGGGCTTGGGTGCTGTTTGCGAATGAGGACCACGGTATACAGTGAGCCACCGGATGCAGGACCACTATAAAGTGAGGTCGCATTACGGTCGTGGTCTGATATGCGGGTTGATTCTAATTGTGGGAAACAACTAGAACGGAATTTTGCAAAATTTGCTCTCTGGTCCCGTTTCTGGGGTGTTCGAATGCTGTATTTTTTTTTTTGCCTATTTTGAACCTCACCGAACAGCTTCCCTGCTCCGTCCTAATTTTTTATTTAACTTTCTTAACTGTTTCACGACATGTTTAAGTCTATGAATAGCCCCCTGTTGACTACATCAATACCCGAGAGATTGATATGTATTTAAAAACTCTAAATGGACACTTAAGCCGCTGTGTGTATAAGTCTCAAACGAAAATCATATGTTTTGTTACTGCATAACTGATTCAGATATGCGGAATGTCAAGGTGTTAAATTTGTGACTGAAATAGCAGGGTAATGAAGTATTGCCGAAAGTCAGCAAATAGACCGTTTAATGTCAGATAAGGCCGCCTTAGTATAGGTAGTTATAGCCCTGTACGGTATCTATAGGGTCATACATAAGTCAACGCTCAGTATTACAATCAAATCAGCTACATAATCACATAAAAGATTAAGTCTTTTAACGGTTATTAATGCGAATAATTAATGTCATTTAATTACAATTATGAAATAAAAACTGAGTGAGGGGAGGAGTGAAGTAGGTCGCGGGGGTTTGACACCACACATAAACCGTTTTGAAAGAAAATTCTTTAAAACATTTTTTAATTTTGGACACTTGACTGATGCGGTCTTTTTGTTTTATGGTTTTCAGACTACACAAAGTTTGAGGAACTGGATTTGACTGGACATCGTGTCCACCCGCCCCCCTCGCGCCCCCCTCCTCCCCACCGGATACCTTGGTCCCCATATGAAAGTAAAATTATCCTGGGATATATCTTGACCCTCTGTTATTTTATTTCTCCCTACACTGAATCATGTACAACATCGTACAAAAGGAACAATTAAAGTAAAAATTCCAGCACCACAAGATTTCAGATTACAGCTGTATATTTCATAAACCCGAGTGTAATGTTCGTTTATATTTGAAAGGTACGCATTCAGCCATTTGCCTTCCTAAGTTATGTCAACGGTTTTAAAGCAGATCCCTGAACTTTGTTGGCAAGTCACTTACAAGTGGGGGTGGGGGGAGGGGGGAGGAGATATCCTAGAGAGGGCCAAGAGATTCTAGGATATTTGGCTCTGGGGATAGATATTCGGAGGCCAAGATATTCTAGGACACCGGGGTAGTCCTTTTTGGGAGGTTCTTCGTAATATGAAGCCAGCAAGAATTGTAGCTTGATAATATGTCCTTTATGTGTATCGCATGGGGTGGGCGGGGGGCCCAGTTTGTACATAAGTGGGAAGCATCAAGTATTCTAGTGCGTCAAGAGGAATATCCGGACAGTTTAAGTACCAATGCTAAAGTAAACAGAAGTGACGCACAAGTCACTTTTACGATTAAGTGTAAGTCAGTAGGTAGAAAAGGACAGTTCTACGCCACTTGACAGTTCTACGCCACTTGACAGTTCTACGCCACTTGACAGTTCTACGCCACTTGACAGTTCTGCGCCACTTGACAGTTCTGCGCCACTTGATGACGTCATACTGTCTGGAAGTGACGTCATCATGTCTGGACCGAAAGTGTTGTCTGGACCGGAAGTGTTGTCTGGACCGGAAGTCATGATAAGCGTTAGGATAGGCGCGGCCATGCATGAGGTCATAATGAGGTCATAATGAGGTCATACTGTCTGGAGCGAAAGTCTGGAGCGAAAGTTGCTTGATAGTGTTGGCCGAATCACTCATCATGAAGCCAACGCACTCCACCTGTCAATCAGTGTAACCATGGCAACAGACCCTAAAAAGCCATGACCCCCCCCCCCCTCGAAATTGTGATTTTTGCATATTTATCCGTTTCAGACGATTCTGAACATTTTTCATTTTTTTTCGGTCGACCACCCCCCCCCCCTCGAAATTGTGATTTTTGCATATTTATCCGTTTCAGACGATTCTGAACATTTTTCATTTTTTGGGTCGACCACCCCCCCCCTCGAAATTGTGATTTTTGCATATTTATCCGTTTCAGACGATTCTGAACATTTTTCATTTTTTGGGTCGACCACCCCCCCCCCCTCGAAATTGTGATTTTTGCATATTTATCCGTTTCAGACGATTCTGAACATTTTTCATTTTTTGGGTCGACCACCCCCCCCCCTCGAAATTGTGATTTTTGCATATTTATCCGTTTCAGACGATTCTGAACATTTTTCATTTTTTGGGTCGACCACCCCCCCCTCGAAATTGTGATTTTTGCATATTTATCCGTTTCAGACGATTCTGAACATTTTTCATTTTTTTGGGTCGACCACCCCCCCCCCCCCCGAAATTGTGATTTTTGCATATTTATCCGTTTCAGACGATTCTGAACATTTTTCATTTTTTTGGGTCGACCACCCCCCCCCCTCGAAATTGTGATTTTTGCATATTTATCCGTTTCAGACGATTCTGAACATTTTTCATTTTTTCGGTCGACCACCCCCCCCCTCGAAATTGTGATTTTTGCATATTTATCCGTTTCAGACGATTCTGAACATTTTTCATTTTTTGGGTCGACCACCCCCCCCCCTCGAAATTGTGATTTTTGCATATTTATCCGTTTCAGACGATTCTGAACATTTTTCATTTTTTGGGTCGACCACCCCCCCCCCTCGAAATTGTGATTTTTGCATATTTATCCGTTTCAGACGATTCTGAACATTTTTCATTTTTTTGGGTCGACCACCCCCCCCCCCCCCGAAATTGTGATTTTTGCATATTTATCCGTTTCAGACGATTCTGAACATTTTTCATTTTTTTGGGTCGACCACCCCCCCCCCCCTCGAAATTGTGATTTTTGCATATTTATCCGTTTCAGACGATTCTGAACATTTTTCATTTTTTCGGTCGACCACCCCCCCCCCCCTCGAAATTGTGATTTTTGCATATTTATCCGTTTCAGACGATTCTGAACATTTTTCATTTTTTCGGTCGACCACCCCCCCCCCTCGAAATTGTGATTTTTGCATATTTATCCGTTTCAGACGATTCTGAACATTTTTCATTTTTTGGGTCGACCACCCCCCCCCTCGAAATTGTGATTTTTGCATATTTATCCGTTTCAGACGATTCTGAACTCAGCAGTACAACTGTAAGTGAGACATTCATATACATAAGTAAAATTCTGCTGAGTCAGCAATTTTTGAACAAAGTTACACACCATATTTTGATTACATGGAAGTAGTATAAAAGCATGAGTGAAACATGTCAACTAGTCAACTAGTAATACATTGTGTGACGAGAAAAGACTTCACAATGTCAGCATTACTTCTTGACAGATGTATGACTATGGACGACGTCTTCAAAGTGAATTATACTAACTATGTGTTTTCAAAGCTTCCTACTTTTGAATGGGATTGGATGCAGCAAGTGAAGAATTTACATCTGCATTGGGAAGCTGTCGGAAAGACTATTCCAAGTGATTTCATCGACTCGTTTCTACGTGACTGTGAAGATCTACATATACTATCAACTTATAACATTGATTTAACATTTATCATATCAACTTATGACATTGATTCAGCATTTATCAACGCGAATACAATTTGGGCAGTTGAGCTCATGTTAGTTGTAGCTGCAAGAATCATTTTACTTTATGATGATGATGTTCCATTGACGACGAATGTATCAGACCTTGTTCGATTCAACCATGGACGAGTTGAAGTGAATTCAAACGTTTGCAAGAAGTTTGAAAAGCTTGACTCAGCAACCAGTTTGGTATAAAAGGGAGTGAACTCAGCAGAGTGGAGTCATTTCTCAGCAGACAGTTGGAGGGAGTGGATCATCAATACATTGTTGCAGCCATGGAGAACAAGACAAGCAACGCAGCGCAGCGCAGCAGCAGCTTTAAAATTAGTGCTAACTTAACCATTACTGTGGAGCATGGAGAATATGGGCCATTTCTACGCATCACACGTGGAGAGAGATGGTGTGCTTATTCACCATCTTTGTGGAAGATTGTGTGCCAGAGCTTGAAAAATTTACGCGACATTGGCTTCAAACTGTACTTAACGCAAACGAAGTGGCTTGAAGTCATTTCATACTTGGATATGCGTTATGTGAGTTTTGTGCGCACGTCACGGTTTGAAGGGAAAGAATACACACATCACATCAACATGAATGATGGTGAATGGGAGACACTGCTTCAGGAGATGGACAACATCAACTCAGCCCTATCACCATGTGAGGAATGTCATGACAAGAAAACAATCATCAAGCTGCAAAAGGATGGTCGGATGAAGGTGTCAAAGCTATCCAAGAAAAGGCTGGCTGAAGTTCAGTTGGAGAACATGAACGTACAAAATCAACTTGGACTTACCTGCAACTATTGCGGTGCTTGTGGATATATGGAGGATTATCAGTGCCACTGCCACAAGTATAATTGCAAGTTGTGTGAACCAAACAACTTCTGCGGCAAGTGTGGAGTACTTAAAGTCTGTGAAGCAAAGTAGAAGTCAGAACTTACTCAATTTCACGATGGATGAGTTGAAGTGAATTCAAAACTTTGCAAAATGTTTGGGTATATAGTTGGACATAAAAGGTAGTGAAGTTATCATTGTGTAACCATGGAGAAGAAGACAAGCAGCTTTAAAATTAGTGAAAACGTAACCATTACTGTGCAGCATGGAAAATTTGGACAATTTCTACGAATCAAACGTGGAGGGCATTGGGTTGCTTTATCACCATGTTCGTGGAAGTGTATATGTGAGAAATTTAGAAATTTATACACCATTGGCTTCAAAGTATACTTAACACAAACGAAGTGGCTGGAAGTCATTCCAATCTTGGACAAGCGCTATATAACTTTTGCACATACAACACTACTTCACGGGCAAGGATACAAGAAGTACATCAACATGGATGATGGTGAATGGGAGACATTGCTTCAGGAGATGGATAACATTAACTCAGTCTTGTTACCATGTACGGAATGTCATACCATAAATCCTATCAAGCTGCGAAAGGATGGTCGGATGAAGGTGTCAAAGCTATCCAAGAAAAGGCTGGCTGAAGTTCAGTTGGAGAACATGAACGTACAAAATCAACTTGGACTTACCTGCGAGTATTGTGGTGCTTGTGGATATGTGGAAGATTATCATTGCCACTGCCACAAGTATAATTGCAAGTTGTGTGAACCAAACAACTTCTGCGGCAAGTGTGGAGTACTTAAAGTCAGTGAAGCAAAGTAAAAAGCTCACAAGACACACTGAATCAAGATGGACGCATGTTTTAAAAATGCTTATATTGACTTGATGATTGCTAAACTTGCTTGCTGTAGCACTCCAGACTATCAACTTTATCATTTGGATGCTTTTTGGGATGTTGTACATCATAGTCTTGATGTGATTGAACTGCATTCAAGATTTCTTGGAGAATGTCATAAAATTGGAATAGAAGAAGATCCTGACTTTGACTTTGATTCTGCACTTTATTCTGCTCGTACTGATGTTGAAGTATATTTCACCGTAGTGGATCATTTGAGAGATTGTTGTAAAGAAGAAGAGGAAACCGAGCAGCTTTATCAGGTAAGAGAACCTTTTAATCATCTTTGTAACAACATAGTGAATTGATAACAATGTTTTTCTTACTAGCAAATTTAGTTTTATGTGAGTGGTTTCAACGTAAACAAAGAAAGAACATGATAGAAGAGGCAGCAAATATATTAAAAGATATATTATTACAGGAAGAAACCGACATGTCAGAATAAAACAACAGAAACAAAGTCAACATGGAGAATCTTGTTGTGTGAGACTTGATGTGCAGACGTGTGAACATGGAGAAGTGTGTTAAGTGAACAGCAACTGGAAAAAAAAAACTTGCTGAACTTGACAGACTTGCATTGCCGGAGCAGCATAACCTGACAGACTTGTGCTACATTGCCGGAGCAGCATAACTTGCTAAACCTGACAGACTTGTGCTGCATTGATTCAAGACTCACAAGACTGCATAATGGCGGACATGACACTGAGACAATATATTGTGCAAAAAGCTTATTGTGAAGAAATGTTATCCGCTGTAAAAAAGTTTGCCTATTTAGTCTGTCCTGCTTGTCAACATGAAGAGTGTTCAGAACATACTTGTCATACTGCATGTGTTTATACATATTGGAATGAAGCTAAATATTACATTCATTTAGATAAAGTGTTAGATAATGCAAATCAACGTTGTGAGAAATATGGTGTAGATGCTATTACATTGGATGAACTCAGTCATTGGTTAATGTTCATTGAAGACCAATGGTCTCCAGTGATTCATACCATTGTATCCATACTTGATCTGTAAATATATGTTAGTTATAAATACATGTTAGTTATAAATACATGTTAGTTAAGTTACTATGTTAGTTAAGTGATGTTGGTTGAGTTATAAAATAAAAGCTGTTCTGTTGAGAAGGTGGTTTTCATTCATCATGTCGACGTGGAAAGACTACTTGACCAATATTTACTTCAAACCTGGACAGCCTGGAACATTTGCTGGTCCTTACAAACTGTATCACATCTTACGAAAACATAATCAACCAGTCACACATTCACAAGTGAAGAAATGGCTACAGGATCAAGATGCTTTCAGTTTACTCCAACCTGTCAAATACAGGTTCAAAAGACAACGTGTCATTACACGTGGTATTGATGACATGTGGGATATTGATTTGGCTGATATGGGAAACATAGCTCCCTATAATGATGACATACGCTTTTTACTCATTGTCATTGATGTGTTTTCCAAATATGTCTGGGTACAGCCAATACCTAATAAATCACATACCAGCGTCATACAAGCTTTCCAAAAGATTTTTCATGACACACGACGAAGACCGCGAACTCTAAGGTCTGATAAAGGAACAGAATTTAAAAACAGATGGGTAAAAGCATTTTTGAAGAAAGAAGGCATTCATGCTTATACCACAAAGAATGAAACCAAAGCCAACTTTGCTGAAAGAGTCATTCGTACTCTGAAGGGAATGATGTATCGGTATTTTCTACATAATCAAACTTACCGTTACTTAGACATTCTTCCAGACTTGGTGTACAATTACAACCATAGACCTCATGGTTCTCTTCCTAATAAATATGCTCCAGCCGAGATTCGTAAAGACAACGAATCAAAAGTGTGGAAGTATATGTATGTCGACAAACTGAAATTGAAACCGAAGAAGAAGAAGAAGTACCAATTTAACATTGGCGATCATGTTCGCATTTCCCACATTAAATATGTGTTTCAACGCGATTATCACATCAAATGGACGCAAGAAGTCTTCATTGTCACACATCGTTGTAAGAAGCAAGGAATACATTTGTATCGTGTGAAAGACTTTTTAGACGAAGATATTGATGGTCATTTCTATGAAGAAGAACTGCAGAAAGTAACCAAAGATATTGAATCTATTTATAGAATTGAAAAAGTCTTGAAAACACGTAAAAGACGAGGAGGTGTGAAAGAATTATTTGTCAAGTGGTTAGGTTGGCCAAACAAGTTTAACAGTTGGGTGAAAGAAACAGACATTCAACAATGAAGCATCCATTTACATGTTTGGTCTCTGGACCTACAGGCAGTGGCAAAACGTCTCTGGTGAAGGAAATTCTAGAACAAAAATTGATTCAACCCTCTCCAAAAAGCATTTTATGGCTTTATGCAGCAGATCAGCCTTTGTACAAGGGAATGAAAGGCGTGGAATTTTACCAAGGCATTCCAGATGACATTGAAGAGCGTTTTAACCCGAAAAAACCAAACTTACTTATCATTGATGACTTAATGACCAAATGTCATATTGGTGAGCGTATGACACGTCTCTTTAGTGTTAGCAGCAGTCATCAAAATCTAAGCATTATTTTTATTGTGCATAATTTATTCCATCATGGGAAAGAGATGCGAAATATTAGTTTGAATACACATTATATCATTCTGTTTAAAAATCCGAGAGATAGTCAACAAATTAGTACATTGGCGCGGCAAATGTATCCTGGAAGATCTCAATTTCTCATAGAAGCCTATCAAGATGCTACTAGCAAACCTCATGGTTATTTATTCATTGATTTAAAACCAAAGACAAATGATCAACTACGTATTCGTACAGGCATTTTACCAAAAGATACACATTATGTCTATATTGATAAAGCAGTGTATGAACAAGAACCAACTCATTTGACCATTCGCAGTCAAGATGTCTAAACGTATTCGAGCGAACCAGCCGTTTCTTCATTTGCTTGCACGCAGTGGGCCTAAACGACGTAAATCCTTGCTACAGCAAGCTACAAAAGAGGAATTAACAAGCTTGTTTGAAATTTGTTTGAATATATTGCAAGGACATTTACCCTTAAGCTCAAAACGGTTTAAGGAATTTAAACGTGAACGTCATACGCTTCGTACTCTAGCAGATAAGAAGATATCCCTTCGACGAAAAAAGAAGTTGATTAATCAGAAAGGAGGATTCATTGGAGTTATTGCTAGATTGGCATTGCCCTTGTTAGCCAAACTACTGCTAAAATGAAACATACGATGAAAATGGTCCTCATTCCTGAATATGAATATAAAATGTTGCTAGAAAAGAAAAATGATATCAAAACGAAAGTGAATAAACTTTTACGTGGGAAACGAACACGTGAAAAGGCTATAGAAATATCTCAACTTCTTGGTCGTCATTTACGAACAAGTCAGTCTAGGCAGCAAAAGCCCTCATCATCATCATCACCACCTGAAAAGCCAGAAAAGTTATTTTTAAGTCATTTTCAATCTATCTATCATGGAAAAGTACTACAACTTTTAGCCGAACTGAAGAAATATGGTGTTAAATGGACAGAGAAGAATGAACTTGTGTTGAAAACGGGCGATATTATCACAAATTCCAACATGGTTGATTTGATGAAAGAAGCATTGGTGGCGACAAGAAGAAAAGAACGAGCCATACCACATGGTTGGCATCCGTTTATCCAGGAAATTGTTGATGCGAATATTCCAAAAACAATGTTTAGTAAAAAGACCACTCGTGACGACATTACAACAGAAATGAAACAACGTCAACAAAGACAGTTTCCTGAAGGATGGGAAAATTTTTAATATGGTTGAAAGAGCTATGTTGTTGTCAGGAAGATAAACCAACTATTCCTGTAAAAATAAGATGTACAAGCGCGTGTTGTGAAGGAGAAATAAAAGACCATGTGAATGAGGATGAGATTTGGCATACTTGGTTGAATGGCGCGCGCTATCGTGAAGTATATAGACAACGTCAACGCACCTATACCATTTAGTTCCCATCATGGAGTCGACAAGCTTTTACATCACTTTGCCTAGCAATGCGAGTATGACCTATTATCCCAACAACAAGGCTTCGAATTATCAAATTCGTATGCCTCGAACCATCTATCTGAATGGAAAATATGAAGTGGCTTTAGCTGAAATTCAATATCCACATACATGGACAACGATGAGACAGGGCATGGACTACTCTATTCAGTATCGACAAGAACTATTCGATGATCCTATTCTTAGCACTCTCGATATTCCTTATGGGTACTATAGAACCATACAAGAACTATGTGAGGCAGTCAATGAAGAAGCGACTAATGCTCTGAAACTTACAGAAGCTATTCGAATAAAGTATGATAAGATTAGACGACGTGTGTTTCTATTTCTCGATTATGGTTATGAAGTGTCCTTTTCCGCTGGATTAGCTGAGATTTTAGGATTTATCCCAGATCACTGGTATACTGAAACATGTACAGCTGACCATAAAGCGGCTGTGAAACAGGGGTTTTATACACTGTATGTGTATTGTAGCATTTGTGAACCACAAGTTGTTGGTGATTATTATGTTCCGTTACTACGTTCTGTTGGCATACAAGGCCATGATGGCGATATTATCATGAAAACGTATGGCGAACCGCATTATGTTCCTGTAAACACATCCAAATTTGACATGATAGAAATGAATATTAAGGACGACACAGGCCACAATGTTCCATTTCAAACTGGAAAGGTGATCTGTAAACTTCATTTTCAACCAAAAGCAATATGAAAGCTTATACACGCGATCCGTCTGCATATCGCAACCATTTTCTTCGTCAAGTGGGCGGGGAATTACCAGGATTCAAAGGAGCGCGAATCCAATATGGCGATGGTATTGGTTCAATACTGGGATCATTGGCTCGCAAAGCTATTCCACTACTTAAGGCTGGGGCTAAGATCGTTGCGCCACATCTTAAGAAGGCTGCAAAGAATGTCGCGAAAGATGTGACGGGCCGAGTAGCAGAACGTGTGTTTGGTGAACGTGTGTTTGGAGAACAAAAGCGTGTGCAACCGACGAAACGTGCCAGAAGACGAAAAACAGCCAGACGGATAACATCAAAATATCGCAAAGATATCTTTTGAAATCATGTCTCTCATTCATAATCATTCGTGTGAATGTAGTCTTTCTCCATTGGAATGGTTTCACGTACCACCGACGCAAACTGCTGTAGAGAAAAGTTATAATGTTGACTATCAACCACTTACAAGCATTAGAGAAGGCGCTCCAATAGAATTCTACATTCCTGCGAGTACAGAAGAATATCTAGATTTAAAGAACAGCAAACTTCATATTGTATGTCGCATTCTAAAGGCTGATGGAACAGAGTGTGGCGCAGATGATAATGTCTCTTGCATCAATGATGTGTTTAATGGGTTATGGTCTAATATTGAATTGTTTCTGAATGATCGTTTGGTTTCGCATAGCAACAATACTCATGGTTATACCAGCATTATCTCTCATCTCATCCATGATTCGGAAGAAAGTCTGCATTCTGAGCGCTCTATGCGTCTCATGTACAAGGATACTGCTGGGTCAATGAATAGTCATGAGGTGAAAAGACCTAATCATGAACAATATGTATCCGGGTTTCATGTCAATGCCGACGGTGGTGACTTGGCTGAGCAAGGCAATAATGGCTTACATCATCGTTATTTGCATACACGTCTTAGCCGTGATGTTATGCTCACAGGTGGTTTAAGGATAGATTTGTTTGAGCAGGATCGTTATCTTCCGAATGGCATCAGTTTGAAGTTGCGTTTCCATAGACAAAAAGATGACTATGTATTGATGGCTGCAAATAATACCTATAAAGTAGAAGTGAAAGAGGCATTTTTAACCATTCGCAAAGTGAGGGTGAGTCCAGGTATTCAGTTAGGACATACAGATGCATTGATGAAAAGTCCTGCCAAGATCATCATCACTAGAAAAGAATGTAAAGTCTTGGCTATTCCAGCAGGATTTCAGTCTTTTGTGAAAGATAACATCTTTTTGGGTCAATTACCAAATCGTATTGTTATTGGTCTGGTTCATAATGAAGCTTTTGGTGGATCAGTATTGAGGAATCCATATGATTTCAAACATTTTGATCTGGACTATATGCAACTGTACACGGATGGTGAACCAGTTCTATCCAAACCTCTCAAGCTTGACATTACACAGAACAAATACCTGAACGCTTTTGAAACGCTTTACAAATTGTTTGATCGGTTGAATGGTGAGAAAAGTTCCATTATAAAACGGGAAGATTGGCCTAGAGGTTATGCTTTATTTTCGTTTGACTTAACACCGGATTATGATGGTGATGATCATTTCCCCCTGATCAAGCATGGGAATTTGCGGTTAGAAATGAACTTTGCTACGGCTTTGCAACCTACCATCAATGTCATTGTCTATGCTGAATTTGACAACATTATTGAGATCAGTGCCAATCGCAGCATTCAATTCGACTACCAGTCATGAACACGAAGCAGATTGATGCCATATTGAGTCATGATGTCATGACCAAAGACTTGTTTCAAGGCGTGTTTGCCATGGACCAGTTACCATCTTTACAACGCGGCGCCTATGTGATCAACACAGACGATCAAGATGAACCAGGAGAACATTGGGTGGCAGTGTATTATGATAAAGACCCTGCAGAATATTTTGACTCTTATGGACTGTTCCCTCTCGATGATCGTTTAGATATGTTTTTAAGAAATGACTATATGTATAATTCTATCTCATTACAAACGCCAATATCATCGTCATGTGGTTTTTATTGTGTATATTATATATTACATAGAGCTCGAGGTCAGAGTATGTTTGATATTGTGAATATATTAAAAAGAAAGGATGGCGATTTTATTGTAAAGGATTTTGTATATAGACATTATAAACCATTGTTTTATTAATGTTGTTGTTTTATTAATGTTGTTGTTTTTATTAATGTTGTTGTTTTATTAATGTTGTTATTGTAGTAGTTAAGTTGTAGTTAAGTTGTTGTTGTTATATTAGTTAAGTTGTTGTTGTTAAATAAAACAAACCAAGTTTCAAACAACTGTCTTGTTTATTGTGTTCTATTTACAAAGTTTACAAACACTATTTACAAACTCTTAACTACAAACGCTATTTACACTATTTACAAATTCTTAACTACAAATTCTATTTACACTATTTACAAACTTTTATTTACAAATTCTATTTACAAAGTTATCAAGCACTATTTACAAATTCTTAACTACAAAGTCTATTTACACTATTTACAAAGTCTATTTACAATCACATTCATTTTTCAATACATTCATCAATGCATGCCATTCATTAGAATCTAAATTGATATAGGTATCATAGACATTACATCCGTGTTTGTAAATGCTATGAAAGCTCACATAACGCACATCACCAAACTTTATCACTTTCACAGTTACATGTTCAGACAGTTTCAGTTCATATTCATCTTCTAAGTCCATCACGCGCATAGGTTGTGGCAGCTCAATGGATTTGGTACCCCGCATAAGTTGTATTCCTTCCTCTTTAAATTCAAGCGTCAGGTTCTTTCCAATCCAATGCTTGTAACAGCGCGTTCCATTCCACTGTGCTGAGGGTGATGATGTCGCAGTCTTCTGTAAGCTCGTCATATTGGCGAAATTGTACAAACACGTCTAGACCGTTCTCAGTCACACGCACTTCTAATTCATTTGAGACTGCTAGGAGAAAGCCGGGTATTCTCAACTTGTCTAGATAATCCTTCAACACGGATTGGTCATCAAGCGATAGGACGAGATACTGTCCAAAATGTCGTAGCACAATATCATCACATAAGTTTCTCATGTATGAGAATCCATATGTCATGGGTTCATAATCCAACACATAGTCTTCCATCTCGTTCATGTATTTTATACTCGGATGATGTCGAACAGTGGATGTTGTATCGCTTCTAGGAATCGTAAGATTGCGCGCCAGTTCTTGATATCAAAGAAGATCAACTGTGCATAGGGTGTATCTGGCACAACTCCCTTATAATCCTTTGGATAATCCTGTAAAAGATTTCTACAGAATGTCACACGTATCTTAGAATCATATTCAGCCACCGTCACTTCCAGTTTATTTTCAAGTCTGCGTTTAAACCCAGGTTCAAGCGGTATGTTTTTAAAGTCTTTCCACACTTCAGGTTTAAACCGATAAGCAGAACATCTCCGAGAACCCATCATCACTTCATTCCTCTCATTAACTTTAAGGTAAACACCATCGTCCAACATGAGTGCATTCATGATTGTTACCTTGTTATGACTTGTCGTCTTGTCTGCGAAGCCTTTTATCCACTTCTTTCACCTGCTTCTTCATCATTTTCCATTCAGGTATTGTCAGCAAAATTCCCTTTTTTGTTGGACGGTTTTTTCCAGTCCCCTCATCTCTGAGGTATTTGCGAATGTTTATCACACCTTCATTACTTTGTTTCATAATCTTGATATACTTTCCATTGCCTAGAGAAAGCATTCCATCCCACGACTGTGGTGTTGGTGCTATCTCCACTTTTAATTTCTTGATGGTAGTATCAGGATGTTTCACATTCATGTCTTTCACTGTATCAGCAAGAGTATCCATATCCGTTGTTGCAGATCTTTTCATGTTGACGCTTCAGTGTTCACACCTCAACTAACTCTAAAGTTGAAGTGTCTCCCCCTTATATACTGTAATGTCCATGCGCCAAAGTGGAATAGCCATCACTCATCACATATCGCTTGTCATCAAAAGGAGAGAGAGCCACTTTCCTCAACTTCTCCGAGAAAATCTGGTGGTCATGACTTCGAATGATGTGTCCTGTAGTCATCGTTTGCGTTTGGTTGAACAAACTGTCTCTATACTGCTGATGTTTCATCCGTCTTTGACACGCGCGAGTGATGCCTTTGGCCGTACGTTTTTCTTTCCCACCATACATCATACTATACATTTTCGGCCGAAGTCCAACAAACTCTTCAATGGGAATGCCCGCCGTCTCATCTTTCATTTTCCCAAGCACTTTCTTGTTCACGTTGGAATGCAGGAAATGATCTGGGGGATAGTCACTTGTGTCGAACAAGTCGGCATCTTCCTGCATGTCTTTGTAGATATCGTCCGTTTCTATGTCATAACATAGACTGCCGGTGTCGCTGAACAACAGTTTGGCTTTGGGATACTTGGTCATGATGTAGTTGTAATGAAAGTGGAACATGAGCACCTTGCTGAGGTCGAGAATGGTGAAACCAACTTGAATGGGTTTATCCAGAAGCAGATCCACTTTGCGCAAATGTACCGCGGTCAAATCTTCGTTGAAAATTCTAAATTTGTGGAAGGAAGGTTTGGCCACAAGTTTCTTGAACCGCTTTTCCTGGTGAACAAGTTCCACATTGATTCGCTTTCTCACATTTTCCATGGTTTTGCCAAACACCGAGTTGTTCATCAGTTTGAAAAAGTCTTTCTCAAACGGGTTCTTGGCCAACTTTCTCTTTTCCGTGTTTAAGGAGATGTATTTTGCCAACCATTTGCTCTGTGCAAACATGATGGCACGGTGCACCTTCGTGACTTTCAATCCCAGTGAGACATATTGCTGTAAATTTCTATAATGAAGCACATATTTCTTCTTGTCGCACAGGTTGGGAATGAGCTTTTCACTAGGTTTGCCTTTCATGTTTAGATCTTTCCGCAGCTTCTGACTATGTTTTGACAATTCTCCCACTTTCACACATTTCCGTTCTGGAGCCACTGGGTAGTGATTATGACGATCATGAATTGAATATGGGTATTCCAAATCCACTTCTAAAATGTATCCAATCTCGTCATCTTCATCCACAGCCATAAAGTCAATGGATTCTGGCTCGCTCACCCACATAAATCCACTTTCCGGCATGCTTTGCGACATGGCCCAGCCATACAAGTTGTTTGCATCCAGGTACGTCAAGTAGTTGGTTGGTTTCGTGGGATCGTAATCTGCTACGTAGGGGTTATTTGCTTTCGCATACTTGTGTGTGATGACAGATATTCCTCCCCGTAGACCTTGTTCAACCATTTGGTACATGTCAATGTCGTTGATCAATTCCAATTTCACCTTTGTCGCTTTCAACATGGCATCCCACGACAGTCCTGGCGCTGTATAGTAGTGAGCAGGATCCAATTCATACGTGTTGAGACATACGTGACGAAAGTTTTCAAACACGTCAGCCAGCAACAACACATCTGATTTCAGGTACAAGTCATGGTATTCACCAAATGTAGTACAGTGGAATGTCTCCCACACCTTCTGCGCATGCGCATAATCCTCATCGCTAATGTCTTCTTCACTGAGCAGACTGTTAAACTTGTCCTTGGACGGCAGTTGTGTTTCAGCAAACTTGGATGGCTCATCCACGTAATCATAAGGGTACACTCCCTTTCTCAACAGCAAATCTTGTTGGTCGCTATCGTGAATGTGTGACGTCATGTGATAAAAGTTCTCTTTCCCTTCTGCCGCCAGGTTGGAGACCAACTTCTGTAGAGAAGTACTCATGAACTGATAACTGTCTGTAAATTTCAGATTGCTCATGGTGAATGCAATATATTTCTCAACGGTGTTGGGAATGACTGTAATCCTTTCGTTTTTGAACTTTCCAATTTCTTCCATGATCAAATGGCTGTCATAGCCTCGTAAATTGTGGAAAAACACAGGAATGATGAAAGAATCTTCAACATTCTGCTGATCTTTTCGAAATCGAAATTGTAAATTGCATTCATTATGTGCAGCTCCGCGGTATTTGCCATTGATATGATCATGATCTCTCACACGATCTGCTCCTAGAGGCTCATGACAAATGTAGCAATCTGTTGCGTTCTTATAATGCTCTTCATCTTCATGAGTCATCACCATTTTCTTTTTCTGTTGTAGACCATGCACAATACGATCACGTTCATATACCATATGGTCTAAAAAGACTTTCACAGCATTATCGCCTCGATACAGGACTGGCGCACGTGTATCATACTGGCTGACAACCACATAGGCAAAGCTGTTTGGACGATGATGTTGATACTTGTCTCCTTCATGCTTTTTCGTGAAGCATTCAAAGTCTGCATAAATCACAAAGGGCGCTCGCTGTTGTTTGGCTACATTCTTGAACTTGATGAAGGGTTCCTTGGGGAATGATAAACGTTGTGCGCCATGCTTGCCACACACTTCACGATGCTCATCTAAAAGCTCTTGTCGCCTAAACCCGTGAAGACAGTTGAAACAATAAAAAGCAGCTCCATCATGTTTTGATCGATAAGCCATCAGTCTGCTGAAATTCTTGATGAGGCAGTAATGTCTTGTCTTGTCATTGCTAATCAAAAGCAAGTTGATTTCTCTCGCACTGGTGTTTCGACTGAGTTGTATGGGAACAACGACATCATGTTCATATCCAAACACGTTAATGGACACATCATTCTCCTTTTCAAACTTTGGAATGTCTGTAATCGGGGTGGGAAATGTCATGCCTTCCACCTTCAATTCGTTCTCAAATGGTGTGTAATGACTCACGCGATATGGGTGTTGATGATAATGGTGAGGGTGAAGGTGAGCCAATACAGACCATAAGAAACACTTGTTGTCTTTATTCTGAATGTTTAACACCGCCTTTGTAGTCTTCACTTTCTTCGGTAGTGGGATAAAACTGCTCGCTTCCAGTGGCGCTGACGTAGCTGTATGCACTTCAATGAATAATATGTTATCCAACACCCAACCAGAACCTTGTCGCTCATGTTCATCAAACCTGGTAAACAATTCTTTATAGGCTTCTGGCAAGTCCTTCTCAATATCCGCTGAATTGTATGCTGCATACGTTGGACTACTGATGAAGGCATTATCCACTTGTTCTACCATCACGCCTTCAACATTTGGTGTCATTTTCTTGAAGCGTGCATGTACCACAATGTACCATTTCATGCCACGGTTTAACGTCTCTAGCAAATGTCTCTTGATTCTATTCTCTTGTTGTCGCATTTCAAGTAGCAAATCCAATCCATCTTCAGGCTCAAACCGTCTTTCCTGTGCGTTTTCACCAAGACTCACTCTTCTGCCTCTGCCTACTTGTCCTGTCTCTTTCTTTCTTTGTTCTTCATGAGACACATTTTCCATCTCAACACATGCATGCGTCTCAAACGCAGCCAAAGATGGAAATATTTTAATACATTCACCGCAGAGGACTGGATCAGGTCTTTCAACATCATCTTGTAAGGTCTTTCGTCTCTTGGCTTCAATCTGCTCAACAAGCTCTTCACGAGCACGTTTCAACCTAGCTGGTTTACATCTATGTGTCACGAACACTTCCAGAGATGGAAATGTCACATCACAATCATGACAGTAGACTGTTGCCATCGTTGTTGCTTCTTCAACTGCTAGAACTGAAATGAAGTAAAATATACGTTTCACTCTTCCTTTTATACCACTTCAATGGTGTGTTAACTCAGCAGAATGTATCACTAGTTGATTAGTTGACATGTTTCACTCATGCTTTTATACTACTTCCATGTAATCAAAATATGGTGTGTAACTTGTTTCAAAAATTGTTCAAAATTGCTGACTCAGCAGAATTTTACTTGTGTATATGAATATCTCACTTACAGTTGTACAGGTATTATACAGCAGAGACATCTAGCGGTGAAGTTAAATGGTCTGCCAAATGGTATTCATCCGCGAAGAAGCACTGTAATGGTGAAATTTTCAGTCAACTATAACGAAAGTTATAACGAAAGTTATCACAATTTTAAGTTAAAATGACGGTAAAAATGCATACAGCCAGCTGCGCAAATAGCCTATGACTACTTTATAACAAAACTTTACATAAAACTGAATCAAATGGTGAAATTTTCATACAAATCGACCAAGTATAATGAAAGGTATTGTTTTACAAAGTTTCAATTAAGCAAATAACCAAAGTTTGTTTACAAAGTTTGTTTACAAAGTTTGTTTACAAAGTTTGTTTACAAAGTTTGTTTACAAATTTTTTTTATAAAGTTTGTTTACAAAGTTTGCTTACAAATTTTTGTTTATAAAGTTTGTTTACAAATTTTGTTTATAAAGTTTGTTTACAAATTTTGTTTATAAAGTTTGTTTACAAATTTTGTTTACAAAGTTTGTTTACAATTATATTTATAAAGTTTGTTTATAAAGTTTGTTTACAAATTTTGTTTATAAAGTTTGTTTACAAAGTTTGTTTACAAAGTTTGTTTACAAATTATATTTATAAAGTTTGTTTATAAAGTTTGTTTACAAAGTTTGTTTACAAATTTTGTTTACAAAGTTTGTTTACAAAGTTTGTTTATAAAGTTTGTTTACAAAGTTTGTTTACAAAGTTCACTTTTTATTTATAAAGTTTCAATAAACACTTACCGAAATAGTTGTCACTGGATGCCATCCCTTGATCTGATGTGATCCAATTGCTGTCTGTAACTTTTGCTTCCTTGCTCCACTCACCGAAATGACTGTCACTGCTGGATGCTCATCCCTTATATACCCCTCTGATGGAACTGAAGCTGACTTGACAGAATGTTGCTCGCCTAGGGGGGGGGGGGGGGTCGGTACATAGTATGTCCTGGGGGGGGGGGGGTCGGTACATAGTATGTCCTGAGGGGGGGGTGGTCGACCCAAAAAATGAAAAATGTTCAGAATCGTCTGAAACGGATAAATATGCAAAAATCACAATTTCGAGGGGGGGGGGGGGTGGTCGACCCAAAAAATGAAAAATGTTCAGAATCGTCTGAAACGGATAAATATGCAAAAATCACAATTTCGAGGGGGGGGGGGGGTGGTCGACCGAAAAAATGAAAAATGTTCAGAATCGTCTGAAACGGATAAATATGCAAAAATCACAATTTCGAGGGGGGGGGGGGGGGGGTCATGGCTTTTTAGGGTCTGTTGCCATGGTTACACTGATTGACAGGTGGAGTGCGTTGGCTTCATGATGAGTGATTCGGCCAACACTATCAAGCAACTTTCGCTCCAGACTTTCGCTCCAGACAGTATGACCTCATTATGACCTCATTATGACCTCATTATGACCTCATGCATGGCCGCGCCTATCCTAACGCTTATCATGACTTCCGGTCCAGACAACACTTCCGGTCCAGACAACACTTTCGGTCCAGACATGATGACGTCACTTCCAGACAGTATGACGTCATCAAGTGGCGCAGAACTGTCAAGTGGCGCAGAACTGTCAAGTGGCGTAGAACTGTCAAGTGGCGTATAACTGTCAAGTGGCGTAGAACTGTCAAGTGGCGTAGAACTGTCCTTTTCTACCTACTTAAGTCGCTGCGAATTACTCGTGAAGACTGTCCCACGCGACACATATTCATTACATTGTTCAGCTCACAACTATCCATCAGCGCCTTATGTGGATATCGTTAGGCGGCTATAGGGTGGGAGTGGGTGGGGGGGATGGGTCTAGCTCGCAAATCTTCCACTCCTACGTTGTAGAATATTGGGGTGAATAACAACAACAACAACAACAACAACACTAATAATAATAATAATAATAATAATAATAATAATAATAATAATAATAATAATAATAATAATAATAATAATAATAATAATAATGCTTTATTTTATTTATTTTTATCATATATTATGTAAATTTGGAACAATTGAACAGTCGTCACAGAAAAAACTTCGAACTTTCTCTGCAATTTGGCTTTATGTACACAATGGCAGGTAGAGCGTTCATTAACAGATAGAACGGGAGTTGGACCTTTGCAACAATCTTCTGCATTCTGCAAGAATTTATCTGAAAAAGCGAAATCCGCTATCTTGGATCAAAATGTATGTAACCTTCCGCAATATCTTAACTCCACATCCCAGCCCTCTCACCTGCTCTCCGTTCCCCCCCCCCCCCTCCGCCCCCTCCTCGCCCCATCCTAGGGGAGGGGTAGTGGGGGTATTAGGTAGCACATGTATTGCAAAGTGTGTCATGAAAATGCGGAAATATGGGAGCAGGTAATTTTAGAAGTAGATGTGGTCCGCGCGGAGTGCCAAATTAATTTTTAACAGCGTATTTAAACTGCTCCGTAATTAATTCCAAGCTGTAATGTCCACGCGTATGAATACACTGAGCTGTTACACGGCTCCCAAATGATGATCCGTGGTAAAGCTTAGAGCTATGTGCCAGGCCATCTGAGCAGTTGCTTTTCGAAAACTGATTTTTTTTTTGTCAAAGCGTTGTCACGCTACGTTATAACACAATGAGTGTTGCTTAGCAACCCGTCAACGTCCATTAGTGCTAATGTGAGTAAACACAAAGATCAACCATCTTTGTGCAAAAGTAGTCTTCACAGTTGTAAATTCCCAAGAATTGCTTCTCGCCGGAAACAAAAAAAAAACTCTCCTGCAGAACTACCTCCCCCCACCATCCCGACCACCAGTTTGGCAGCTGAAAAAAAAAGAACTTAAATTTGTGTAACACCTGGATCGTGGATGAGTGTGCCATAAAACAGCATAGTGCTTTGAATGATTATATGAGGGGGTTAGCAATAAGTGAAGCAGGTAATTCACAAAACCTCGCCGGAATCCCTGAAACATTTTAAAAGCATAGCCTCTCAAATGTACTGAATATACCCGCAGGAAGTTGAGTAAACAATTAGAGAAGTGCTAAAAACCAACACACAACATGCGCGCGTCATGAATTTAGCATAAACTTGTTACTAAAATAACAAGAGCAATCAGTAATTGCAATATACCCCGCCTTGGGTGTTGTTAGTAAGGCCGGTGCTTTACCTCGCACTTAAACTTAGTAGATAAAACAACCACACTATATTGTTGTTATACACACGAAATGAGAACCGAATCCGGCAAATATTTTAGAGTTATCGTCTAGAAAACATAGTACACATTGAGATCCGGATTTGGGGATTCTAAGTCCAAACACGGATCCAGATGGGCTTCGATCCCATCAAAACCCATAAAGGCACATCTATATACCTTGGCTGTCACGCATACAAATATGAACCGGATCCACTCACTAGTTTCGGAGACGATGTCTGGAAATCAAAGCACACGATGACATCCGGATTTTGGGATTCTAAGTCCAAATACAAATCCAGATGGACTTCGATCCGACCAAAACCCCCAAACGGCACATCTAGATATCCTGGCTGTTACGCATATCAAATATGAACCGGATCCGCTCACTAGTTTCGGAGATATCGCCTGGAAACCAAAGTACACATTGAGATCCGAATTCTGGGATTCTACGTCCAACTACAGATCCAGATGGGTTTCCATCTGATGAAAACCCCAAAGGCACATCTAGATATCTTGGTTGTTACGCACGACAAATATGAACCGTATCCGTTCACTAGTTTAGGAGATATTATCTGGAAACCAAAGCACACGATGACATCCGGATTTTGGGATTCTAAGTCCAAATACAAATCCAGATGAGCTTCGATCCGACCAAAACCTCCAAACGGCACATCTAGATATCATGGTTGTTAGGCATACCAAATATGAACTAGATCCGCCCACTAGTTTCAGAGATATCGTCTGGAAACCAACTGGCGACTGACGGACGGACGGACAGACGGACACCGTGCGTTTCTATATCCCCGCATCCGGCAGAACGGCGGGGGATAATAATGCATGCGAAGGATGGTGTCACCCGATGCAAGCATTGAAGCTGTTTAAAAACGCTCGCGAGATGTTAGACAATAAGATTTAAGTAATAGACCACTTGTCTTTATAAACCAGTCTTTACGCTAGGGATTCCGTTCTATATGGTTCGCTCAGAATATTGTGGAACTGTTTGAACAATAATTATACATCTGCTAAAAACCACAAAAATAATGAATAGGTTTTGTACAACTTGTGCCTCAAGATTTGTGATCTGTGTTTGGCTAATAGTTTTACACATTAAATGCAAAATTTTCCTTTTTTCTTGTTCATTGTCTGTTTATTTTTTTCACACTTGGAATAAACTTCAGTGTACCAACATTATAACCCAAATATGAACAAGGCAACCAGCAGACTTCTTTTGGCGGTTTCACATCAACTGACTAATGGCGGCATTCGTGATATTCTGACAATTGAATTGATGTCAAATCCAGCAGCCTCATTGAGCAATAATATTGTGCCTGAACCATGTCTGGAATAACAAATAACTGTCACGTGATGCGTGTCTTAGAGCTGGGCGTGATTGCTACACAGAAATGAGGCCTTAGATCTAGAAATTCTCAAATTCCTGAAAAGACTAAAAAAAAAAAAAAAAAAGACCTGCAAGGAGACCTGGCACAATATGGCGCCGATCCCCGAAACCATAACACACTTTTGTTAGAAATAATCCCATTGGTTTGGCAGCACACTAGAAAAATGTTGGCTCATGAATGAAAATAAAGCCCTTTAGATTTGCTTTGTTTGTTTGTTTGTTTGTTTTTTTTTAATTCATTCTCTCGGTCTTGGTTCTGGGTACATTGGATAGCTGCATGCCTAAGCCTGGTATAAAAAGTGTGAAAAAAAACTCAACAATCAATGGGTCGCCTGTGTCTTTTTTGTAGACCATTGATGGAGGTCGTTCTCCAAATATAGCCGTGCATTTTGACAAGGAAAATAATACTTATTTTAATGTTGATCCATCAAAAGTTAAAGCATTCGACTGTTGCAAAGAAAAGCAGTGCGACATTGTACCACCAAATAACTAGATACTAATTTTTAACAGACGGTACTCCACGATAGCTTCGGACAAAAATATCCCACTCCCGTAGGTATCCAGATTATTGAAGTTTGACTGTACAGCGGAACCTCTGAAATCGGACGACCATTAGGACCGGAAAAATGTGCTCTATTTCTGAGGTGGTCACATTTGGGAGGTTTGGTCATTTTGGGGGAAAATGTTGTGGGTTGACCATAGATTCAACTTTCATGTCCAAACACAAAGTAATATTCGTTTACAATAATATCTATTACTGATCTCAACTGATTAACAGTCTGTATGTTATAGACACACACGATTTTGCATACTTTTGCGACCATATTTAGCAAACGAGTCCATTGTATATAGCTTCAAAAATTATCCATGCTAGATTGTCTGAACTCCGAAAAAGTTTTGAACACCATGTTTCAAAGAATCAGCGGGGGCGGTAACAGCTGCTTAAGGATTACAGCGCGCAAGAAGTATCAGAGGGGAGGCAATGAGTTTGTGTATTATTGTCAGGTGCCATTGTTTAGACAATAGACAACAAAATAAAGCCCCTTTCTGGTTACACACTTGTTACCATAATCCCCAGCAACAATATCCAATAGGGCAGGCAACACACTTAGTGTTGTAAATAATGTGCCGCACAGATACAGTGATTTCCCCTGTGTCCAACAGTGGTCCGATCTCAAATATTTTGAGTGCTCGGGACCGAAAAAAGTGACCTGAAGTTGTCCGTTCCGAGGTGGTCCCAATTAGGAGTTTCCTTAACCATTGAAATCTATGGAGCGCATTCGGGACCGAAAAAAATGTGCTCCATTTCAGAGGTGGTCCCAATAGGGAGGTGGTCCCATGTCGAGGTTCCGCTGTATTTGTTTTTGCTGATTGTTGTTCATAAACAAGAAATGCACTGAGTGTCAGTACAATACTGTCAGTGCAGTAATGAGGGCCAATATATTGCCAATTATCGTAACTGTTATTTAGATCCAGGGAGGGTCACTCACGTATCAACTGGTTTCCATGCGTGTCCATGACTTTTTAAAATGATCCCTCAACGGTAGAGCAGTAAATTTGAAACAATGCCCCTTTTTAACCAAACGCGGAGAACAAGTACGAAGGAACTCACCCCCCGTCCCGCCCCACGCTCCCTTTTGTGGGAAACGCGAAGAACTGAATGAAAATTAGCGCACTTTTGAAACAAAATTTACACTAAGAGTGCCGCGTCCTGCCTCAGAATTACCCCCCTTTCTTCATGTGTTTTTGGACACACATGGTAACACACATGATACCAAGTGCCCCCCCCCCATCCTCACCTGGGATTTAGATAAACAAATCATGATTGCGTTAAAAATGCAATATTTCTCCGCGTAATTGCCCCTTCTTGTCAGTGTAACTTTCTTTGACGAAAACACTGAAAATAGACAATAACTCAAGTTTATAATTAACACTTGACAAGCCTTTGGCCTGCAAGAGTTATATGAAATTGTGCGAGCAAAATTCGTCCTTTTTTTTTTTCTTCTTGACACTTTTTCCGATTTTTTGTGTCTTCTTCTTCTCTGACACTATGGGCCCTACGACCATGAAACTTGGGACTTATGAAGAGCTTGATCTGAACATGTGCATGTCACTTTTTATTTTCGTCTTTGATTTCGTTTTCTTTGTTAAAACGCCATGTGAAAAGAGTGTATTTTTTGCAAGTTAATGCGTAGCATTTAAGCCACATCACACACAGTTGCTCAGTGAGCTTTGTGCGAGCTCTCACTGTGTATGCTAGATCAGTCAATAAAACCTTAAGTCAACAGAAACTAAACACTACTCGGCTAATAAGACGTATTCAAGCTGTGTTATTTGCGATATATTATTCAAGAAATAACCCACTGAAGCCAGTATTTTTGCGTTTTAAGTTTTGTCAAGTGTTTAACATTTCGCTAGTGGAATGAGCTTCTAGTTTTAGTTGGTTTCATGATATTTTTTAGAAAAGACAAGCTTAAGTAGGTGTATTGTTCATTTTTGTATCGAGCACTTTAAAAATTCTGGTTACACAAAAGATGAAAATTAATATAACTGATGTTTTTTTTTGAACGAACAAACATTGCTTTATTTCCTTATTACACACAACGACTTGATTGCAGGTGATGTGTTCGTAGATAAGATGCCCAGGTCACAGGGACTGCGGGGCCTCCGTACTTTCCTTACAGATTCTTTTTTCCACCATGCCAGCTTGCCTGTATAACTAGTGTGAAACGATCGGATAAGAGGGCTGACGTGTTTAGTTAATCTTATTTTAATTACACTTGGGGATTTGCTAAAATCCCCCAGTGCATTGAATTTGTACGAAGATTTTAGCCTCAGTTATGGCATGCTTTTTCGTCTCTTTTAATCTGTCCATGGAACTAGTCAGAGGCCGTTAGGTCTAGAACGATGAAATTTGGATATGATAAACTCCAGTATGTCTAGTTGATCCTCCTGTATTTTTTTTAATTCGCTTAATTTTTCAATTAGAAAACGACAAAACAAATTTGCGAAGCAGGCGGCAAGAAGCTGAGAGCAGTAGTTTAAGCTAGCATGACATCAGCCTCTGTGTATTGATAGTTCAACTCTCAATGAAAGCCATCACAGCATGCGTGTGCAAGTTTAAGCTGGCTGCAGCGTTTAGGTTTTTCCCACTTGCTAAAGATTTGATGAAATTCGCTTCCTGATAGAGGGAGATTAGACGCCGTGAAAGCCACATTTTTTAACCATAACCTTAGAGAACGATTGACATCCTCGGCCACGTTCAATGTCAAAAACCGGAAGTGGCCCACTATCTCGAAAACGGTTAGAGATCCTTTGGGTATAAAAGGCGATAGGTAAGAGGTACCTCGGTGACATTAACTTCTTCGGCCATAGTCAAAGTCAAAAACCCGAAGTTGACTATTATCTCAAAATCGGTTAGAGATACTGCAAATTTGAGCTTATTTTCGACTCTTTGGGCAAAACTATATGTTAGAGGTGCCTCGGTGACCTTGACCTCCTCAGGCATGGTCAAAGTAAAAAACCGGAAGTGGGCCAATATCTCGAAAACGGTAATTAGAGTTTGGGACTAAAAGATGATATGTAACAGATACCTCTGTGACCTTGATTTCCTCGGTTATGGTCGAAGCCAAAAACCGGAAGTTGACCATTATCTTGAAAACGGTTAGAGATAGAACGATTTTGAGGTTATTTTCGACCCTTTAGGCCTAAAAGACGGTATGTAAGGGGTCAAGAGTTTAGAATCTCATTTTTTGTGTGTAATTTTCGCTACTCGGTAGTGAAAACGTCTCGCTTGTTTTGGAAGCATTCGCATTTTATTAACAATCTGCCATTGAAACCGATTAAAAGGTTCACACAGCATAAACAACCTCAGGAGAATATTAATCATTGGACTCTCCATAGGGTCCGAGCATTTCTAGCGTGTTTGTGCTACACTCCCGTTGTGCCACGCTGGATCACAGACTTCTCAGTGCTGCTATTTACATACCCAGTCTTACTTTATTGTCTTTGCTGTTGGCCAAATATAAATATACATTTAATTACTAACATTTTATTTGCAATTTCGCGTATATGTTCTACTGGTTTGCATAAAATTGGCTTCAGACATACATTAAAAATCTAAGTTTTAAATGCGCCATTAATTTTTGTAATTTTTGCTGTGAAATGGTATGTCGATTTACTATTAAAATAGATACATTTTGAGAAAAGCAGCATGAATGGGACTGATGAGCCTCGAGAACTCATGTATGGCCAAATATGCACCAAACACGTTTAAGAATTAAAAGATCTAACAAAAAATTTGAATAGATAATCAAAACTTTTTCACATAAATTTTGCTTTGATTATGCTTTTTGCACCTTAAACGTTATTTTTGTTCATGGTAACAAATTTGTCTTGTATATATTGGGGCAGCATTATACGTATGGAATTGATTGCTCAAAAATAATGTTTCAACACTTTATTTGAGTTTTTATAAAAATGAAAGTTTTAAGTTACATTGTAAATAATAACAGAAACAGAGTGGGACGTCTGTACATACAGTCGACATAAAAGGCCAGTTCTGGGCAAAGTACCTTTTTTAAACCTCAAAAAACATAAAACATAAAAAGTAGTGATGTTGTAAAAGTGAAAGTGGTCCGATTTCCGGGGAGTTCCGTTTTCTTGGCTTCTAGCAACTTTGATGGTATACAAATGCATAATTATACGTAATAATGTACTCGAACCATAGTCGATACATAACACACAATTTTCAGTTTTATCTGTCATTTTTATTGACTTCTATTAAAAGTAGAAATGCGTAGAATGTGACTACCGTTTAATCAAAATCTGCTGAAAGAATCATTTAAATATTCACACATGGAACACACTCGCAAGCAAGTATCTATTAAATGTTGTTTAGCAGAATTATTTGTATTCTGCGCTTTTGAAACACCTTGATTGCAGTTTGGTAGTTCATCATTAATTGCATTCAATGCGAAGGCATTGAAAGAAGTTTTATTTGCCATCACAGTAATACCAGAGGTTTGAAATTACCAAATAGTAGGATTTACCAATATATAAAAAAATTCAGCCAGGAATTATGGGATTTTAGCCTTTCAGGAAAAATTTCCAGTTGATCTCAGGGTTTAAACGACAATTTAAATGCAGTTAATAAATGAAAATGGAGATGCACTTTGTTTTAAAACCCTACGTTGTAATTCAGTTCCGTGCAATCTTTCTGTTTAAACAAGTCTTTCATGGACATAATATATTTTAATCCCCATTTCAATTACAAGCATCATTGAAGCAGAATTATAATACCTCTGAAATCACCGATTGTTGTATTTTTCTATGACGAATCCTTTTTACGGGACTTAAGATGGCATGTGAGACTGTGGACTTTTCTTTCGATTTGCTAGTTTTCTAATAATAGAAACGAATGGAAGAAGTTCGATTCTGGTGAAAAGCGGTCCGATTTGCTGGGTGATCCGATTTCCGGTATGATCAGATCGTGTGGTCAGATGTCATGTATTTTTTGGGCAAGATTGAAGCTTTCTCCCAATCCATGTTATATTGTTTTACACAATTGCTCTTTACTAAAGTAGCTATTGTTGAAATAAGTCATATTGAATTTGCGCAGCGTTTAATTGTTTTACCACTTGAAACTGGGCAAGGATAGGCTTGTGTGAAATAATGGCCGGCTTTGAGTAGCACCTCTTCAAACAAGAGCTGCGAAAAGTTATGTATTTAAAGTATGTGGAACAAACTAGGTAGCGTTGTTACACAATGAAAGTTGAACTACAGAAGTATGTCAAACCCCCTGTTCTAAAGCAAACAAATAATACTTGGGCATATTGATGTCACCATGATACATAAATGTATATTCTCAGCAGTGACATCTTAGACAGAGCCATTTGGGCTGCGCCATTTCCATAATTTAATACGTTTGTTTGTATTTTGGACCTTACCATTTCGTGAGGGTACATGTGAAGACGTTACGTAACATTTTTCGGACACTTTTTTAAGCCAAGCCATTTCAGGAGGATATCATTCAAAAGAATGGCGAAAAAAGTTTATAAGTTTACGTATCATGTTTACTACAGCTTTTTCTATATAATTATAGCTATTGCTAAACATAATACACATGCACTTTTGAAAGGATCAAATAAGTCAAATTGGGTGGCGCTGTTCTCCGGATAATCAGGCAGCGGCGGTAAACTCCAGGGCGTGTCAACATCCTCCCCAAACGTGGCCTCACAATGGTAATCCCCGAAACAAGTGTTACATCCTGCATACAACATTCTGTTCGGTGTCAAAGCGTCCCAAATCACCGAACTATTATGAATGGCTGTCGCGAACAGGTGCTCCTTCACGCATATGGTATTGGTAGAATTTTCTTTGTGGCTGAGATAGCGCGCGACAACACCAGCAACAAAGGGACAGGCCATGGAGGTTCCGTGGTATATCTCTGTGTGTCCTGGATTGTCGATACCAGCTGATTTAATGGCAGAACCCGGCGCAAGGATATCCACGCACCTGCCGTAATTAGAGAAAGATGACATGGCGTCTTGTTGGTTCACTGCTGCCACTGTTATGACATCTGGGGAACTAGCGGGAGACGTATAGCAAGCGTCAATGGCGTCATTTCCGGCCGCTACGACATAAACAATACCCATTTCAGTCCCATGCCGTATAGCATCGTCTATGATTGACAGCACAACGCTGATACCAAGCGACAGATTGACAACCACTTTTGGCCTCGTCCCATGTTCATCTAACAAGCGTAAGAAATCATCAACGACGAAGCTCAACCCTTCGAGAACATCATACGCCGATCCCCGCCCTTCGGCATCTAAAACCTTTACCGCTACAATGTCGGCATTTTTAGCGACACCATAGTTCTTGCCGGCTGCAATCCCAGCCACATGTGTCCCGTGGCCGTTAAGGTCAACATCAGCCTCGCGCTCAGCGATCGCAGTAGCAGTGAAACCCCAACGCACATTGATGTCGTCAAATTCATTATGAGCGTCATACACACCGCTATCGAGGATATAAATCGTGACGCCAGAGCCATCATTGGAGTCGCTCCATTTATATAAGAAATCACTTGATCCAGACAGCTTATCGACCTGTGAAATTCTGCTCAGTCCCCATGCGTCGACCCCACCATGTGATCGACAAGGCGACTCTCCTGGCTGTGAGCTACAGTCTATAGTCCTTGCACCCTCAGCATAAGCCTCAACGACGAAGTTATTACATGCGAACGTCACAATTTCGCTGAATTCTTCTTCGATGTGGCGTTTCACGTCAACCATTGGCGTACCCGGTGTTGCGTCTAGTAAGTACACGACATCAAGACCAACTCGCGTGCTTTTAGCGATGGATAACAAAGGCGATTTGTTTATCTTGGCTACGAAAGCCTGCGCTACAAAATGCCTGCTGGAAGCAAGACGTACAATGAATTGATTTTTCACCGAGTTTTGTTGGGCATTAAACTGAGTTCTCATCTCCGCTGAACATAAAACAACCACAACGGATAGACAACACACTTTCAAAACCAGTTCCATTTTTATACAACGTATCCGTTTTTCCGATAGTTTCTTTATTTATTGTATAAATGACAACGGCCTAAATGTGTATAAAATAAATTTGTGTAGTTTCCTCTCTATACCAAAATACTAAGGCTGACATCACGACTAAATTAAATAATCCACACTGTCGATATAGATTTTATTGTTACATTTTTTGTTATTGCTGTATATGTTATCTGCACACTTTTTGAGAGCAAATTTATTTGCCACCATAATTCTATCTTGTTTAAGGGCCGTTTTATTTCATTTTCAAGTGTTTGATACCAGAGCGTACTGATAATTCTTCTGCTTCTCACGTACTGATGACATCATAAACTTGATTGTACTGAAAACGTAGATAGATATGCATACATAACTGCAAAGGCGTCATTGCAATAACAAGTCGTGATACCAGTAAACAATTTTCAACTGTACACGTAAACCATCATGCACTAGATGAATCGTGTGGGAATCCAACGATACCACGACGGGATTGTAAAACACTTGGGCTGAATTTCCAACCTAGGTTTAGACTTTTAATAAGCTTAAATTAACGTTCGGATGTGAGTTGAAAAATTCACATTTACATGTTATGGCCTTTAGGGCAAGCACATACACAAGAATAGATAAAAATATAGGTGCGGGAGTTCCGATATATGGAAAGAAAACTGATTTTACAAATGCATACAAGAGATTCGGAGAAACATTAATTTCATTCACCCAGATCACCATCACCCAGTCTCCAGCTCACATATTTATGAAGAACAAACCAGATTTGAAACAACTTCCAATAAATGGATATCTGTGGTGTATGCTGAGATATCTGTACTTTAGGTATAGGACACTGTGCTTGAAATAAACACATACATGTTTTTATATATTCAAGTTCTAAATTTATATTTTTGACTTCAGAAGACAACAATGTACGCTAACAAGGAATTTTTCATTTGATTGATACTAACAAAAAGAAATCATTTGACTATTACCTCGAAGCAACAGTCTTTGACTACTATTAATGTGTCATAAAGTAACTGTCTGTTGACTGCCACACACATGTAATTGTTTCTTGACTACTACATAGAAATGATTGCCTTTTAACTACCACTTGCGCATTACATACAAGTGATTTTCTTTTTGACAAGTGACGGTCTTTGACTACCACATACAAGTGATTGTCTTTTGGCTTTAGCACACATCTTTTTACAGCCACATACAAGTAATTGTCTTTTCAAAGCCGGCAATTAACTGCAAGTAAGCGGGATGTAATCGCACACGTTTCTATAAAAACAAAATAACTGTTCATTACTATGGTTATCAGATGTTGGCCTCTGAATAGCGGTTGTGAATTGTGGTTGATCAGAGTACAGAAGATAAGCTCGCATCAGAGCTAAAGTAGGAGAGATAAGCACAGGCTCTTGTCATTCAAAATGCAGGGAACACACATCATAGACACTCAAAGGCAATAGGATAAAAGTCTCCCAAACTACAGGATGTAAACACACTTTACAGTCAAAGTGACGAAATAGACCATTGCCATAATCAGACAAAGTGCAGGAGATATACACATGTCATAGTCACTCAAACACTCACTCTCATCACAGATAAACACACATCATCATTGCGCAAAGGCATGTCAGGTTAATGGTCACTCAGAATACAGAAGACTACCATGCCATAGTTAGTACAGGACGTTATAGCCCTTTCAAGAACAGGGGATAAACGTGTCAATGTCACTGATAATGCAGAAGATGAACACTTATCATAGTTACTCAAAGATCTGGAGATTAGGGCATGTCATAGATCCTTAAAGTACAGGAGACAAGCACACTCCAGGGGCAACGCAACGTCCACCACAATCCTTGCACATAGCTGTGAATAAAATAATATATCTACAAAATTAAGAGACAATTAATTAGTTATATCTATAAATCGGAGACGCAAAACTTATGCTGCGGGAGCTTTATGTCATGGGAACCCTATGTATTTTCTCGCAGGATCCGTATACCCGTCTAATACCACAAGAACCTAATGCTACGGGAGTCTCATGCCACGGTATCTTTATCCACAGGAACCTTATGCCACAGGATCTGTATGTCTGCCGAAGTCTAGTACCACAGGAACCTTATCCATGCCAGCCTTATGCCAGGGAAGTACCGTGCAAGAGGAAACCCTGTCGAAGGAACCTTGGGTCATTGGAATCTTATGTCATGGAATTCTGCGGATGCAGCAAGCAAAAATACTCACGGCAACAGAGCTCATGCCTCCACTCATAACCGGCGCAGCAATCTATCACTGCACGTGTTATGTTACGCCTGGATAAGTGGTACCTTGTCTCGTACTTCGTTCTGTGGCACATTAAGCAATAAATGCAACTTTTACGTATTCTTGGCAACATGATAGTCTTGCATTCGTATCCCAGAAAAGTTTGGCAATGCTTATGGCGAAGGAGCGTAGCTCGCTGAGCTCTAATTTAGATGGTTTCTGGGAGGTAGAAATATATTATGGCATCAAATCACCAAACTGATGAAAGAAGATTTTGACGTCTTAACTTAAAATGGAATTTAGGGAAGTGCCCACAGTTTTCTTCCCTCCACCGTTATAAGCAAAGAACGCCATCCAAACGCAGCAAAACAGATCATAGCCAATGGCAAGGCGTTCAAAGTCCGTTATAGTTCCTCCTGTAACAACCAGCTCATTTTGAATCATTCAAAAAGTTCTTGTCAAGTACTTCTGTAATGATTGTGTCTTTCGTCGCTTGAATTCTTGGAATTGTATTCACGTTCCCGTCTATAGAAGAAACCTTCTAGGTTTTGGTCGAATTCGAGGTTGGAGTGAATTACGAGGACCGTTCTCCCTAGACCCATGTTTAACGTCAGCATATGATACAGGAGACTCCCAATTTTTCCAGTCTTTAAATTAAGGGCTATAACTGTTGGATATCGTCAGCGAAAGGGTTGAAACGGTTGAATTCTACAATCTTATGCGCGTGTCCGAAAGATATAATTTCTCACATGAAATGGATTTATTTAGTAGGTTTCCAAGTATTTATAAGGAATTTATTAAAGAATGTAATTTATTAGCAGTAGCCAATAATCTCAAACAAAGAGAAACCTTCACAGTAGAGAAAACATTTTATATATTTGTTTTTTTTTGTTTCTTTATTTTTGTTTTTCCCCTACTGTTGTGGCAATCAATTTGATTAATTCAATAAACTCATCAATTCGATTTTGTGTTATAGGTGAAATGAAAATGCAACTTCTAAACACGTTTTTGCTGGATGGGCTATAACAGACTTTAAAGGCTGGAAAGCATTCTCTTGAGCCAAGTTGCTAAAGATCTAAGCATTTAGAACAACGTACCGACAAATCTCTCCTGCCAGCTATCCCCGATGTCGATGTGTGTGTGTATATTTTGCATTCCGCACGTTGATCCAGGGGATAAATTTACAATAAACACTTTTAAGAGAAAATTAAGTTACCGAGATGTAAACGGAGATGTAAATAATTAAACTACCGCTTGTAGTGAATTTGAAGTGGCCAGTGTATAGCAGAAAATAAATGTTTAAATGCAATGTGTAACCCAGTACAATACAGAAACCATACCTGTAGATTTTACATCTTGGTGGAACAGCCAAACACCACGTCATTTCCGTTATTCGTTCACTTGTCACATATGCTGTTACATGCGTTTCCGTCCACCTAAATGTTCACCAAATAAAACACGTCGATTCAAGCGCCATAGTAAATACTGTGGCACTTTTTATTAATTTTTGTAAGTCGAAAAAAGCTCTGATTTTGGTTTCATTTGAAAAGATCGCTATGTCTGTTTTTTCAAATTCATAAATATTGGTGAATGATAGAATGACGGAGTCTTAAAATGAACGAGATAATTAAAAGATCACCGACAGATAAATAGAAATATGCCTCTAAATATATTGCTTCAAGTAAGAACATTTATTTTTTATTACTGTCCATACTTACGAAACGTTGACTTTACACAAATCGCCTTGAATCTCAGGGATAGCAACTCTTGGACTGATTGAAATATCAGCAACTAGAAACCCATCAAAGAGTTTCTTTATAGCACAGTGTAAAAGTTTAACTGTTAAGTTCACTTATAAAATAGTGTCTTACCGTTATATTAAACAGTGCAATTTTAAAATAAGTTACCTTAAATGGTTTAACTTTTAATTGGTACAGTACACTATTGCTTAAAAATTCATCATCGTTTCATGAAATTTGGCGCAATTTAAATACCAAAAACGTTGCACAAAAGTAGTGAAATTGTCAGATATTGTACAGAAAAGAGGCCCAGATAGAGAAAGAGTGAAAGAAAGAAAGAAAGAGAGAGAGAGAAAGAGAGACAGAGAGAGAGAGAGAGAGAGAAAGAGAGAGAGAGAGAGAGAGAGAGAGAGAGAGAGAGAGAGAGAGAGAGAGAGAGAGAGAGAGGCAGAGAAGGAGAAAATAGCGATCAAATGTCAAGTAATGCCTTAACTAGGTCTTTGCACGTTCTTTGGTACCCCTCCCCGGCTCCTTTCAAATGAGCTAAGGAAAACAATTGACCTGGTAAGCAGAGAGACTGGAGGCATGGGTCACAGTCACACATATTCGGCAGGGTGCATACTCTTCCGATGTCTGCTTCGTGTACGATGGCTAAGCAGTATATGATTTTAATAATGTTTTTAATTAATTTTTAATTACCCTTTTAATGATTTGATTTAAATTACACGGTTGGGCAGAATGTAAATTAAATGCAACAAAGTTATTATCACGACCTTATATCTATTCAAAATATCAGATGAACCCTGGGACACGACCACAACACCAATGGGACCACCTTATAAATAAGGACAACTTTTAAACAATCCTGTTCTCGATGCCTTCTTCTACGAAGAACCCCCACAAACAGGAGCACTGCGGAAATCGAGCACTTTCATTAAGTTTCACTGTTGGTCGTAATTCAGGAGTCTCATTGTACACGATCCTGCTAACGCTCACCTGAATCAAATATGACCTCACTGATTAGGAGCCATTCCGCCTGATAGCTTAGGCGAATATTGACGAACTGTGCCTTGCGACGCGGTGAAATCGGTATGAAGACATAATACGAATCCTCTTGATCGAGACCTGACTCAGAGACAAAAACCACTGGATCTGTCTGGAAGAATCTCCCGCCCACACTGTAAGACGAAGAAACAGATTAATAAGCGTATAAGTGCTACCAAGAAAGTTTTGCTTTAATTGTCACGTAAATTTAAAAAATGCAATTGATTGCCCATTTTTGCTGAACAGAAATAGAAAATTGAATAAACAGTCAGTTATTCATTGTATTTATATTCTTGTGTCAGATAAAAAAACTTCATTTTATCATGACCTAATATTAAGTTGTATTTTTCTGTTTGTGTTGCACAAATTTATTTATCAGCTGAGGGATAAAGTGGTTCAGTAACTGAGGCTCTCTATCAATGTACACAAGGTCGAGGCCCGGGGGTGGGGGCGAAATGAGGGGGGTATTTTCATGCTAGTGCATTAAATATAAAAGAGTAAGATTCTGCTCTATGATAGATGTACCTAAAATGCAACACAATTTTACTGAAAGCCGTTGTTTCGTCACTGACATTGTGGCCTATAATGTGGCTCATAAAAATGTACACTCCATAGAAAGAGCGTAGCGTGTCAAACTGGAAGAAAATCTCAAGTGGCACCGATTCGTCTAATAATCCGCCCTTCGTATATTTGTTCTTGTCATCATTTTGCCATCCTACCCAACCATGCCTAAAATATGTAAATTGTATTTATGCCGTAAAGCATGTATTCAAACTCATGAGAAGTTTGTCTAAGCACAAAACTAACTTTAGCTGCATATAATTACAAGCATGATTTACTCTAGGCAGTTTCAAAACAACTTTATGTAATCGGATCCATTTTTGTGACCTCAACGTAACGAAGTTACAAGAATGTATTCATCAGACTACATGAGAAAAAATATTACGGAGCACCTGTTCAATATTGAGCTGTTGTCGCTTTCTCTGATTGGCTGAGAGCCTTCAGCGCCATCAACCAGTTGGCCAATACCGTTGCTAAGGAGACCATGTTTTATATGTCCATCATATGCCAGATCCAGAAAGCTGGTGAGTTCGTTGTAGTGGCCACCTTGTGGCATGTCATAGGACACAACGCCAGCTGACAATGTAATTATTATTTTCGATCATGCTTCTTGCAATCGGCTTTTTTTTCATGGTGCATTGCAGTCAGTGCAAGCAAATTCCCAACCCTTTATCCTCATCTTTTTGCACAACCATTTTGATTTAAATGCCTAAACGTCGCATTCACAATGTTATTGCTCTTAACTCTGGGCTAGGCAATCTTTTTTACAATTTATCAGGCTTTACCAGGCTTATTTGACTACAAAACAAAGTATTGCAATCTGTAATAAAAAAATTTGCCACATATGTCAACAGTGTGCCTAGTTTTTAATAAAGTTGTTTGACCTGTATGATTTGCAGTGGCAAGTAAGACACGAGTACATTCTGACTGTGTTACCAAGTACAGACATTACATAGTTCGTCCAACTTAGAAAATCACACCTTTCCACCGGCAGCCGTAGAGTTCTACGCGCATACACACAGTTCGCGGAATATCGCTGAAAGGCACGAATCGAATCCTTCTCAAAACCAAAGCGGGCTCAAGTTGCCTCTTCACTATGCTGTTGGTCTCCACATTCCCAATTATCACCTTTAAACAAATTCAATTGGACTGCATGTCTTTGACAGAAAAAGAGCTTGTCAAAATGATAACAAGAATTTCGTTCATTATTTCCAACAAGAAGATGTTATCATATTGAAGCTATTTTTGCTAAATTGTACGTTAACTCTGGAAACAATGCTTACGCTAAATTTCAACTATGCTACAGGATTATAGATTTACAACAAATGCAAAACTAAAGCAAAAGTTTTTGAAAGACATAAATAAGGAAGCAACTACTTGTTAATTTTCTTGGACAATATCGAAGCCAGACAAAAATTGGTCTTTAGTTCATTTATATATTTCTAAACCAGAAAAGGTGATAGCGCGATATGACGTATCAAATTGCACCTTTGCTTTTTTCAAGTTCATGTATGTTCGCCATCTTCCTCCATCGAACCGCTGATACTGGATTGTATATTCACTTGTCCATTCTTGCCCCTGGATACATTTATAAAATAGGATACCTTCCATTGCGCAGTAGACCTTGCATTTTACAATGCACCTTCCGCAGTACAGAATACCTTCTAAGATACAGTACCCCCTCTGTTGTACAGTATACCTTTCACTTTAAAAGGTACACTTTCCATGGTACAGTACACCTTCCATGGTGTAATACACCTTTCATAGTGCAGTATACCTCCCATGGTAAGTATTCCTCCCATGGAAACACATCTTCCATAGTACAGTATACCTCTTATGGTATAGTATAGCTCTTATGGTAAATACACCTTCTATGGTACCTTCCTCCATACCTTCCTCCATGTTTGTACATTTCCTCTCTTTTGTATATCACTGGTTTTTGTTTCACACCGGTTTTAACACGCACGAGATGCATATAAGGACAGCCGAAAAAACGCAAAAAGAAACAGATGGGCGCATAAGGACATATTTTTCTTTGATGTATAATTTTAATAAAGACGAAATCGACATCATATCATATTTTAACTTCGCGCCTGCTTTTAAATGTGTCCTGACTTGAGCGGAATATAACAGCATCATCAGACATACTCTGACTGCTCTATAAATTTATTAACTGTCTTTGAATCTTTTATTTTCATATTTGAATGTGATAAACAGATATCCTTAGCAAAAATCACAGTCACACTTGAAACCACCTCAAGAGAATAGGTTCAATGTTCGTGGACAGTTTTCAAGAATGCCCAACCATATTGCATAGATTAACAAAAATAATCCATGTTTGTAATGACATTATTGTGGTTTTACCGACACTTAAATCATTTATACTCAGTTGCTTTAACATTCTTCTTCAAAACTGCTGAATGGCACTTAATGATACTCGCAGTACCTGCACTTATTACGTCGTATACTTACGGTGCCGTTCGAGTAGCGACCCTGTGTGGCAACAGCAGTTATTCTATACAGTGTTGGCATGTCAATTTGGATCCACTCATAAACACCTGTCTTAATGCGCCTCTCCGGACACCATGCCCCACCACCCGCACTTGTGCCTAACCTGATGTCATACAGTGTTAATTACAAATAATTTATTATTGCATTAGATTTTCCGCAATTTAGTGTATGATTTTCCTTTTGCGAATTAATTATATGAATCATATTTTGGAACTCATATCCCAAATTAGATTATATAAGTGTGTTATATTGTCCATTTAAGGTTTACAAAAGAAACGATGCCCAATCCCTTCTTGTATTTTTGATTATCAGTTATCAGTAAATAATAACATTATAGCATTATAATAAACAATGATTCAGTAGTAATCGGACCAAATGGGTTATCCGAAAAACTTGCGTCAACATAGTCTGGATTAATCAGTTTTTACTTTAGTAGATAAGTTCCGACCTCTGACTAACGGAGGAATACTAAAGGTTAATAAAATTATTTGTATAGTAAGACATTTAAGTATCAAAAGTTTAATCAATGAAGTATGCAACTTCAACGATATGAACAACACTTTAATTAAAAGAAAGCTATTGGAGAGTCCATGATGCCAGTCAGATCGAATTCGATTTGTTTTGCTATATCATAAAGCCTGCATCCGAACCCATTATTTCATTAAGCCATGGGGTTCAAATTACATTTAAACTGTTCATGCGTGACTTTGATTATTCACGAACATGCCAGATCAAAGGTGAATTAAAGCGCATTGCGAAGGCCATCTTAAAGTCTTTTGTAAAGGGTATGGTAAAATTCTTTGCAGGGAGCACCATAAAACCCTTTGTAAAGGGCATAATAAAACCTTCTGTAACGGTTTTGGTTGAGATTATTCTATAAAGAGTCTTTCATACAAGGATCTCAGTTTCAATCTATTAGCCAACACTACACTTTTCAGTTGCACCCATCTGCAAGAAAATGTACAGGTCGTTTTAGTCGATACCTGCTGTATTGAACAGCGTAGTTGATATTGTCAAACTCAGAGCTCGAAGATAAAGCTGAATCAGGAATGTCTCCATTCTGCATCCCAAGCGCCTCATTACATACAGCTAATAAAGTGCATGCACATTAATGCTTTAAAAACTTTTATATATTGATATGTTTTTGTGTGTGTTAAAGGTTTCCTCAAATTTACTCTATTATTTTATATGCAAAATACATAAAATCTTGGTTTTAGCTATTATAAATCATTGAATCGTCCTTTAACATTAATTATTACATCAATTTCTCAGTTAATTGCTGCAGAATTTCTTCAGTTCCATTATTGAATAGTGTTTTTAGTTTAATTACTGAACAAGTTTCTTAGTTTAATTATTGCACCCTCTTTTTAATTTAATTACTGTACAGTTTTCAAAGCTAAATTATGGTATCATCTCCTCAGTTTAACTACTGCATCATTTCTCCTTTACAAGATAATTACCTGTGCACTTGAGAGGATTTGTCTGCACTGCTTGAAAACCCTGACAGCATTCGTAGACTTCCTGTTGTGTCTGCCGTGTTACTGTTCTATAGGACGTCCTGTAGTGGGTCCTTTATATCACAACATATAGCATAAGCTTTTACTTACCTTATAAGTTTTAGTTTATAAGTTTTGTTGAAATAAACATTGCCTTGATGTGAGATATTTATGTTTGTCATTTTTACTTAATTGTTTTAATCATATGATAAGTATAAAAAAAAAAATTATTAGAAGATAATGTGTTCTTAAAATACCTCTTGAGTACAATGACATAATACTATTGCTAAAGAAACAATCAACAGAGCATACATATCCCTTATCCTGATAGTGAAGATAATACAACGAACGCACAAGTATGTAAAAATTTAAATATACTTAGATACGTAATGCCTGGCAAGTGCTCTGTTTCTACGTACACTTCATATACTTCCTAAAATGCTGCACATTTACCAAGCTTGGTTATCGAACCAGTTAAGATGCACACAGGATGTGCTCAGCAGTTGTGTTTGTTTCAGAACAATCACTTAGCTTAATCATTACACTACTTTTTATAATCATTCAGGTGCATGTTAATTTATTCAAAACAGTTTAAAAATAATCTTTTTGTTACAATTTGCTTTACAACTTTCAACACGCACAGATAAGTTTTGATTTGATGACCATCATCAACATATACAGCTTTGTGGTAGTTTAAGTGATTGAAAACAAAACCTACCTCCATTTGGTACAGCGTGGAGGAATTCCCAAGCACCACGTTAGCGTTTTTATCTTTTCTCTCTTTATGTATGACGCAGTTATCGTTTCATTGACACTGAAATATGTAAATATAAATGCAATGAATTCTGTAGAAACAAATTAACAGCTTAAATAAAGGATTGTCGAAAGTTTCACAACATTTTGCTCTGTACTATTGAATTATATGCCTCTCCAAGCGAATTCGTGAATTTTTATCAATGAAAATAATACTATCTGAGCGCTTATTAAAGCTTAAGTTAACCTTCACTAAACTCCTTCGGGCAAAATAAGCTATAGCACAGGTGTTTTCTGGTGGGCTGTCATAGAGAGCAGTTGCAAACGAGTAGTAGAGCATAAAATACAAGTTTATCGTTTTCACCAGCAACCAGGGTTAGTCTTTTTGGGGAAAAGAGCGAAGTATATAATCCTTGCAGTCTTTGAAATCCTTTCAGTATTTGAAATATTTACAATCTTTAAAATCTGTTGATGTCTTTGAAACCTCTGCTGCATTTGATTCTCTAAGGTCCTTATAGTCTTTGAAAGCTTTGCAAACTTCGAATCCCTTGCAGTCTTTGTAGTCTTTGAAATCAATCTGTCATTGGAAACCTTGCAGTCTTTGAAATCTTTGCAGTTTTTTTCTCTTAAGTCATTAGTCTTTGAAACCCTTGATGTTTTTGCAGACTCGTCCTTGACATTATGACATAGAAATAAATAAACCATGGTCGACGCAGGTTTCATTAAAGATATGTGGGGTTGTTCAGCTTTAAAACAAGGACCTGAAGTAGCGAGTTCACCACTGAAACTTTTGTAAAAACACGAAGTTTAGCAATCTATTTTTAGAATTGAGGGCTGGGGGATTGCAACCCTAAAATCCCCGCACCCGCTTGATTCGTCACTGATACTTTTCAAAGGTGACCGTGTCACACATATCATTACATAGGAGACCGTGTCACACATATCATTACATAGGAGACCATGTCACACATATTATTACATTTTAGTCTGCCTCACCATTAAACATTTCAGTACATGGCACTTGGTTTTAAATTGATTCAAATGTTGAAATTCAAATTGAAATGTTGATTCGTGAAATATATAATGCCATTGCACACTGCCATCTTGTTTGTATTTCTACTCTGATATTAATAAATTTAGAAAACATTATTATACTCAATAAATATTACACCTGTAGCATGTTCAACAAATAAACTACGTGATATTTTGGTGTAGACTTGCAAAGCGATAGAAAGAGCGCCTAATTGACCACTGATGCTTCCACCGTTATAATTTAACGAAGTTTTACTTACTTCCATCAATTTCATTAGACAAAGTAAATGTTCGGTACAAACAAATTGATAAAACCCTCTGTTTTCGCAATGACAAGTCTAGTGTGCCATAAATGGGTTCACGTTTCAGTTATTTATATGGAATAAGCACTTACTTAGTCTGAGTTTCTAGCTCAGTAGCTTGCGGCTCATTACGATTCCAAAGCACAAACTAATACAATTAGCATAAAAACAGAACAATTTGTCATCTGATTCATTTGGTGTTCTTGTTTTGTTGTTGAATGAACACTCTGACTATTTGTGTTTATGTCAGGGCGTTATGACTTTGACCTAATATTAGACTGTCAGTTGTTGCTAATTAGTATTGCTTTTTCCCTTTACCACGTCACAAAGAATACACTTTGTCTTATCTCATTCCAGCGCGAGTGTTTGTTTTGTAATTTCTATATTTAAATGAAGGCCGTGTTTTATTTGTAATAACGGCCTCCGGGAGAGAGAAAGTAGCAGGTCTTAAAACGTTGTTTAGGATGAAAATTTGTTTTATTTCTTCTCTATATTATGCCTGGGTTGTACATAATCCTAAGGAAAACAGTCAATTTTGCTATCAAGAAGGAAATCAAAATATACAAGTGAAAATATAATGTATGAAAATGTGAAAAGAACTTTAATATTTATGGTACTTTTTAACCTTCAAGCCTACTAGGGGTGGATATCTTATGTGAGTTCTGCAGGTTCCTCAGTTGACATTTTCTAACTTTATTCCTAAAAAATTTATCAAATTCAGCAATAACAAAAAAGAAAACTATACGAAAATAAAAGGAATTATAATTATCTTATCCACCCGAAACAGGTGCGTAAAATAGTTTTGTAGGAAGAACACATATACGGTAGCACTGCGTGACGTGTTTAAACATTTGGTTACATTCGTTGTAGTTGAAATGACCGCTCAATCGATATGAGTGCGACCATGAGACTGCAACATGAGTATCTGTAACAGGACATAATTAGTAAGCAAAAGAATATATAAATATAGATAATATCTGGATTCAAATCTATTTGTCTTCAGTATAATGTGGCCATTGACAATAAACTGGATATTTTATTGAAACTTTTCCTTTCTAGTTGCCCATGTAATTCATAAAGTAAACAAGGAAACATTCTAATTTTTAGTCTAAAATGGGAAATAAACACAAGACCTCACTGCATTTTCCTTCTTTTTCTAACTACAGTATCCTCCTAATAAAGATCACCTCTCAGTTACAACCACTACTGGATGATCCCACAGGTGGTCTTAATTCAAAGGTCCCATTTCATATTAAAAGCCAATTTGCTAACTTTTTATATGACATAATCATAAGCGTACAAAACATGCATTGATAAAACAATAGATATCGCACTGATCCGCAAACCTTTCCACAGGCGGTTAACACTGAAGCAAGAGTCTGAAAGGCAATAACGACCACTTTTGGGTATCAAAAGGTAGTCTTAATTCAAAAGTTATTTTATTTTAAAAGCCAGTTTGTATGAATGAGTAGGAAAATATTATTATTTCCTTTGCACTGACAGCCAGGAAATAAACTGTATTTGTTTGACGCATTCTACAAAGATTTTGTCTACTTGCACCATCAGAATCTGCACCTCGTTGGTCAACTTTTTGCACAACTTGTGCCACGTAAAAGTCAACTTGTACCTATATTAAGGTCATTTCATACCTGTGTGAAGGTCAACTTGCATCTTTCTTAAACTCATCTTGTACAAATTTCAACTCCTTTCAAGAACTAAAATAGGTATCTGTATTTTTGTCATATATAAAAAAGGGGGATAGGCTCAGGCGCTACCCATGCATGAAAAACATAGGTCATTCGAGACCCCAGACTGTAATGATAATGATAACGAGGTGTGCAACAATCTCCATGTTAACATCAAGGATATTGAATATAGATCAGATGAAAATTCACCATAGAACACTAGAGGTAGTCAGTGAATAAAAAAAAACAAGGAAAAACAATGACACACACTACCGGATGCCTTAACTAGGGTGATTGCCGTTTGTGTAAATTTGTATAAATACCCGGTGTCATTGAATCAACATCTTCCAGTGCCCGGGACACGTTCCTTATAAATACCACTGATTGAAGCATCCATAAGGATCCACTTCAACGCAAAATAAGTTCCTATCTAAGCTAATGACCCTTAAAACAACCTCCGAAAAACACCCCTAACCTGTATATGAAACAAGTAAGTATGGGTTGGCACACAAAAACGAGGAACATGAAATATAATATTGCTAGATTACAAAATATAATATTATATATTATATTACATATATTTTATTATATAATATTATACACTATTGTTATATTTTAAAAAATCAGGAAGTTTCCACATGTACAAATTTTGTTTGAATAAGTGAAAGTCAGTATTTGGACAAGAATGACATGCTTTTGCAGCTTTGAGTTGTCTTTCACGCAGTTGCAAGAAGCATTTTGCATGAGTGCAACTTGGTCAAAACATTAGTTAACACTTGACAAGCCTTTGGCTTGCAAGGTGTTTCTGAATTTGTGCGAGCAGCCGTTGGGATCTTCTTTTTTTTCTTGACAGTGAACGGAATTTTTTGTGTCATCTACTCTGCTGACACTACAGACCCCAGGGCCACGAAACTTGGTACTTAGGTAGAACTTGATATAAACGTGTGCATGACACTTTTTATTTTTTCCTTCGATTTCGTTTTCTTGTTTAAAACGCCATGTGAAAAGAGTGTGTTTTTGCAAGTAAATGTGGAGCATTTATCGCATAGCAGAACACACAGTTGCTTAGCTTTGTGCGAGCTCTCACTGGGTAAATAGATAACACGGCGTACGCCTGATCAGCCAATAAAACCCTAAGTCAACAAAAACCAAACACTACTCGGCTTATCAGACGTATTCAAGCTGTGTTATTTGCAATATATTATTCAAGAAATAAACCATCGAAGGAAGTATTTTTGCATTTTAATTTTTGTCAAGTGTTTAACATTTCACTAGCGAAATGAGCTTCTAGTTGGGATTGAAACGATCGTCGAATAAGTATGAGGTGGTATCGCGAACTGGAAAATTACGGATTGGCTCAATTACACTATAGAAGCTGGAACGAGCAGCATTATTCAAGCAAGATTCTCGTGCTTTGTGGAGCTAATGCAGGTGTTTAAACCTCAAAATATCAATGTTTGCTTTGTATAGAAAATAGAAATGAAGTTCAATACAACAGGAGGATAAACCAGAGCTACTAAAGTATGTCTTTTTTATCCTCTTGCATCGAACTGTGTTCGACCAGTTAGCTAGAGAAATTTGTCGAAAAAAAACTCTCAGGCGATAATCGGAATAAAACGGAATCAGATATAAAGGCACCGCCGAATTCGATGACCCAACCACTAAGTGCAGTAAGATTTTGTTTAACCCAAATACGGACAGCGCAGGACAACGCCGCATGCTGAAGACGACGGAATGAAGCTGTGCTGAGTATGGCTAATGCATGAGATCTAGTCTTCTGACCCCAACCCCCCTCCCCACCCCTACCCAGGGTAGGACAGCAGTAGGGGGAAAGTGGGGGTTTGAAAACAGGAAGTGACGTCATAATGACGTCACGTGGTGTTTTCAAAGCCCCATGGGGTTTCGAAAACAGTGACGTCATATTGACGTCATATTAACGTCATATTGACGTCATATGGTTACCATATGGTTATCATATGGTTACCATATGGTTACCATATGGTTATCATATGGACGTCATAATGACGTCACGTGGTGTTTTGATAGCCCCATGGGGTTTCTAAAACAGTGACGTCATTTTGACGTGATCTAGACGTGTTATGGACGTGTTATGGAGGTGATATAGAGGTGATATGGAGTGGATATGAACGTCATATGAACGTCATATGAACGTCATATGAACGTCATATGAACGTCATAATGACGTAATATGGAGAGTGGGAGGCCATTCAAACAACCATTCAAACGACCATTCAAACGGGCGGCGATTCAAACAACCATTCAAACGGGCAACCATTCAAACGACCAGTCAAACGGGCAGCCAGACAAAATGACACCCGGACAAAATGGTGCCCGGACAAAATGACACCCGAGCACCCGAGCACTTGAGCACCCGAGCACCCGAGCACTTGAGCACCCGAGCACTCGAGCACTCGAGCACTCGAGCACTTGAGCACTTGAGCACTCGAGCACTTGAGCACTCGAGCACTCGAGCACTTGAGCACTTGAGCACTCGAGCACTCGAGCACTTGAGCACTTGAGCACTCGAGCACTCGAGCACTTGAGCACCCGAGCACCCGGACAGCAAAGGGTTCATAGAGACATGGTTAGAGCTGGCCTGCTGTGTATTTTGACCCATCAATGACGTCACACAGAATTGCAAAGATTGACTTAAGCCTGCATAGAGTGCCCCGGGAGAACGGTGAGTCGTTGAGCCAGCGGCCTAAAAGTGGGCCCCCCCCCCGGCTCACCGGCCCATGAGCCCCCCCCCCGGCTCACCGACCCATGAGCCCCCCCCCCGGCTCACCGGCCCATGAGCCCCCCCCCCCCCGGCTCACTGGCCCATGAGCCCTTTTCTCGCTCTCTAACCAAGCCATTGCAGCAACAATTAGTAAATGAGCACTCTTTTCCTTAAGGGATGCTGTGTTTTAACCACAGAGAGGTCTCCATGCATTGTGGCCATATACAAGCAACAATCCTTTCTTTAAAGCTTTCTCACTCTTTTAACACCTATGACAACCAAACCAACGGACACCCAGACACACGGACACCCAGACACGGACACCCAGACACACGGACACCCATACAGTCCTTTTTTTTTTGTTTTTTTTTTTTAGTTTTCATCCCTCTTCACCCACATCAAACCAAACCACGGAAACAAGTGTTTTTTAGGGCTTTTACCGTTCTTCCAGCACACACACGTTTACTAATGGATTGTCGTAGCAGCAATTAAAAATGAGCACTCTTTTTCCTTAAGGAAGAGAGGTGTCTCCATGCATTGCGGCCATTTACAAGCAACAATCCTTTCTTTAAAGCTTTCTTACTCTTTTAACACCTATGGCAACCAAACCAACGGACACCCAGACACACGGACACCCAGACACGGACACCCAGACACACGGACACCCATACATACGTTTTTATTTTTATTTTTATCCCTCTCTCTTTCCACACACACCAAATCACGGCAGCAACTGTTTTTAGGGCTTTTCTCGTTCTCCAAGCACACACACCATCACTAATGGATTGCCGTGGCAGCAATTAAAAATGAGCACTCTTTTTCCTTAAGGGATGCTGTGTTTTAACCACAGAGAGGTCTCCATGCATTGCGACCATATACAAGCAACAATCCTTTCTTTAAAGCTTTCTCACTCTTGCAACACCTATGGCAACCAAACCAACGGACACCCAGACACACGGACACCCAGACACGGACACCCAGACACACGGACACCCAGACAGTCCTTTTTTTCTTTTTTTTTTAGTTTTTATCCCTCTTCACCCACATCAAACCAAACCACGGAAACAAGTGTTTTTAGGGCTTTTACACGCATATCCCATCACTAATGGCTTGTCGTAGCAGCAATTAAAAGGGAGCAGCCATTGCCTCCTTAAGGGGGAGAACTCTCCATGCATTGCGGCTACGAAAACCGAACACGCACACACACACACACACACACACACACACACACACACACACACACACACACACACAGACACACATAGACACACATAGACACACATACATACTTTTTTTTTAATTTTTATCCCTCTCTCTCTCCACACACACCAAATCACGAAAGCAACTGTTTTTCTGCCTTTTCTCGATCTCTAACCAAGCCATTGCAGCAACAATTAGTAAATGAGCACTCTTTTCCTTAAGGGATGCTGTGTTTTAACCACAGAGAGGTCTCCATGCATTGCGACCATATACAAGCAACAATCCTTTCTTTAAAGCTTTCTCACTATTCTAACACCTATGGCAACCAAACCAACGGACGCCCAGACACACGGACACCCAGACACGGACACCCAGACACACGGACACCCAGACAGTCGTTTTTTTTTTGTTTTTTTTTTATCCCTCTCTCTCTCTCTACACATATAGCAATAGCCACAACTGATTCAGCGTTATATTTCTCAAGCCTGGGTATTTTTTTTTAACCCAGACAGTGGCTTATTTCTCTCTCTCTCTCTTCACACACATAACACCACAGCAGACGGTCAGACAGACAGATTTAGCGTTCGATTTCTCAAGCCAGGGTATTTTTAACCCAGACAGCAAATTCTTTTTGCTTTCTCAGACAGGCAGACGGACAGATTTAGCGTTCGATTTCTCAAGCCAGGGTATTTTTAACCCAGACAGCAAATTCTTTTTGCTTTCTCAGACAGGCAGACGGACAGATTTAGCGTTTCATTTCTCATGCCAGGGTATTTTTAACCCAGACAGCAATTTGTTTTGCTTTCTCAGACGGGCAGACGGACAGATTTAGCGTTTCATTTCTCATGCCAGGGTATTTTTAACCCAGGCAGCAATTTGTTTAGCTTTTTCAGACGGTCAGACGGACAGATGGAGCTATAAATCAATGATTTATAGTCCTCTTTTTTTTTAGCATTTCCCACACTCTCATTCATACTAAGATTGTCTGATGAAGCGTTTCATTTCGTAATAATGGGAGGGCCGCTAAAAAGCGGCCCTGGAGGGATTTCCGTAGTCTGGTCCTGGTCACTGCCTCTTGTCATCAGTTCTCCTGCCGCTGTCACTGCCTCCCGCCATCGGTTCTCCTGCCGCCGCCACTGGCGCCGCCGCTGACGCCACCGCTGGCACCGCTGCCGCCACCAACCTCGCCACAGCCACACTTCCGCTTATGTGCCGCAACCGCGGCCCTGCTCGAGGTGAATCCTTTGCCCTGGACACTACAAAAATAATATTGGGACTTCAAAGCCTCCGGGCATTGCTGCTCATGCATTCTCATTGAATATTCTACCGGAAAGCCAAAATGGCAGAATTCACAATATTTAACATTATCCAAAGTGCCCAAGATTTGCATGACCTCCTGGAAATCTGACTCTTTTCTAGAGACATCCTCCAGTTTCATCTGAGCAGGTTCGTTGTTGCGGTCAGTGTTTGAAGGTGACTGTATGAGGCTGACTGTATCCGAAATACTGGCGACAGCGATTGTAAGCTCATCGTCAGGAGCTGGTGGCGGACTGTCCGGTCTTGTAACGGTTGCGCTTGGTGCCGCCAGCACCTTCCGGACAGTCACATCAGCTTCCTTTTGATTCACTTTCAACGGGGTCGTCATCGTTGACGCAGCGACTTTGAAAGGAGTTGCTCTGGCAGGAGGAGTCTCTGTCATCGTTGCTGCGATCACTCTGGCTGGAGGAGTCTCTGTCATCGTTGCCGCGGTCACTCTGGTCACTCTGGTCACTTTGGTCACTTCCTGGCAGGGAGACGGGTCCCTGGGCGGCGAACGATGGCGTAGTCGCTTATGGCTCTCCTCCGCCGCCCTGCCAAACAGGTTGAACTGTTCCTCTGGTCTGTTCCCAAGGAAATTTCTCCACTTTCGAAACAGAAAAGTTTGATATTCAATGTAAATCTCCTCCCAGAAGTTGATATCCTTCGGTGATAGGAAGTAGCGGCCCCGAAGCTCATCCGAAAAAAACTCGTCCTTATACAACATGGTTGAATTTCGATGTGCTCGCTTCCGAAACAGAAAAACTTGATATTCTATAAATATCTCCTCCCAGAGGTTGACATCCCTCGCTGATAGAAAATAGCGACCTCGAAGCTCATCCGAAAAAAACTCGTCCTTGTACTGCATGATTAAATTTCGATGTGTTCGCTTCAAAGGTTCAAAGCAGACTGACTGCACACAGACTGCAAAGCAAACTGATCGACCCCCCCCCCCCCCGAGGCAGAAGCAGACGGCATATAGTAGGGACCCCCCCCCGGCCCAGCTACCTAGTGAGCCCCCCCCCCGCCCAGCTACCTAGTGAGCCCCCCCCCGGCCCAGCTACCTAGTGAGCCCCCCCCCCCTCCCGGCTACTTTTTACGCCGCTGGCTCACGGCTCACCGTCAGTAGTATAAAAAGGTCGGGTTGACACCACTCTAATCATTGCATTGCCAAACCATCATGGAGACGTCTCGAAACGCAGCAACGGCTAACAACATGGAAATTGATAGCCTGTTCAGCAATGAAACAATGGCTTTTACAGATGCAGTTTTAACTGCAGAGGAGACTGCTGCCTTCCTAAGTACACTAAAAGAAGCTGAAAAAGCCTTGGAGGAAGCATTAGGGGCTCCGTCAGCCGTGTCTACAGTACAGCAAACTAGGCCTGAAGAAGTACAGCCAGTACAGCAAGCAATGCCCGATCCCGAGGGATCTGACTACCCGTTCTGGGTTGCCAATGCGCTTGTAAATGGTAGCGCCAAACCACTTAGTACAAAGTTACAGGCTCATCTAGAGCATCTTGAGGAGGAAAAAGTGATCATGTCAAGCGATGACGACGGTGACGACGACGATGACGACAATGGCGACAATGACGACAATGACGACAGCGACGACGATGAAAAGCAGCTCAAATCTAAATTCGAATTGAGCAAAAGTATTCCTGTTACTGAAGAAGACGTCACGCTGTTGAAACGGAACTTTCAAGCAGTGATTCCTCTGATAGATTGTAACATTTTATGGTGCTTATGTGAAGAAGGCTTTTTCGACCAACACACATACATATACCTAACGGAAGAAGTGAACACTGTCATTCAGCTTATCTACATGCTAGAAGGAAACATAGAGCATGTTCCCGCGTCAGAGCCACAGTTCTCCGAAGCCATGACCCGACGTTTCGTTCAACTTATTAGAAGTCTTCATGAGGAACTTTTTAAGACATTATGTCTACCGGCGCCAAAGTGTGTTGACGAAGATTGCGATTCCAAATGTGCAAAGGTCATGCTACATGGCTTCAAGTACCTTGAAGAACGTATTAAGGTGTACGAGATGATGGCCTACCTCTATGAAAAAGGATATTTCACCATGCCAATGCTCTTCCAATGGATAATTGGAAGTCGCAAACGAGGAGATTTTTTAGTGATCGTCATGAGACAATCTCTAACAGACGGTTTACCAACAGCCTTTCTGGATGGTTTCAACGAGATCACTCCGCGATTTTGCAAACATCTCATGAAAACATACATGTAATGTCCATATAAAAGGAGTGAGGTGTCAAGTGCAGTCATCATTCGACGCGCAGCCATGGAGAAGACAAGCAGCTTTAAAATTAGTGCAAACTTAACCATTACTGTGGAGCATCGACAATTTGGATTATTTCTTCGAATCAAACGTGGAGAGAGATGGCTTGCTTTATCACCATCCTTGTGGAAGATTGTGTGTCAGAACTTGACAAGATTACGTGACATTGGCTTCAAACTGTACTTAACGCAAACGAAATGGCTTGAAGTCATTTCATACTTGGACATGCGCTATGTGAGTTTTGTGCAAACATCACTGTTTGAAGGGAAAGAATACAAGTTTTACATCAACATGAATGATGGTGAATGGGAGACATTGCTTCAGGAAATCCATAGCATAACCTCAACCTTACTGCCATGCACGGAATGTCATGGTAAGAAAACTCCTATCAAGCTACAAAAGGACAATCGGATGAAAGTGTCAAAGCTATCCAAGAAAAGACTGGCTGAAGTTCAATTGGAGAATATGGATGTGCAAAATCAACTTGGACTTACCTGTGAATATTGTGGTGCTTACGGATATGCTGAGGATTATGATTGTCACTGCCACAAGTACAATTGCAAGTTGTGTGAACCAGACAACGTCTGCAACAAGTGCGGCTCACTAACTGTTTCTGCGGAGTAAGACTGAGAGTCATTTGTTTGCCAACCGTCAAAGTGTGCAGACGTGTTATATGGATATGTGAAAGATGGATGTAGAAACGTGTTTCAAGGACAAGTATGTGGACTACATGATAAGTGAACTGGCGCGTTTTGGATCTATTCAACAACAACTGCAACACTTTGACATTTATTGGGAACTTGCGCATTCCACGTTAAGTGTACCAAACTTACGTGAGGATTTCATCAAAGAGTGTATGTTTTCAAACATTGACGGAGCTGAGGAGTTTGATGTGGAAGCAGCATATCACTTCGCTCGATATGATCCAAGACTGTTTGATGAAGTGAGAGAGTGGTTAATCTACATTGCAGTATAATGACAGACATTACATTGAGACAATATATTGTGCAAAAGACATATTGTGAAGAAATGTTATTAGCTGTAAAAAAGTTTGCATGTTTAGTATGTCCTGCTTGTCAAAATGAAGAGTGTTCAGAACATACTTGTCATTCTGCATGTGTCTATACATATTGGAATGAAGCTAAATATTACATTCATTTAGATAAAGTGTTAGATAATGCAAATCAACGCTGTGAAAAATATGGTGTAGATGCTATCACATTTGATGAATTAAGTTGTTGGTTAATGTTCATTGAAGATCAATGGACTCCAATTATTCACACCATTGTATCAATACTTGATTTGTAAGATATGTTGATTGAGCTTTTATAAAATTTAAGATATGTTGATAAAATTTAAGATGTGTTGATAAATGCAAGATGTGTTGATAAAATAAAATGTAAGATATGTTAACAAGTGTTGATCATTTAGTGTTAACATGTCGACGTGGAAAGACTACTTAACCAATATTTACTTTAAACCTGGTCAACCCGGGGCATTTGCTGGTCCTTACAAACTATATCACATATTAAAAAAACATGATCAACCAGTCACTCATTCACAAGTGAAGAAATGGTTACAGGATCAAGATGCCTTCAGTTTACTACAACCTGTAAAATACAGGTTTAAAAGGCAACGTGTCATTACACGTGGAATTGATGACATGTGGGATATTGATTTAGCTGACATGGGAAACATAGCTTCCTATAATGATGACACCCACTTTTTATTAGTTGTCATTGATGTGTTTTCCAAATATTTGTGGGTGCAGCCAATGCCTAATAAATCACATACCAGCGTCATAGAAGCCTTTCAAAAGATTTTTCATGAAACACAACGAAGACCACGAACTCTAAGGTCAGATAAAGGAACTGAATTTAAAAACAGATGGGTAAAAGCATTTTTGAAGAAGGAGGGAATACATGCCTATACGACAAAGAATGAAACCAAAGCCAACTTTGCTTAGAGAGTCATTCGTACTCTAAAGGGAATGATGTATCGATATTTCCTTCATAATCAAACGTATCGATATATGGACATCCTTCCAGACTTAGTGTATAATTATAACCATAGACCTCATGGCTCCCTCCCTAATAAGTATGCTCCTGCAGATATTCGTAAAGACATAGAATCGAAAGTGTGGAAGTATATGTATGTAGACAAATTGAAATTAAAACCAAAGAAGAAGAAAAAACCCTACAAATTTAAAATTGGTGATCAGGTTCGCATTTCTCACATGAAATATGTATTTCAACGGGATTATCATATAAAGTGGACGCAAGAAGTGTTCATTATCACACATCGTTGTAAGAAGCAAGGAATACACTTGTATCGTGTGAAAGACTTTTTGGATGAAGATATTGACGGACATTTTTATGAAGAAGAACTGCAGAAAGTGACAAAAGATATTGAATCAGTCTACAGAATTGAAAAGGTCTTGAAAACACGAAAAAGACGAGGTGTTAAAGAATTATTTGTGAAGTGGTTAGGTTGGCCAAAGAAGTTTAACAGTTGGGTGAAAGAAACAGATATTCGAAAATGAAGCATCCATTCACGTGTTTGGTCTCTGGACCTACAGTCAGTGGTAAAACTTCTCTAGTTAGAGAAATTCTAGAACAAAAGTTAATTAAACCCTCTCCAAAAACCATTTTATGGCTCTATGCAGCAGATCAGCCTTTGTATAAGGGAATGAAAGGTGTGGAATTTTACCAAGGCATTCCAGATAACATTGAAGAGCGTTTTAACCCGAAAAAACCAAACTTGCTCATCATTGATGACTTAATGACTAAATGTCATAGTGATGAGGGCATGACACGTCTCTTTAGTGTTGGCAGCAGTCATCAAAATCTAAGCATTATTTTTATTGTGCATAATTTGTTTCATCATGGTAGAGAAATGCGTAATATTAGTTTGAATACACATTACATCATTCTGTTTAAAAATCCTAGAGACAGTCAACAAATAAGTACATTAGCGCGACAAATGTATCCTGGAAAATCTCAATTTCTCATAGAAGCCTATCAAGATGCTACCAGCAAACCTCATGGCTATTTATTCATTGATTTGAAGCCGAAGACAAATGATCAACTACGTATTCGTACAGGCATTTTACCAAAAGATACACATTACGTATATGTTGATAAGGTGGTGTATGAACAAGAACCAAGTCACTTAACCATTCGCAGCCAAGATGTCTAAACGTATTCAAGCGAATCAACCTTTCCTTCACTTGCTCGCACGCAGCGGGCCTAAACGACGTAAATCCTTACTACAACAAGCTACTAAGGAGGAATTAACTAGCTTGTTTGAAATTTGTTTGAATATATTGCGAGGACATTTACCCTTAAGCTCAAAAAGGTATAAGTTATTCAAGCGTGAACGTCATACCCTACGTACACTAGCAAATAAGAAGATATCACTTCGAAGAAAAAAGAAGTTGGTTAATCAGAAAGGAGGATTTATTGGAGCTATTGCTAAATTTGCATTACCCTTGTTAGCTCAGTTGCTGTTAAAATGAAACATACTTTGAAAATGGTTCTCATTCCTGAATATGAATATAAAATGTTGTTAGAAAAGAAGGGAAAAGATGTTGAAATCAAAACGAAAGTGAATAAACTTTTACGTGGGAAACGAACTCGTGAAAAAGCAATAGAAATGTCTCAAGTGCTTGGACGTCATTTACGAACAATTCAATCACAACAACAACAACGACAAAAGTCTGTTACAGCATCTAATGCAGAAAAATCAGAAAAGTCTCAACAGTTTCTAAACCATTTTCAACCCATTTATCATGTAAAACTAACACAACTTCTGGCAGAACTTAAGAAATATGGTACGAGATGGACAGATAAAAATGAACTTGTTTTAAAAACAGGTACTGTCATTACAAATTCTAACATTATTGATTTGTTGAAAGAAGCATTGGTTGCTACAAAAAGAAAAGAACGACGAGAACCACCGCGTGGTTGGAAGCAGTTTATTGAGGAAATTGTAGACGCTAATATTCCAAAAACTGTTTTTGGCAAAAAGACAACTCGTGAAGATATTACAAAAGAGCAACAACAACGTCAACAAAGATTGTTTCCAGAAGGATGGGAAACTTTTTAACATGGATTAAAGAGCTATGGTGCTGTTGTTGTAAAGAAAATGGAAATAAAAATACTATTCCTGTAAAAATTAGGTGTGTTAGTGCTTGTTGTCAGGGAGAAGTAGTAGATACCAATTTAGATCATGTAGATAGCAATTTAGACAATAATGTAGACAGCAATGTAGAAAGTGAGGATGAAGAGTGTCAAACATGAAGTAATGTATATACACATCTAGTCTATCTACATCACATAAACGATTTAGCTGTCATGGAGTCAACAAGTTTTTACATTACTTTACCCAGCAATGCTAGTATGAACTATTATCCCAACAACAAGACTTCGAATTATCAAATTCGTATGCCTCGAACCATCTATCTGAACGGAAAATATGAAGTGGCATTAGCTGAAATTCAATATCCACATACATGGACAACCATGAGACATGGAATGGACTATTCTATTCAGTATCGACAACAACCACTGAATGATATTGTTCTTGGCACAATCAATATTCCTTATGGTTACTACAGATCCATACAAGAAATATGTCATGCAGTCAATGAAGAAGCAACTAATTCTATGAAAGATGACCTTAAAGAAGGTATTCGGATAAAGTATGATAAAATTAGACGACGCGTTTTTCTATATCTAAAATACGGCTTTGAAGTGTCATTCTCCACTGGATTAGCTGAGATTTTAGGATTTATCCCAGATCAATGGTATACTGAAACGTGTACAGCTGAAAATAAAGCTGATGTGAAACAGGGGTTTTATACACTTTATGTGTATTGTAGTATTTGTGAGCCACAAGTTGTTGGTGATTATTATGTTCCTTTGCTACGTTCTGTTGCAATACAAGGACATGATGGAGACATTATCATGAAAACTTATGGAGAACCTCATTATGTTCCTGTAAACACATCCAAATTTGACGTGATAGAAATGAATATTAAGGATGACACAGACCATAATGTTCCATTTCAAACTGGGAAGGTGATCTGTAAACTTCATTTTCGACCAAAAGCATTATGAAAGCATACACACACAATCCATCTATTTATCGCAACCATTTTCTTCGTCAAGTGGGTGGAGAATTACCAGGATTTAAAGGAGCGCGAATACAATATGGAGATGGTATTGGTTCAATACCGGGATCATTGGCTCGAAAAGCTATTCCACTGCTTAAGACAGGGGCTAAAATCGTTGCACCACATCTTAAAAGGGCTGCAAAAGATATCGCGAAAGATGTTACAGGTCGAGTAGCACAACGTATGTTTGGTGGTGGGTTACGAGGACAAAAGAGACCGAAACGAGCAAAACGTGTCAGAAGGCGAAAGGCAGCTAAACGGATAACATAAAAAAAACATAAGAAAGATATTTTTTAATCATGTCTTTAATTCATAATCATTCTTGTGAATGTAGCCTTTCTCCATTAGAATGGTTTCACATACCACCAACGCAAACTGCTGTAGAAAAAAGTTATAATGTAGACTATCAACCAATGACTACCATTAGAGAGGGTGCTCCAATAGAATTCTACATTCCTGCGAGTACAGAAGAATATCTAGATTTAAAGAACAGTAAACTCCATATTGTATGTCGCATTGTCAAGGCTGATGGAACACTGTGTGGTGTAGATGATAACGTGTCATGTATCAATGATTTGTTTAATGGGCTATGGTCTAATATTGAATTAGTTCTAATTGATCGTTTCATATCACATAGTAACAATACCCATGGTTATACTAGCATCATATCTCATCTCATTCATGACTCGGAAGAAAGTCTCCATTCTGAGCGATCTATGCGTCTCATCTTTAAAGATACTGCCGGATCAATGAATACTTATGAGGTGAAAAGACCTAATCATGAAAGATATGTATCAGGTTTTCATGTAAATATTGAAGGTGGTGATATAGCTGAAACAGGAAATAATGGTTTACATAATCGCTATTTGTATACACGTCTAAGCCGTGAGTTTGCGCTTACAGGTGGTTTAAGGGTAGATTTGTTTGAGCAGGATCGTTATCTTCCCAATGGTGTTAGTATGAAATTACGTTTACATAGACAAAAAGATGGATATGTATTAATGGCTGCAAATAATGGTTTTAAAGTAGAAGTGAGAGAAGCGTTTTTAACCAATCGCAAAGTGAGGGTTAGTCCAGGTATTCAGTTGGGACATGCAGATGCATTGATGAAAAGTCCTGCTAAGTTTATTGTTAATAGAAAAGAATGTAAAGTTTTAGCTATTCCAACTGGATTTCAATCTTTTGTGAAAGATAGCATCTTTTTAGGCCAATTACCAAAACGTATTGTCATTGGAATGGTTCATAATGAATCCTTTGCTGGAACAGTATGAGAAATCCATACAATTTTGAACATTTTAATCTTAACTTTATGCAGCTTTACTCTGATGGTGAACCAGTCCTATCCAAACCTCTCAAGCTTGATATAAATCGAGGCAAATATCTTGATGCTTTTGAAACTCTTTACAAATCTTTTGACAGATTGGATGGTGAGAAAAGTTCCATTATAAAACGGGAAGATTGGCCTAGAGGTTATTCGTTGTTTTCTTTTGACTTAACACCTGATTATGATGGTGCTGATCATTATGCCCTTATCAAACATGGGAATTTGAGACTAGAAATGAATTTTGCTGGTGCCTTGCAAAATACAGTCAATGTTATAGTGTATGCTGAATTTGATAACATTGTTGAAATAAGTGCAAATCGTAGCATTCAATTCGACTACCAGTCATGAACACGAAGCAGATAGAAGCCATCCTATCCCATGATGCCACGACAAAAGACTTGTTTCAAGGTGTGTTTGCCATGGACCAGTTACCATCTTTACAACGCGGTGCCTATGTCATCAACACAGACGATCATGATGAGCCAGGAGAGCATTGGGTGGCAGTATATTATGACGAAGACCCTGCAGAATATTTTGACTCTTATGGACTTTTACCTATAGACAGTCGTTTGAATAAGTTTTTAAAGTTTAATTTCATTTATAATTCAGTTCCATTACAAACACCGATATCCTCTACATGTGGATTTTATTGTGTGTATTATATAATTCAAAGAGCTCGAGGACATAGTCCTTTTGAAATCATTGATGTATTAAGAAGAAGTGATGGTGATTTTGTTGTAAAGGATTTTGTATATAGACATTATAAACCATTATTTTATTGATGTTGTATTAGTTAAGTTGCATTAGTTAAGTTGTTGGTAATTGTGAATTGTATTATGAATATTGTAAATAAACAAGACAGTTTTATACAACATTCTTTTTTTTATTGTGTTATACATTATTTACATTTCACAATTATTTCACATTAAGCTTTTATTTTACAAATACATTCAATACATCAATAAACACATGCCATTCATACCAATCTAAATTAATATATGTATCATAGACATTACATCCACGTTTGTAAATGCTATGAAAACTAGCATAACACTGTCCATTACCAAACTTTATTATTTTAACATCTTTGTGTTCAGACAGTTTCAGTTCATATCCATGATCATTCATGTCAATGTTCATCACCATAACACACATGGGATGCGTCAGTTCAATGGACTTGGTGCCTCGCATGAGTTGCACTCCTTCCTCTTTGAATTCAAGCGTCAGGTTCTTTCCAATCCAATGCTTGTAACAGAGCGTGCCATTCCACTGTGTTGAGGGTGATGTAGTCGTAGCATTTTGCAAGCTCGTCATATTGGCGAAATCGTACAAACACGTCTAAATAGTTCTCAGTCACACGCACTTCTAAATCCTCTGAGAGTTTCAGGAGAAAGCCAGGTATCCTCAGCTTCTCTAGATGGTCTTTCAACACAGATTGTTCGTCAGTTGATAGAATGATATACTTTCCAAAATGTTTTAGCACGATGTCATCATATACGTTTCTCAGATATGAGAATCCATGCGTAATGGGTTCATATTCCGATAAAAAGTCTTCCATCTCGTTCAACAGTCAGATGAACTATGAGCTGTCTCCTTGTCTGCAAAGACGTTTTTTATGCTCGCAAGATGGCAAAGAGTGGATGTTGTATCACTTCTAGGAATCGTAAGACTGCGCGCCAGTTCTTGATATCAAAGAGGATCAAATCTGTATATGGTGTATCTGGCACAACTCCCTTATAATCCTCTGGATAATCCTGTAAAAGATTTCTACAGATTTCTACACGTATGTTAGAATCATATTCAGCCACCGTTACTTCCACTTTATTTTCAAGTCTACGTTTAAACCCAGGTTCAAGTGGTATGTTTTTAAAGTCTTTCCACACTTCAGGTTTAAACCGATGATAACTTCTCTGAGAATCTAGTATCACTTCATTCATATCATTTACAGTAAGGTAAGCACCACCGTTCAGCATGAGTGCATTCATGTTTTTACCTTGTTATGAGCCACCTTCTTGTCTGCGAAGCCTTTTATCCACTTCTTTCACCTGCTTCTTCAGCATTTTCCATTCAGGTATTGTCAGCAAAATTCCCTTTTTCGTTGGACGGTTTTTTCCAGTCCCCTCATCTCTCAGGTACTTGCGAATGTTTACCACTCCTTCATTGCTTTGTTTCATAATCTTGATATACTTTCCATTTCCTAGAGAAAGCATTCCATCCCACGACTGTGGTGTTGGTGCTGTCTCCACTTTCAATTTCTTGATGGTGGTGGTAGGATTTTTCACTTTTAAGTCTTTAACTGCATCTGCAAGAGTATCCATATCAGTTGTAGATCTCTTACGACATTCACGTTCCATGTTAACACTTCAATGTTCACACCTCAAATAACTCTTCCGTTGGAGGACCTCCCCCTTTTATACCACAGCCTTGTAATGTCCATGCGCTAAGGTGGAATAGCCATCATTCAGCACATATCGCTTGTCGTCATATGGGGAGAGGGCTACTTTCCTCAACTTCTCCGAGAAAAGCTGGTGACTATGACTTCGGATAATGTGTCCTGTAGCCATCGTTTGAGTTTTCTTGAACAAACTGTCTCTATACTGCACATGTTTAATGCGTCTTTGACAAGCTCGAGTGATGCCTTTAGCTGTATGTTTTTCTTTCCCACCGCACAATAAACTGTACATTTTCGGTCTGAGTCCAACAAACTCTTCAATGGGGACGCCGGCCGTCTCATCCTTCATTTTCCCAAGCACTTTTTTGTTCACGTTGGAATGTAGGAAATGATCCGGCGGATAGTCACTTGTGTCGAACAGGTCAGCATCCTGCTGCATATCCTTGTAGATATCTTCCGTTTCTATGTCGTAACATAGACTGTCGGTGTCGCTGAACAATAACTTGGCATTGGGATACTTGACCATGATGTAGTTGTAATGAAAGTTGAACATAAGCACTTTGCTGAGGTCGAGAATGGTGAAACCAACTTGAATGGGTTTATCCAGAAGCAAATCCACTTTGCGCAAATGTACCGCGGTCAAATCTTCGTTGAAAATTTTGAATTTGTGGAAAGAAGGTTTGGCTACAAGTTTCTTGAACCGCTTTTCCTTGTGAACAAGTTCAACATTGATTCGCTTTCTCACATTTTCCATGGTTTTGCCAAACACCGAGTTGTTCATCAGTTTGAAGAAGTCTTTCTCAAATGGGTTCTTGGCCAATTTTCTCTTTTCCGTGTTCAAGGTAATGTATTTTGCCAACCATTTACTCTGTTCAAACATGATGGCGCGATGTACTTTAGTGACTTTCAACCCCAGTGAGACGTACTGTTGTAAATTCCTGTAATGAAGTACATATTTCTTCTTGTCAGACAAGTTAGGAATAAGCTTTTCACTGGGTTTGCCTTTCATGTTTAGATCTTCCAGTAGCTTCTGACTGTACTCTGACAATTCTCCAAATTTGACACATTTCCGTTCTGGAGCCACTGGGTAGTAATTATGACGATCATGGATTGAATTTGGATATTCTAAATCCACTTCCAAAATGAATCCAATGTCATCATCTTCATCCACATCCATGAAGTCGAGGGATTCTGGCTCGCTCACCCACATAAATCCTCTTTGTGGCATGCTTTGTGACATGGCCCAGCCATACAAGTTGTTTGCGTCGAGGTACATCAGGTAGTTGTTTGGTATCTCAGAATTGTATTCTGCTACGTAGGGATTATTCGCTTTCGCATACTTGTGTGTGATCACAGATATTCCTCCACGTATGCCTTGCTCAACCATTTGGTACATGTCAATGTCATTGATCAATTCCAACTTCACCTTTGTCGCTTTCAACATTGCATCCCACGACAGTCCTGGTGCTGTATAGTAATGAGCAGGATCCAATTCATACGTGTTGAGGCATACTTGACGAAAGTTTTCAAACACGTCAGCTAGTAATAACACATCTGATTTCAGGTACAGGTCGTGGTATTCACCAAATGTTGTACAGTTGAATGTATCCCACACCTTCTGTGCATGCGCATAATCCTCATCGCTAATGTCCTCTTCGCTAAGCTGACTATAAAACTTATCCTTTGATGGTAGCTGTGTTTCAGCAAACTTGGATGTTTCGTCCACGTAATCATAGGGGTACACACCCTTTCTCAGCAACAAATCTTGTTGATCACTATTGTGAATGTGAGAGGTCATGTTGTAGAAGTTATCTTTCCCTTCTGCTGCAAGGTTGGATACCAACTTCTGTAGAGAGGTACTCATGAACTGAAAGCTGTCTGTAAATTTCAGATTGCTCAGGGTGAATGCAATATATTTCTCAATGGTGTTGGGAATGACTGTAATCGTTTCACCTTTGAATTTCCCAATTTCCTCCATGATAAGGTGACTGTCATAGCCTCGCAAATTGTGGAAAAATACGGGAATGATAAAAGAATCTTTATCCCCTTGCTGATCTTTTCTAAGTCGGAATTGTAAGTTACATTCATTGTGCGCTGCTCCACGATATTTGCCATTGATGTGGTCATGATCTCTCACACGATCTGCTCCTAGAGGTTCATGACAAATGTAGCAATCAGTAGCGTTCTTGAAATTCTCTTTGTCTTCACGAGTCATCACCATTTCCTTTGGTTGCTCTAAACCACGTACAATACGATCGCGTTCATTCACCATATGGTCTAAAAAGACCTTTACGGCATTGTCTCCTCGATACACAACTGGTGCACGTATGTTGTACTGGCTCACAACCACATAGGCAAAGCTGTTTGGACGATGATGTTGATACTTGTCTCCTTCTTCATGCTTTTGCGTGAAACATTCAAAGTCAGCATAAATCACAAACGGTGCTCGCTGTTGTTTAGCCACATTCTTGAACTTGATGAATGGTTCCTTGGGAAATGATAAACGTTGTGCTCCATTCTTGTCACACACTTCACGATGTTTATCTAAAAGATCTTGTCGTACAAACCCGTGAAGACAGTTGAAACAATAAAAATATGCAGCCTTATGCTTTGATCGATAACACATAAGTCTGCTAAAATTCTTGATGAGGCAGTAATGCCTTGTCTTGTCATTGCTAATCAGAAGTAAGTTGATTTCTCTGATACTGACGTTTCGACTAAGTTGTATTGGAACAACTACATCTTGTTCGTATCCAAACACGTTGATGGCTACATCGTTCTCCTTTTCAAACTTTGGAATATCAGTAATTGGTGTCGGAAATGTCATACCCTCTACCTTTAATTCCTTCTCAAATGGTTTGTAATGATTCACGCGATTTGGGTTGTTGTCAAGAGGGTGAAGGTAAGCCAATACTGACCATAAGAAACACTTGTTATCATCATTCTTAATGTTTATCACACCCATTGTTTTCTTCACTTTCTTCGGCAGTGGAATAAAACTACTCGCTTCTAGAGGCATCAACGTAGCTGTATGTACTTCAATGTATAGTATGTTATCCAATACCCAGCCAGAGCCTTGTCGCTCATGTTCGTCAAACTTGGTAAATAATTCTTTATAGGCTTCTGGCAAGTCCTGTTCAATATCTGCTGGATTGTATGCTGTATATGTTGGACTGCTGATAAATGCATTATCCACTTGTTCTACCATAACACCTTCAGCATTTGCTGTCAGTTTCTTGAAACGTGCATGCACGACAATGTACCATTTCATTCCATGGTTTAAGGTCTCCAACAAATGTGCTTTGATACGGTTCTCTTGCTGTCGCATTTTAAGCAGTAAATCCGATCCATCCTCAGGCTCAAACCGTTTTTCCTGCGCGTTTTCACCAAGACTAACCCTTCTACCTCTCCCTACTTGTCCTGTCTTTTGTTTCTTTGAAACATGTTCTTGAGACACATTTTCCATCTCAGCTGGTTTACATGCATGTGCCTCAAAAGTATCCATAGATGGAAACTCTTCATTGCATTCCGCACACTGGACTGGACCGTATGGCCAAATGTCATCTTCTTCCATCTTTTGTCTCTTTGCTCCTTTCCCTTCATGTTTCACTAAAGTTTTCATCTCAGCTTTGCATGTATGTGCTTCAAAAGTATCCATAGATGGAAATTCTACATTACATTCCGCACACTGAACTGGACCGTATGGCCAAATGTCATCTTCTTCCATCTTTTGTCTCTTTGCTCCTTTCCCTTCATGTTTCACTAAAGTTTTCATCTCAGCTTTGCATGTATGTGCTTCAAAAGTATCCATAGATGGAAATTCCACATTACATTCCGCACACTGAACTGGACCGTATGGCCAAATGTCATCTTCCATCTTTTGTCTCTTTGCTCCTTTCCCATGCTCTTCACGTTCCATCTTAGCTAGTTGTTGTTACGTCAACTGCTGAAACTAAAATGCTGAAATGTAATCTCAAACATCCCCCTTTTATACACATTCATACATAGACAGAATTTGCGTTTTCATTTCATAACAGAGGATGGCCCTTAAAAGGGCCGAAAGATGTTAGTAATTTGACGCTTCACCAGCAAGTCGGATTGCCACAGTCGCACTGGTATCTGTAAAACTGTTCCATGGAGAACGGTCGTCGCGAGCACTTGAACGGATGACGGTTATAGTAGCCAAAGTTTTTTAGTGTCGCTCCACACCACCAGCAGTCCGTGCATGGCTGCGGTCCTGGCAATCTCGCAGTAAACTTGTACCACAGCAGCCCACCGCAAGTTTTGCAGCAGTAATGTCGTGGTGCATTGTGGTGCACCGGGCAGTTGTGTGGTTGACCTGGGTACTCCAACCATACCCAACACTTATAACACTCAGTCGTTAGCGTCACTGCCTTGCCGTTTCGCATCACTGTGATTTTACGATTTGTTGACATCTTGCTGCTTGTGTTGGATAATGAAGCTGTAACCCACCTTTATATACTACTAGCGAACATCCTCGCATTATATGCTGATGGGGGGGGGGGGGTCCTGACTTTAGGTTGACTGCATGAAGGGGGGGGGGGGTCCCGAGTTTAGCTTGGCTAGGGGGGGGGGGTCCTGAGTTTAGGTCGGCTAGGGGGGGGGGTCGCGAGTTTAGCTTGGCTAGGGGGGGGTCCTGAGTTTAGGTCGGCTGGGGGGGGGGGGGGTCCGATCCTGACTTCAGGTGGTATATAACCCATGCTCATTTCAGTTTGGGCTCACACTCGCTTCCGTCAACATGGAGTGCTTCTTCGCGTTACATGATGCTCTCACCATTGCTGAAGTTAGAGAACTTCACCTGCCTGTCACACAGCCACAGGCACCGCCAGAAAGAGTCTACTTCTTCCAGCTGCTGCCAGACCCAGTTCATGGATCCATCATGTGTGTGCCCGTCCTGTACAACCGTCAAGTCACGATTGGAAAGAGGCTCAGAGATATAGAGGCTGGTCACTATGATGAGGCGTTCTTTAGAACGATGATGCTAGGGGAGTCAATACCTTCGCGGTTGGAAGAAGAAGAGTACCCGGCCTGGGGGAGATTCTTCCTCCAGCAAGACTTGGATATTTGCCCAGGATGTGGGTGTATGATCTCCCCAGACCGGGTGCTGTCTGAGTGCAACCATCAAATGTGCCTGGTCTGCGCGGCGCACTGGACTCAACTGCTGGCGCTAAATGACCGCTACTCTGTGAGGTGCTTTACCTGCGGCATGCGAGGGGACCATTTTTTGTTCAACGGGCAACAGCTCACACATTGCAGTAGGCCAGTGCAGGACATTGTGACATTCTTTTAAACCGGGACCGGCAGCAGCAGGAGAAAAACTAACATCTCCTGGCTCTTTTAAGAGCCCACCACTGATACTGAAATAAGCGCTAATCGTGTCATGGTGCTAGTATGTATGTGTATGCATGAGAGTGTGAGAAATGCTTAAAAAATGGTCACCCGTTTGAATGGTTGTTTGAATCGCCGCCCGTTTGAATGGTCGTTTGAATGGTTGTTTGAATGGCCGCCCACTCTCCATATTACGTCATTATGACGTTCATATGACGTTCATATGACGTTCATATGACGTTCATATGACGTTCATATGACGTTCATATCCACTCCATATCACCTCTATATCACCTCCATAACACGTCCATAACACGTCTAGATCACGTCAAAATGACGTCACTGTTTTAGAAACCCCATGGGGCTATCAAAACACCACGTGACGTCATTATGACGTCCATATGATAACCATATGGTAACCATATGGTAACCATATGATAACCATATGGTAACCATATGACGTCAATATGACGTTAATATGACGTCAATATGACGTCACTGTTTTCGAAACCCCATGGGGCTTTGAAAACACCACGTGACGTCATTATGACGTCACTTCCTGTTTTCAAACCCCCACTTTCCCCCTACTGACAGCGCTACATGCTGAAAGACAACGGAATGGAGGTGTTGTGCTCCGTGCGGCTTATGCGTCAGATCTAGTGTTCTGAAATATCGAATAAATAATACCGGAAATTCAACAATTAATAAATCAATAGTGTACTCATCCAGTAAACATTCTAAGGTCGAGCTAACGACGATTTGTGGTTGCAACATCGGCACGACCAAACAACATAATTAAGGTTGTACTTCGGTTGTGATTGGTAACGAACACAGTCGTATAATCTATGTCCATCCAACGACAGAACGTAGACGTTGTTTCCACTTCCATAAACAACTAAAATCCGACATCGATTTGACGTCGGGTGGGACGTCTTTCCAACGTTGGTGTAACGTCACAGTGTTAGCTGGGCATTGGCAAACTGTACATAAAGAGCCTAAAACATGATTTTTTTTCTGTCATAGAAGTTCGTGGAATAACCAAAACCTTTAAAGTAAACAATCCGTGCCAAAAGTTAGCCGTTCGCATCCCCTCACCCCACCCCACAGCTTAATCGCACCTTCTCCGTTTCCTGCAATTCCATAATTTTCCATAATTTTTTTTGCACATTTGCCGAAACCCAGGGGGGAACACTCATTTACCAACTAATTATCATGCGTGTGCAGTTATGAAAGGACGCCCTTTTTGTGAGGAAAACAAGGAGCTCTGAATGAAAATTACCTCCAATTTAACAAAATCGGCAATCCACGCGGACCTCGTCCGTTTTTTTTTCTTTTTAAACACATACCATTCCAAATACCCACCCCCCCCCCCCCTTTCCTTGCTCCAGGGACCAAGATAGATATGACTGTTTAAGCTGCATTTTACATTTAAGCTTAATATATTAGGGGTAAAAGGGTGTGTTGATCATATCCTTCATGAAAACATCATGGATCTGGCTTATGGATCACAGACCTATTTAGTGATATCAATATAGCTTCAGTACATTATGAAATAATAATCATAGCAATATTATATATTTGAACCTGTGGTCTATAGCAATACCAATAGACTAACAGAACTACGGTGTTACGTATTTTACTCAGGGGACGTTTTTACTCAGGGGTGAAGGTCGTTCGAAATCTTGCCAGTATGAGCACTTGAGGTGTTCACATATCAAAAATCAAACACATAGTATTATGCCGAGCAGTTTCATGGAAATCTGATATGGAATCACTAAGGCACACTAAGGTCGTAGAATTCCTCAACATACAGCTAATTTATTTTTTATAGTGTTATAATGTAATTGCAGCATGCGGTGGAGTAATACAAAGAGCCAGTACATCACAACGATCGGATTTAGGATTAGTAATTATAAACAAAGAAGGTCCAATTCTTCAGATCATCAACGACCAAGTTTATTTTGACTTAGCCACTGATGGCGATAGCTTGTACGCTTTACTCAAAAGCAACCTAGGCATTGAAGTTTTCCATCACTCGCCCGATGAGTGGGTGTGCCACAGAAATATCACTTTACAATCCAGTGACATTGATTATGAAACGATCTTAGCATGTGACAAATGGGTCACAGTGTCAGCTTCGTTGGATAAAATCTACAAGCATGACAAAAATGATCTAAAATTAACTGAATATGGCATAGCTGAAAGTGACACACCGGGGGGTGCTGCTCTACATGTTGTTTTTTGTGTGACGTAATGGAAAATGGTGATATTCTACTAGCTGATGATCTACACCGTCGCATGCAAGTGTAAGACACGAAGGGGGGATTTTCGGGTCATCGATATTGATGGCGACATATCGCAGCCAAATGGAGCGGTTATTGACGCGAACGGATACCTATGGGTGACGTCATACAGGGATGGCAACATCTATAAACTTGGACCAAAATAATAATCCGTGTGCACAAAGTTTGTTATGGTTCTTACAGGCGGTGTGACAGGGATCGATCGAGGACAGTGCGACAGGGAGGGATCGAGGACAGTCGCGTGACAGGGAGGGACCGAGGACAGTGTGACTGGAAGGGATCGAGGACAGTGTGACAGGGAGGGACCGAGGACAGTGTGACAGGGAGGGATCGAGGACAGTGTGACAGGGAGGGACCGAGAAGAGTGTGAGAGGGAGGGATAGAGGACAGCGTGACAGGGAGGGACCGGGGACAGTGTGACAGGGAGGGATCGAGAACAGTGTGACAGGAGGGATCGAGGACAGTGTGACAGGGAGGGATCGAGAACAGTGTGACAGGGAGGGATCGAGAACAGTGTGACAGGAGGGATCGAGGACAGTGTGACAGGGAGGGACCGAGAAGAGTGTGAGAGGGAGGGATAGAGGACAGCGTGACAGGGAGGGACCGGGGACAGTGTTACAGGGAGGGATCGAGAACAGTGTGACAGGAGGGATCGAGGACAGTGTGACAGGGAGGGACCGAGAAGAGTGTGAGAGGGAGGGATAGAGGACAGCGTGACAGGGAGGGACCGGGGACAGTGTGACAGGGAGGGATCGAGAACAGTGTGACAGGAGGGATCGAGGACAGTGTGACAGGGAGGGATCGAGAACAGTGTGACAGGGAGGGATCGAGAACAGTGTGACAGGAGGGATCGAGGACAGTGTGACAGGGAGGGACCGAGAAGAGTGTGACAGGGAGGGATAGAGGACAGCGTGACAGGGAGGGACCGGGGACAGTGTGACAGGGAGGGATCGAGAACAGTGTGACAGGAGGGATCGAGGACAGTGTGACAGGGAGGGATCGAGAACAGTGTGACAGGGACGGATGGAGGACAGTGTGACAGGAATCGATCTAGGACAGTGTGACATGGAGGGATCGAGGAAAGTATTACAGGGAGGGATCGAGGACAGTGTGACAGGGAGGGATTGAGGACAGTATGACAGGGAACGATTGAGAACAGTGTGACAGGAGGGATCGAAGACAGTGTGACAGGAGGAATCGAGGATAGTGTGACACGGAGGGATAGAGGAGAGTGTGACACGGAGGGATTGAGGACAGTATGACGGGGAAGGATCTAAAACAGTGTGACAGGGAGGGATCGAGGACAGTATGACAGGGAGGGATCGAGGACAGTGTGACAGGGAGTTGTCGGGGACAGTGTGACAGGGAGGGATCGGGGACAGTGTGACAGGGAGTTGTCGAGGACAGTGTGACAGGGAGGGATCGGGGACAGTGTACAGGGAGTTGTCGAGGACAGTGTGACAGGGAGGGATCGGGGACAGTGTGACAGGGAGGGATTGAGGACAGTGTGACAGGGAATAATCGAGAACAATGCGCGAAATAAACATGACAACTGAAAAAGTCGCATGTAACGAATTAGCTTTAAGGAAAAAGGAACACACAAACGATTTAATTCCCATTTGCAATAAGCAAAACAAGTCAACTATTTTTTTAAGTTAAGAGTAATTTAGCTAAACCTTTTTTAAGAAGACATAAACCGCAAGATTGAATATATCTGTCTTGCTCAAGTTCTGCCTATTTCCACATATTAACCACAAAAACAACTGACTACAAACCATGTTGCTGGCCCGCCACGAAAATAGGTGATGTCGGATTATTTGGATTCCAATTATTTACTTAGATTCCGATTATTTACTTAGATTCCGATTATTTACTTGCATTCCGATTATTTACTTGGATTCCGATTATTTACCTGGATTTACGTTATTTACTTGGATTCCAATTATTTACTTGGATTCCAGTTATTTACTTGGATTCCGATTATTTATTTGGATTCCGATTATTACTTGAATTCTGATTATTTACTTGGATTCCGATTATTACTTGAATTCCGATTATTTACTTAGATCCCAGTTATTTACTTGGATTTCGATTATTGCTTGAATTCCGATTATTTACTTGGATTCCGATTATTTACTTCCCAGCAAACAACCGACGTCTTTTTTGGTTGAAAAAAGGTTGGATTTTGGTCGCGACGACTTCACAACCATATTCTGACCTATCACCCCAAAACCCGACTTTATTCCGACGTCGAGGCGACGTCGGTTTTCTGACGTCATTCCGACGTTGCAAAAACGACCAAAAAGCGATGAACATTATTATCGCTCACCGGAAATGGAAGTCATTTTGAAAAAGAGGAAGAAAAAACGTAATTTTTACATGAAAATTTTAGAATTTTGATGGCGCGTCGGTATTTTTCTTCCTAGATTATAATAATGTACATGGAAACTGCTTTCGTATGTATTTCACAACAGCCGTTGAATGATTAATTATCTATTCATTATATAACTCTAGTCAGTTTCAGGTCGGGATCCGACGTCGGTTCCAATTTCATATACAACCTAAAACCGACTTAATTCCGACGTCTGATTTAGGTCGGAACCCGACGTCATTCTGACGTTGAAAACCCGACGTCGGTTCCATTTCATATACAACCAAAACCGGCACGTCAGTCCGACGTCGGAAACGTCGGGTCGCGACGTCAACCCGACGTCATTCTGACGTCTTAATGTTTGCTGGGTTGGATTCCAATTATTTACTTGTATTCCGATTATTTTCTTGGATTCCGATTATTTACTTGGATTCCGATTATTTACTTGGATTCCAATTATTTACTTGTATTCCGATTATTTTCTTGGATTCCGATTATTTACTTGGATTCCGATTATTTACTTGGATTCCAGTTATTTACTTAGATTCCAGTTATTTACTTGGATTCCGATTACTTACTTGGATTCCAGTTACTTACTTGGATTCCGGTCGAGCTTACCTTACACTCGTTTTACACACGTTTGGTTGGTTTGGAGCAACTGTAAGACCCCGAACGACAGGAACGATCCACATACAAAACACTAAGTTATTTAAATCCATGGTCAGAAATTGATTAACCAAAAACTAACAATAGCTGCTTTTTTTTCATATTTCTTTCAGCACTGCGAACTGAAGTATTAAAAGTACACAGAATCTGTTGTTGTGAAAATAGGAAATTGCAATGACAAAAATATAGGTATTGAGATATATTTATTTTGAAATGCCTGTATCAATAAACTTGAAATGCATGTCTGTTTCTTTATGTTTCAATTTGAAAGTCACTTTCAATAACTTAAGATGAAAAACGTGTGTTTTAAAAACCTGGATTCTGTCTGGATCTCCGTTTACTCAAATTTTTTTATATAGTTTTTATCTTCTTTTATTTATTTATTAAAAATATAAATATTGAAATCAGGATATTTTGATCGGAGGTAAAAGAGTTGTTTCATGCTCTGTGTTTAGCCAGTACCTGCAAAATGGATTTTTTTCATGGTGAGGTGGGTGGTGGTATTTTCCAGGAATACGGCAGGGGTGCACAGGCAAGGGCCTCATAAACGGGTACATTATTGGCCTTAGGCATATGCCTAATGTTCGTATTAATTAATAGGGACTCCGTCCAAGGCCAACCGTTGGCAAAATGGAGGGAGGGGGAGGGAGGGAGGGGGGAAGCCGCGGAAAATTAGATAAATAATTGAACCGTGCATTCCGTTCTATGAGTAACGAAGAGTACAGGGAATACAGTGAAGCCCCGGACCAAGAACACGTGACACATCGGGCTATTTGCAGAAATGAGATCAGATTCCTGCGCTCCCTCTCCGTAAGAACAGTTACAATCATGGGCTGCTGTTTCTTGAGTTCGAATAGCGATGATCAGCTAGCGGTGATCGCTAACGATGATTAGATGGCGGTGACTGTCTGGCGATGATAAGCTAGCTGTGATCAGCTGGGGGTGATTGTCTGGCGACGATCAGCTCAGTGATTGGAAAAAATAGCAAACAAGTGAAAGCAGTGCTCTCAAAATCTAAGATGTATTCTTTACGGTAAATGTTTTCAGCTTTACATTAGACTAGAACTGGTCTGTTTATCAATGAAGAGCATTTGTCATTTACAAATTGTACGCCAGAAATAGCACGTCTCTTTGTTCCGCTATCAGTACCGAAATTGCCGAACATATCTTGACTGTCTTATCAACATTTTAATCAGATAATATATTGTGCAGTATTTTTAAACGAGACTTGATCTAAAAATAGCACAAAACTGTTTAGTTCGCCATCATAATTTCTAAAATTTCAAGTTCAATGTTATAAATAACAATTCAGTGGTTCCTGTGTACAAATACAAATCACTCGTTATAAAATAACGGAAATTCACGAGCTCTGGATTTTGCTTCCTCAATAACATAGAAGATGAAATCTGTTTGCGAAAAACCTTTTCTCTATTTTCAAGATATAATACCCCTTTGTACCTGCTCCACCGCGAAGTAAAATAATTTGATTAACAATGCAGGGTATGCACTTCCATTGCATTCCTTACTTTTATTATTATTATTATTATTATTATTATTATTATTATTATTATTATTATTATTATTATTATTATTATTATTATTATTATTATTATTATTATTATTATTATTATTATTATTATTATTATTATTATTATTATTATTATTATTATTATTACCACTACTACTACTACTACTACTACTACTACTACTACTACTACTACTATTATTATTATTATTATTGTTATTATTACTATTATTAGTATTAGTATATTATTATTATTATCATTATTATTATTATTATCGTTGTTGTTGCTATTGCTATCATTATTATTATTTTTATACAATGACGGGGTGCTCTCCTACGCGGGGAGGTGGCTTCTCCAGCGATTTACAGGTATAATTTTCCATTGTGAAGGGTGACCCCATACCCCCGGAAAAACCTTAAGTCGTACCCACAATTTTAAGCGCGAAAAAAAAGAAAAAAATTATACATGTTTTTGTAGTGAGCTCATTTGGTGCCACATGGCCCATACTGACTTAAAATTTATACAAAAGCCATTAAAATAAGAAGAGAAATGAAACTGAACTATCAGCTCCATAAAATTACTATAAGCACCTTTTGCTGATTTGGTTTAACTGTTGTCAACTGGATGACGTGCAAGTGCAAACTAGGAAGAACTTGTGCGAGAGAAAACGTTTTTTGAGCTATTTCTGTTCATTGCGCAGTATTCGGGGATATTTATGGGATATACATAATATTTATATGTCTCCCCCTAAGGGAGACATATATAGTCTTTGGTGTGTCCGTCTGTCCGTCCGTCCGTCTGTCCGCAGTGAGTTTTTGTGAAATTAATGAGTCGATTTTTCTCAAAACATACTTACATATTGGAGTACATGTCTTGATGATGCTCGTGTTATTCTTTTGTTCCTTCTATGAATTCTATTTCTATCAAATGTATGAACATAGGGGGGGGGGGGGGGATTTCGTGCATTTTTTCACTTTGGCAGGCTAAATCTCCAAAACAGTTCGTTGGATAAGGCTCAGACGTCGCAAGAAGAACACACATATAGCGCAAATGTACACTACGAAGTTTTTCTTCATTTCCGTTGAAAATGTATTTTTGGCGATTTTTTAAATCTTTGATCTTAAAGTTTGTTTTTGCCATATTATTGCTACATCTCCAGAACAGTTTATTTGATTAGGCTGAAACGTAGCAAGAAAACGCCGCATATAATGCAAATGTTTGCTGCGAAGCTTTTCTGCATTTTCTGTAAAAAATGTATTTTTGGCGATTTTTTTAAAATTGTTTTGGCTCGCCAATGTTGTACTTTTAAGCAAGGAATTTTTTAGACGTGACTGATGGGGGGGGGGGGGGACTGGTCGTTTTCCAAGTCAATATTTTGTTCAGTGCTGGCCAGAAGGCAAAAGTCGATGGATATATTAATTATTGGTTACAAAAGACCCAGTTGAGTCATGTAACATTGTCTTTTTTCGAGTCAACATGAAGTTGCTATTGACCAGATGCGAAAATGTTGACCTAAAGTTCAATATTGTCTTACGGTTCAATGATAATTCACGATGACTAAAAAATATGTAAGCGTGATGCAGCGCCTGACAGTACATAGGATTGCATTCAGTAGATATTGACTATTTTAAGTCGACAGGAAGTATTAGTGAGAAGTGTATAAATAAAATGAGGTGCAACTGTCAAATCTTTTGCGGTCAAGATAACACCGTCAAACCGAAACCCCTTTTTATTTTCAAATTGTTAGGTAGATAACGCAATTTTAAGACGGACACATCTCCTTAATTGTTGAGCCTCTTGTGTTATCACAAGGAACCCTGACGCTTTTTATTTATTTATTTTATGTTTTATTTAGTATGTATTTACCTTCTAGGTTATTTTAGTTAGAGATCATTCTGATTAGACAAATTTGTCGCCCCTTTTTATATGTAAATATTTTAAGTGGTGTCACTTATTTGGACTGTTTGTTATAAACTTTATTAAACGCATTGTGAAGATTATTCCTGAAACTCTAAAAAGCTATATAAATAAATGTAGGAAAATACACATAAAGGCCCTCATGTTCAGCATTTTATTTAGCAGCAGTAAACAAACTGCTGGCTGCTCAGACAAAGGAGGATAAAAAAACTTGCCAGCTAATTTTGTTTTGACGTGTTTTTCTTAACATAATTGGATCGCTTTGTTATTGAACTGTTGGGATCAGGCCACAGATGGCAGGTTAGTATTTCCTTGACATTATCACATGGGCAAAGCTAAAAGTAAAAAAAAAAAGAGAGAGAGAGAGAAAGAAAGACCAGGAGGGGGCTATTGTACTGTATAAATTGAAGATTTGTCTTAATATTCAGATTTTTTCTTCGAAGAAACGTTGGCGACGGGAGGGCCTTTTTTTTTTTTTTTGGTAAAAGCGCTTCTAGATTTGTTAAGCTCTGAACACATCGGTCAATGCGAAGATCCTTCCTTTGTGCAGTGACTTACTTACAATATATTATCCTAGTCGTTGGACACTCATATATAAGTCATGTGAAAGTCGTAATGAAAGTGTTTAAATAGTATTTGCCAACACGAACATATGTACACAGCTTTTTGTTCAAATTCGGACTAGAAATCCAGATCACCTATTTTCTCTCTCGATGTATACCCAAAATGGGGTTCTTACCAAATACAGTAAACCAAAGTTATCCAAACATGAGTAAACAATAAAAACACAAGCTAGAAAGTTCTACATGTCGTCATATTTCTGGATAAATAATTAAAGTTATCAATCAGTCTCCAAGAAATGGTGTGCATACATTTATGGACCACAATTTAATTTTGCATGCGCGACAGTTCAGCTGTAATGACGTCCGGATATATTTTAAAGTTATTTATATGCATAAATTATTTATATGAGGAAGAATTACTGGATAAAACTAATTTGTTTTCCAAGGCTGCAAAGTTTTATGTGAGTATAACACAAACCGGGCAGGCTCTGCACACCCACCCTCTGACCCCGCCTAATTCACGAGTTTATATCCTCCCATCCCCGGGTCACGATGAATAAGGGAAAATTCCCATTTTCCGATATGTTTCATTTTATCCCTCCTCGTCCTACCCCACAAATAATTATGATAAAACAGTGCGGAAAACTACCACCACCAAAGGAGAGTGGGTGAAAGCTCAGTACACGTGTCAGTGTCACAGGAGAGTGGGTGAAAGCTCAGTGCACGTGTCAGTGTCACAGGAGAGTGGGCAAAAGCTCAGTGCACGTGTCAGTGTCACAGGAGAGTTGGTAAAAGCTCAGTGCACGTGTCAGTGTCACAGGAGAGTTGGTAAAAGCTCAGTGCACGTGTCAGTGTCACAGGAGAGTGGGTGAAAGCTCAGTGCACGTGTCAGTGTCACAGGAGAGTGGGTAAAAGCTCAGTGCATATGTCAATTTCACAGGAGAGTGGGTGAAAGCTCAGTGCACGTGTCAGTGTCACAGGAGAGTTGGTAAAAGCTCAGTGCACGTGTCAGTGTCACAGGAGAGTGGGTGAAAGCTCAGTGCACGTGTCAGTGTCACAGGAGAGTGGGCAAAAGCTCAGTGCACGTGTCAGTGTCACAGGAGAGTTGGTAAAAGCTCAGTGCACGTGTCAGTGTCACAGGAGAGTGGGTGAAAGCTCAGTGCGCGTGTCAGTGTCACAGGAGAGTGGGTAAAAGCTCAGTGCATATGTCAATTTCACAGGAGAGTGGGTGAAAGCTCAGTGCACGTGTCAGTGTCACAGGAGAGTAGGTGAAAGCTCGGTGCATATGTCAATATCACAGGAGAGTGAGTGAAAGCTCATTGCACGTGTCAGTGTCACAGAAGAGTGGGTGAAAGCTCAGTGCATATGTCAATATCACAGGGGAGTGGGTGAAAGCTCAGTGCACATGCCAATATCACAGGAGAGTGGGTGAAAGCTCAGTGCATATGTCAATATCACAGGGGAGTGGGTGAAAGCTCAGTGCACATGCCAATATCACAGGAGAGTGGGTGAAAGCTCAGTGCATATGTCAATATCACAGGGGAGTGGGTGAAAGCTCAGTGCACATGCCAATATCACAGGAGAGTGGGTGAAAGCTCAGTGCACGTGTCAAAGGACTGCGAACGAGTCAGAGTCAATTAATTTTACAATTATACTTGAAAGTGATTGCGGTTTTATTGAACTCCGTAAAAAGAAAGTTATCCACGAATGTTACGTAGCACTAAGGCTATTACGAACCACGAGACGCAAAAATTCTCAATGTTAGCGGACTTTGACTGACAGTCATACAATGGCTTTCTACACCAACTGACTGTTACTTTTTGGAGAGACCACGGAAGTGGGGTGGGGGGGGGGGGGGTAGCAGGCTGGGCTATAACAGAAGATAAACATATTCGAATGTTTCTATTTTTAACAACAGGTTTATTTGGCGGATATAACGAGATTGTCTTTCCCAGATAAATAATTGTTTACAAACAGTAGGGTTGTTCTTTGACCCGATTTCGGACATTACGGGTTGAAAATTTGGAAGATTTTTTTTTCAGGAAGACGCATGTCTATATGAACTGTGCGAGTAACCCCGCGAATAGTTGTAATTTTTGATTATAAACACAATCTTTGTGAAAGATGTTGCATGTAACGCCATTAGTTAGGGTAAAAAATCGTGTTATATGCTCAATGAAAGAATCAAAAACGCATAGTCCCTCATTTACTTGAGCAACGCAAGCTGGTACCGCTTGGCCAGTGCAAGTCTGTGCACATACCCGCATGAGGAACGGGCCAATTTGCCAACCAGCATCATTCACGTAGAAGACCACAGTTAAACGCATAAAGTGCCTCTTTTTAAGCTGAATAAATTGCAACTAATTTTGTTGTCCCGATTTCAATTTCATACAATGATTTTTTTTGTCCATGAAAGTTCGATTTATGAGAGAAATTTTTCGTCTATTTCATTACAAAACCGAATTGACATCCAAAAACAGACTAAATGATGATGACAAATTTATGGAATATATCCTGTCTGATAAAATAAAATCATAAAGGCTTACTAAATAAACCATAAGGTAACAACATAAGTAAATGTATGATGTAGTTAAAGTGCATATTAAGCGAAAAAAAAAACAAGGAAATTTAAAAAGCTGTATGAACTAGACCGAATTCCACTAGTTACCGGAATGACTAATTTTGGTGAACCACAATCGTAGCGACTTAGTTTTCGTTATTGGGATTTGACCTTGAAAGACAAGGCGAAAGTCGCCGAGGTAGATATTTGACGTGACCTTTACCTCAAAGCCAAGATCCTAGCCATGGAGGTATTCCTTATTTAATTGCACTTGTGTGCTAATTTGAATCGGTTTCATGGTAAATCGTCTTTTGAAAAATATTTTGACCTTATTTTGACCTTGAACTATGAAATCAAGGTCAAAATATGTATCTGTTCCAGTGAAACCTTTCGCTCTTAATAACCAAATTTGAAACATCTGTTATAAATAGTCTAGAAGGTGTTACTGAAAACCATTTAAAAAAAAAACGGGTTATCTCAATTTGACTCGATCTTTGAGCTCAAGATCAAATATATATATATATATGTGTATTTTGCAATTCCGTGGGTCACCCACCATACCTGTAGCAAATGCTATTCTCGCTGGTCAAGTGGTCTATAAAATTTTTGCAAACCATCTCAGAGGAAAAAACTTTGTTAAGAAATGAACAAAGAAGAAACTTTCGGAATGTCTAAAAAAAATATTCCCATTTGGAAACATGGTTTCCAAGGGCGAAACATTAAAGCAAAAACGGCAATTTAAATTTGATAAGAATAAAAGCAATCATTATAAGAAGGTTACACTCACGAAAACATCGTCGTTTAAAAAAAACAACAACTAAAAATGCAGTTCTATAGAGATGGAATAAATGAATGGCTTTACACGTCAGGTTTGGTGAGCGAATGGGGTTTGATAACGTCATGTTGTGATGAAACTGGTGTTTGTTCTGACAAGAGCCACCCCAGTAAAGAATTCGTGTGGGGGGGGGGGGGGGGGGAGGGACGGAGGGGTCATTGGACGAAAGGGGGAATAGTAGTCTTCCATTGTACATCCCCATCGATATATTCCTTTCTGTCTTTCAACTCCAGCTACCAAAATACACGTAAGGACACCTCCCTCCCCTCCCCCCCCCCCAACCACTCCCCGCTACCCCGCCTTTCCTGGTACACAGGTTGTTGCATAGCTGATGCCATACAATTTTAACTGAAAGAGACCGAACAAGTACATTTTTATGCGTGTCAATTAAAAAGTAGAATATTCCAGTACGACCAAACAATTCTGCCGTGTGGTGTATGAATGCAAAGGCACCGCTTTTCTCAGTTAAAATATAGTCGTTCCAGGTACTGCGTCAACGCTTCCCCTTCCACACTTCCAACATCCCCCCCCCCCCCCTCCCTCTACCCAGCCACCGCTCGCACCAGAGAACAGATCACGGGTACTGATTCTTGTGACGGGCGCTATTTCCTTTCCGTGAGCTGTTTACTGTGACAGGCGCTGTTTCTGTGACATGCGCTATTTCGGTGTCCGGAAAAAATGGCACCGGTAAAAAATGGCACCGGAAAAAATGGCACTGGAAAATATGGCACCGGAAAAAATGGCACTTTTGAAACAACGGAAAAAATGGCACCTTTGTTTCTTACATTTTCTAATATTTTATTTACTTCACTTCATACTTTAGCAATAGAGAAGTCTTGCCTATTACATACTTTGCATAAAATTGTAAATTAAATTTCACTTAATTTTCATTATCATTTATTTATTACAAGGTCCACAGTTTAGATAAAAATGTTCTCTTCCAGTATACTGCGTACGATTTATATAATTCACTGAATTATTTCCATTTTAACTGTTCACTATAAAATTGTAGCATTTCTGAGTAAAACACTGCGATATGCATGCGTTGATATAAGAAGTATATCAAAGAAATGTCCAGAGTTAAGGAGAAAGGAACCCTACGGATACGTCCGGGAAACGTTCAGGGTAAGGCTAAAGGACCATAAAGGAACCCCAGTGAGTAATACTATTACACATTTCCATATATAAAACGTTACGTAAAAATTCATCACGTGCTAACGTAAATGTGTATCGAGTTGTTTGTATAACTTTTAAAAATTGGTCATTGATATATGAAATGATTCTTTTTTAACTGAAATTCTATTTTTTATTCAGGGTTTAATATACATGTGATGGAAAGTAAAAGTGCCATTTTTCCCGTAAATTCAGAAGTGCCATTTTTTCCGGTGCCATTTTTCCTACACCCGCTATTTCTATGACAGGCGCTGTTTCCTGTGAAAGGCGCTGTTTCTATGTTAGGCGCCGTTTTTATGGCAGGCGCTGCTTCTATGACAGGTGTTGTTCCTGTGAAGGCATTGTTTTCTGTGACAAGCGCTGTTTCTGTGACAGGCGCTGTTTTCTGTGACATGCGCCTTTTCTATGACAGGCGCTGTTTATATGACAGGCGCTGTTTCTGTAACAGGCGCTGTTTTCAGTGACAAGCGCTGTATCCTGTGAAATGACTAACCCGCTGTAGTTTCCTTTCGCCATTATAATTATGGTATCAATTGTAATCATTTTTAAATAAGATGGGATTCGAAAAATTACCCCACCAATCGCCCACCCCCCTCCCCAACCCCCGCCCCACCCCCGCCCTACCCCTAATCTCCTTTCCGTGGCTTGTGATCGGCCTCCTTTTCGATCTCGTGGATTTTTTCCACTGCCCAGATTCAAAGTGAATAAACTTGACATTTCACAAACAAATAAATGGGAGAACATCTGAAATGTAAACAAACTTGACATTTAAATTTGCCGTTAGCTTTGTTTAGTACATCATATAGACTCTTAAGCATACTCTCGTTGCTTTAAGTATCATAGGTTACGTGCGTGATCTAATTTTAGTAATATTTTCTCTGCGCATTAATTCTGTTTTTCACCAAATGTAAAAAGTACAGAACGGCCACTGTTAGTGCATGAAAATAAAAAATTAATGGCCGACAAGAAAGGTCCAGCAACAGAGATGACCCTTATTTTCTGCCCCAGTGCGTCAATAAAATGACAAGGTAAGGCGAGGGGGTGGGGGTGGGGTGCGTGTGAAGAGGGGGCAAAAGTTCGAGAATATATCAAACGCTATTTCTTTCACAAAAACACAAAGACTGAAGGCACAATAGAAGTGAGGGACGCCAAATGTTTCACAGTAAGCATGGTTCTATAGGCATAAGTCGTGAGAGGCCAAGCGGACACAAAAAGTAGTCCTAAAACTGAACTAAATTGGCACGTATCTCAGATTAAAAACAAAATGGCCTGGTTAGTCTATTCAAATTGTTTTAATTTGTATGAAAACAGATAAAAGGCAGCTGCGGAGATATGATGCTCAAACCCTCTTCCACCCCAGCCCCCCTCCCTCCCCCACCTTCAAGCAACATGACCGAAATTCTTGTAATGTGGTCTTATATGAGTTGACGTTGGCCGCACATGTGGCTTGCACGTAAGCCAATGACTACATGTTTGAAAAAAAAAAAGAAATAAAACATCAGCCAAGTATTTCTACTTTGAACAATTCGTGTTAACTCTTGCTGGGCGAATTGATAGTTTTGTAGTAATTAATTGGAACTTAAAATAGAAAAGCAAAACAATCCCGGAAGCATCGTGATAATTTTACGTCACTCAAAATTCTACGGAATTTTGCGGATTTAGAACCTTTGATTCATCTGTTTATTTCTGCAGGAAGTTTGTGCTAATTTTATTTAAATTTTGCATTGAAACGGAATAGAATTGTGGTGTGACCGAACCGCGAACATAATTGACGCGCTTTTTATGGTAAGCTTTCATTCTGTTTCAATAAACATATCTGACAAGTAAATAAGGGTAGTTCAGTTTCCCATCAAGCAAAAGCTTTACGACGAAATTATGGGCTGCTCTTTTGGGAGCCAGTCAGTTAAATTGATGTGTGGGATCGTGATGGACTAAAGCGAACTTAGAGAAATTATAGCAATTTATTTCTGCAGTGGTTTTATTGATGGAATATGCCTCACATTTTTGGTATATACAATACACTTTTGTGAAAGACAAAATAAAACTTTTGTGACAAATAAAACTTTTTATGGCACATTATTTTAAACAGTATTTAACCTTTGTTTGAGCAAGACTTGGGTGATTTCAAAACAAAGGATCGCTTTGCCAGGAGAACGCATACACACTGTGCCACATGCAGGAACAGTGTCAAAATTTTTACTGACAATTTTTTTTTTAGAATCCATTAAGCGCATTTTAAGGATATTATTATTCAGAAAAATAAACATTTTTTTTGGCCTGTGCTGGACACAAATTGATTTCATTGTGGATAGTTACATTCGTTGCTGAGGTCCATTTGAGACATTCATTTGGGAAGTAAATCGATCAGTCGGTATATTCGACGAATGAGTGGAATATGCAGTAACCGTGCGGCAGCATTTTAATTGGAGCTTGAACGAAATAATATACATAATATTCTTCGCTTGAAGCCATAGTTGCCGCCAGGTAAATGACCATGTACTGCATGTGTAAAAAATAAGTGGGATCTAGAAATGGAAGTTTCTATTAAAAAACAGTGGTCAGAATCATTGCACATGGGGTGGGCGTTCGACGGAGTTGACGTTGGAGTAGCATCAAACCGAGAAGTGGATGGCGGGGGGGGGGGGGGGGGGCGGGGGCGTTAGGAAACGGGAGGGACTATGTTTATTCTACAAGAGGAAGTCTGCGTGGACAGAATCCAGGGTTCTACCAAGCAGATCTGTTAACATATGCGAGTGTTTTACGTTTAGTTCTTTGTTGTTCGGGTAGTTGTGTTTTTTTTCTCTAAAAGTCAAACGCCGATCCAGCGTACGTCTTACCCCATACGCTGGATCGGCGTCGGTTTCCCGATGTCTATTCAACACTGCGGCAAAGGCATTGGATAGACATCTGCGAAAGCGTTGTTTGATGAAGATCAAACAGCGAGGCCCAGTCAACCTTGCTACTTGGTCGCGACGGCAAAAAAAAAAAAAAAAAAAACGTACTGCAACGTTGGAAATTGGTCGATAGATGTCGCGACCTCAACAAGACGTTGAAGAAACGTCGCAAACGTTTCATTTGATGCCATGAAATTGTTCATAGAAAGAGGTTACTTTTCCAATCTACATACTTTTTCGAAAATTACATTCTGAACGGTTCCATTATTCTTACGTCGAAGTAAGACTACTAAATGGCAATTGTAAGAATTTACAAATTCTCACAAACGTACAATTTATTTCTCTGTTAATCATCAAGCTTTTTATCCTGCTTCAACTGGAACCAAAAAGCCCTCAGTGACTCAGTAGCAAAAGAAGTGAAGAAACATAAATGTATAATTGAATTCTGCTCCATATCCGGGATTATCGGATCCGGGATGGGTGTGAGCTCATCCGTCTTTTCTGTAAGCAACTACTGCGTTGCAGAAATCTTTGCACCATATGATAAGATTATGATATGTTATATATATATATATATATATATATATATATATATATATATATATATATATATATATATATATATATATATATATATATATATATATATATATATATATATATATATGACAAGAAAAGCCAAACCATAGAGGCGCTCTGGTCTGCATGACCATGTGCTCTGCACTCGTCCCCCCCCCCTCCAACCCTTAATCCTCAATAAAGAAACAACACAGAACCGTACGTCAATACCATTCCTTTTTAACCGATACATCATCTGCAGCCATAAACACGAATAACAAAATGATCGCGGCTCTAATACTACGAGCAAATAAGCGGGACATTACAAGCCATTGTTATGTCATTTTTTTTCTCTTCCGTTTCAGATTCACATCTAAATCATGGAGCTCAAGCAGAGACCCGAGTTAACAGAACAACTGTCATCATCAAGTCTGTTCAAAACGTCCTTCAAAGGCCTAACAAGAAGACGGCGGCCAACGAGTCGTAAAATTTCCCGAGTCAGGCAGCAAGCAGTTACCGAGAAGTATATCAAAAGTATGAACGAACACGCTCAAAATGACACAAAACGCAGATCGGAACGTTTGAAATTGATGAAGTTTTTATGGAAAGATGTCAAAGCTCGCGATACGGAAAATTTAGATCTGACACTGGATCATGACGTAGTTGATCTGCGGGATCTGGATCCGGATGGCACTTTACTGAAGTACGCCGTGATCCATAATTACTTGGATGTCCTAGCTGTATTGTTACGTCACAGCTCGCCAATGGAAGCGAGTGGCGAGGATGGCTTATCGCCTTTACATTTGGCTATAAAGCTGGGCTACATTCCCATGTTGGCTATGATTCTGGCTAATAATCCTCCCATTAACGTTCCGTCGATGTACGAAAAACGAACTCCGCTTCATGTTGCTGTCCGCGTCAACAACACAGAAGCATTAGACCTCTTGTTACAACACGGAGCAGACCCAAATAAACCGGATATTTACGGAAGTACTTCACTCCACCTAGCGGCTAGATTGGGACGGGATCACCTGATCAAGCATCTGATTGAGCACGAGGCCGATGTGCAGGCGAGGGATAACGAAGGTTGGACTGCAATGCACGTGGCTTCCGAGGCTGGTCACGCCAGCACAGTGCGGATTTTACTACAGAACAACTCGATCGTCGATGCGCAGAGTAAATACGGTAAAACACCGCTACATTGGGCGTGTGAAAAGGGACATTTACAAGTTGTTCAAGCCTTATTGGACAGTAACGCGAATCCCGTTATTCGAGCCTTAAATAACAAGACTGCACGGGATTATGCGGTCACACCCTTGCTCCGAAATCTACTGGAGTCATATACCAAAAAGCCTATAGAAAGCATATGCGTACCGCGAAAGGAATATTTTGACTGTCGCTTGCGGAATAAGTCATTAATTGATCTGTTGGATCTTTCACAATTTCAAGATCCCTACGCGAATGAGTTGAACCAGGATACGATTGGGAAGGGAGCAATGCAAGATGAACTGAGCAAGCCGATCGTTCACAGCGCTAAATCAATGCCTTACATGTTAGACTCGTGTCATGAAACCGATTCAGTCGATAAATCGACTTCCGGTGAGATACGATTCAATCCGAATAGGGCATCGATCAAATCGAGTCTGTCCTTCGCCTCCTTTACGACTGTCGCCGATTCCGAGATCGATTTCGCCATGGATCCTCGCTGTGAAAGCATTCCTGTTCTCTCCCTGGATCCTATAGAGGAGGAGGCCAAATATGGTGAATCACTGACTAATGTCAATTTCAATATAGGCGACTCTGGATTATCTGACTGTGGATCCGATGGTAAGGTCAAAAGTGGTAATAACTCCCCGATTATCACAACGGAGACAAATAGTCCAGATTATGACGTCATAGAATCCATAACAGCTCAAGAAAACAATATTGATCGCAACCACAACATCAAAGCGACCGCACACACCGACTCAGAAAATACAACAATTCAGAACATCGAAGAAAGTTTCCAATGCACCGTTCCGACTAGAAAATTAATCGAAACATTAGAGGATATGCATGAGCAAGTGGACACGTCCGTGGACGAAAATGTTGACATTCTAAATGACGTATTCCGTGACGTCACACTATTACGTCACAAAGCGGACGACTTTGATGTGACTACTCGAGAAAACACATTTGATAATATTGAAAAAAATATTAAAGATATTGTCGTACGACTCAAGGAGCTGAAAGTTCGATTCGACGGTCATATATTCGATTTTTAATAGTTTAGCTTGGTTTTGTGAGTCAAACTCCAATTGATGACGAATCAAGGCCAGCATAGAAAATAAGACAGACACAACAAGATCATTTTATTATTATTTATATGCTATTTTTATGGATTTTGCATTTTTCTAACTTTAACTCAAGTGCGTAAAAAATTACTTTTAAGTTTTAAACCATTTTATCTAATATTGCTTATTTTTCTATAATTTTCTATATAATATAAAACCAAAGCGCATAGTTTTATTCACAAAGAAACCAAAGCCATTTTAAATAAATTATGGCATGAATTACAGAAAGCGAGTGTTTTGTTAGGTCCCAACCCTTCGGATTGGGGCCTATAGGTTTGGGGTGTCCGTCCGTCCGTCTGTCCGTCATCGCTTTATACCCCTATTTGGGGGGCTGTTGGGGCCTGCTTGTGTTTCACAAATACTTACTTGTTTATTTTCCAAACAAGCTGTGTCTTACTGCTCTGTGTTTTCAGGTGACCTTTGTGCACACAAGGATTTAATTTTCACTATTTTTGCACCAATATAATTGCTGACTTTTAAAAATAATAATTGTCAAATGACAGCGTATGATGATTATTGATAGTGTTGTAAAATTCTGAATTTATTTATACTTAGTGTTCGCCCGTTTTCAGTTCATAATATGCACTGTTGGGGAAGACAATGACGTCAGTGAAACATGCAGCAAGACACAAAACATCGTGTAATTGTGCAATTTGAAAAAAAAAAATGTTGAAGAGCGGGAAAATTGCATGAACAAAGTGAAACTGAAATGTTTGGTTAGAACGAGACCTGCCCCCCCCCCCCGTATTCAAAATAACTCAAAATGAGTCTAGACTAGAAGGCCGATTAAAATTAAGTAAAATTAAATAAGAGAATTAATAAACTTTTTTTCTCACTGTAATATGTCAATAATACGTTATGTCGATCATTTTAAATTTATACAAGCATGCATTTCTCCCTCTGTCCACAGAAAGGGTCTAGTGTTAAGCGGAGTTTCGACGCTGAAAAGCTTAAACAAATGCTTTAGTGATTTTGCAACTTCAAAATTTCAGACTGAATTTGAGTATAAGTTTGAGCGCAGTTTTTGAATGCGGGCAATAATGGTACACCGGGTGTGCACCGAAGCAGTGCGCATGCACTTCACAACAGGAAACTGGGCACTCGTGCCACCACGATCCGTGCACAGTAACGCGCATGCGTGTCCAGCACGATATTCATTCATTCATTGCGAGAATTTAGAAAAGTGCGAAGAAGAGGATATTTTTAAAAAAAGCCATTTCGCATTCACCATTTTTTGTAGGTATCTATGAAAAGGGGATCCATGATGTGAATTTTCAATGCAACTGGTAGATTAAACAGACCCACGCAGAAACCATTTAAGGCCTCTGATAGGTAAAAAGTGAAGAGATGAATTACATTTGACAGGGTTCTGTTTAATTTTGATAACCCCTAATTCGAAACATTTCAATTATGTGGGAAAAAAGCCTAAATAAATTGCGATTCTATTATTCACATATTTATTGTTGCTGGCAAGCCCCTCACCCTCTCCGTCCCCCCTCCACCCCTCCCCCCGCCCACATTAACGACAAACTGTTGAATCATGTCGGAAACTCACTTCAGTTTGGAAATCGTTACTGACAAGAAATTCTGAACCAAACCTTATCTGAGTTTCAACAGAAAATCTTGTGATCATAAATTTTGTCACGAAGTGTTGAACGAAGGTTATTTTTTAAAGTTGATATATACCAAAAATAGCACCTCAAAAATTGCCTCTAGCAAAAGTCTAGCAGAAGTAAAATATGACGAAATCCCTCTTCAACCAGATTGTCTAAAAAAACCGGAAAAGGCAAAAGGCAAATTGTCTCAATATTGAATTGCTTCAGAACTGAATTAGACAATTCTGGAAAGACGAAAACTCCACGTTAAGTAGGCCCCAAACCCTTCGGATTGGGGCCTATAGGTTTGGGGTGTCCGTCCGTCTTGCCGTCCGTCATCGCTTTATACCCCTATGAATTTGGGGGGGGGGGCGGTTGGGGCCCTGCTTGTGTTTCACAAATAATTAGTTGTTTCTGAAGGCCTAGGCATACTTTGTACAGACACACCCATAGACGAGATAAAGAAAGGTGAAGGGAATAGACTGTCCGGTCAAGCATCGTTCGCCGGCCCAAACAAAAACAAAAACACATCATTTTCCATAATGTACACATTCAGTTATGTTTATTCTGCAACCACAAACGATTAAGTGGTGACCGTGCAAACAATAGTGCAAAAAATATTCATCGTAATCTGAAAATCAAGTTGACAATTACTCTATTTCTCACAGCCCTGCACCATCTCGCTCCCTCTTCTCCCCCCTCCCCACCCCCCCCCCGCCTCACTCAAACCAGCCTTACGTATATCTGTTGTAAATCATCGTGACTAGAATAACGAGGGCGTCAACGCTGGATTAAGGCCACCGGGTCTCAAGCTTTCTGATTGGACGAAAACTGTGTCAGGCCAACAGGGCCAACTGTCGAGCGTTCATTATGCGACTTACGTGAGAAAAAAAAGTACAATTTTTCATAACTATTAAAACGCAACATTGCACCTAGCATTTTATCACAATGAAAAATCATGATATCCAAATAGCATTTCTTAATTTCAAAGAAACTGTGACATAATAACGACTATCATAATACAAAACATAAAATATATATCACTCATACAATTATGCAAGCCAATGGGAAAGCACCTTTATTATGCAAGTAAAGAACTTCGCTCAGTTTGTGTGAGCGTGTGTGTGTGAGTTTTTGCAATTAGACTAGAATTAAACCGCCAAGCAGTCACGGATCCAAAGCGGGGGGTGGGGGTAGGGGGGGAGGGAGTCTGAAATCTCCCGGCGCAAGGCAAGGGGGTTCTGGTTGGCTCGTGTTCAACCCCCACCACCCTTCCCAATACCACATGGTAAAAATTCCTGAATCCACGCCAATAAGCAAGAAAAGTCACAAAAACAACAAGAGGGTCAGTGAAACTGACTATGTCCCCCGCCAGCATACAATCCCAGTATTTGATTGTGTTAGGTTGGACTACAACCCTTCGTATCATATTCGTGAATTTTAAAATTCCAGCTGGACCAATGTCCTTGGGCCAACATGGCTCATTTACAATACTAATTCTTGTTACCACCCATACTACCTACGTGTATAACATTTTGCCAATTGTTTAAAAAAATGTAGGCTTGAGTGTGTTAACAAACTCATTAAAGTATGTAAGGGTTGTGAAAATTTCTGAAGTTCAGCTGGGCCAATGTCCTTGGGTCGACAGGGCTCATTTACAATACCGACCTTTGTTGGTTCCAAAACTTCCTACATCTAAAAGATTTCAACAATCGATCCAGAAATGTAGGTTTGAGGGTGTTAACAAACTCATTCAAATGAGTAAGGATTGGGAAAATGTGTGAAGTTCAACTGGGTCAATGTCCTTGGGCCGACATGGCTCATTTACAATACCAAACCTTGTTGGTTCCAAAACTACTCACAGTTAAGATATCTTGTCAATCGATGCAGAAAAAATGTAGGCTTGAGTGTGTTCACAAACTCATTCCAGTATGTAAGGGTTGTGAAAATTTCTGAAGTTCAGCTGGGCCGATGTCCTTGGGCCGACAGGGCTCATTTACAATACCGACCTTTGTTGGTTCCAATACTTCATATATCTAACACCAATCCATCCAGAATTGTAGGCTTGAGTGTGTTAACAAACTCATTCAACTGAGTAAGGATTGGGAAAATTTGTGAAGTTCAGCTGGGCCAATGTCGTTGGGCTGACATGGCTCATTTACAATAACGATCCTTGTTCATTCCAGTACTACCCATATATACAATATCTTAACAATCGGTGGAAGAATGTAGGCTTGAGTGTGTTAACAAACTCATTCGACTGAGTAAGGATTGGGAAAATTTGTGAAGTTCAGCTGGGTCAATGTCCTTGGGCCGACATGGCTCATTTACAATACCGATCCTTGTTCGTTCCAGTACTACCCATATATACAATATCTTAACAATCGGTGGCAAAATGTAGGCTTGAGTGTGTTAACAAAAAAGGTGTCGACAGACAGACGGACAGACAAACCCGAAAACTATAGTCCCCCGGCGGGGGACTAAATAGCGGACAATCATCAAAGCGATACCTTATTGCGTCATTAACATGCAGACCAATGAAATCACGCACAAATTAAATCACGAACCAATGAAATCACGGACCAACGAAATCACGAACCAATCAAATCATGGACCAATCAATCACGGACCAAATTAAAAAAAAACGATTTTTTTAATTTAAAAATATAATCCATATGGATTAACATTAAATGCGTAGCATTTTGATATTGTTTACTGAAAGAAACTGTGGAATTTAAATTGAGCAGGTGCGTTGTTTTGCTAAAATAGATTTTACATTTGATTCACACCACGATAGGCACTTGTCTCTGATCTATGTTACCAAAGTCAGACCTTGATGAGACACGTATGTGACGCATGCGTCACATATAATACTTGCATCACAAACGTGTATCACCTGTGACGTGTATGTATGCGAGATAACATGTAGTTACGTGCGTCACATATGGTTTGTGGTACGTGTATCACCTGTGACACGTGTATGTGATATAATATGTGGCACGTGCATCAGGAAAGTCTGAATAAAACACTAGTCCAGCAAACATTCGTCACATTAAAGTAGGGCCATCCATAAAACACGTATTGAAAAATTTCACCTTTAATCTCCCTTTCACATCTACAGTGCTGTGAAAAACTGTGGAATATTTTGCTTAGTACCCTGGTATACCAAGACTATTACAGTCTTACCACACACTTCAAGATCTGCGCCGAATGCTTATTCAAGAATAGAATGCCTTACCACAAGGGAAAATCAACAACTGCATTGCTTCCACGCGTAGACGACTTAACTCGTGCATCGCACAGTAAGGATATTACACGCGATATGGACAGTTTTTGAATTTCGAAAATGTCCCCACGTGTGTTTGTGAGATCATAGTAATACAAGTAATTGGTGAAAAAAATCTGTGAAGTTTTTTTTACTGTGTTGCCAAATGAACACTGTTTTCTTACATATAATTTCGTTTAGATCAAAGGGACAGCAAAGTATGAAAAAAATGATCTCAAACTTAATAGTTCCCGATCTCTCACAGCACTGTACATGTGTATCACATCGAAAAAAGGGTCATTATGCATCTCTTCAGAACCAACAGCAGACTATTGAGGCTCGACAACTGTAAAGGCTCCATCTTCTTCCCAAAAACCCATCGCGGTCCGCGTAACGTTACCTGCTTGATTTTATTTTCCGTCCCATTATTCCGGAAAAAGGGGATTTTGTTTTTCTTAATGTAAGTTTGATGGACCTCCTACTTTGATCACAGCACAAAATTTGTGAAAATAAATTTTGAAAGGAAAACACCTTGTTTACAACTTAAAACGGCTTGTCGTAAAATTTGCAAGTTGAACAGTTGGCTGTCAACAAGCTGGACCTGAAAATCGTCACCCATCAGCGAAATGCAACGCCGGAACACAAACTTACGCTTCAAAATAAAGTCACAACAACCAAATAAAATCATTTGGAATGTTTACAATGAAAAAGTTTGACTTCAACCAAAAACCAAGATTAAAACAATAACATATGTCTTTTTAAGACGGTTGTTAAAGGCTGTAGCAGACGACGTTATGACGTCACTGGGCGTTGCCCGTGACCTTGGAGAAGGCTTCTGTGTGGCGGTTCGTGTTGGTGATCTCCCACCGGCCGATCCACGGACCTGTCACCGTTGTATCGAACTCGTCGTTCTCGTCTGGCTTGTCTTCTCCCTGCCGCCCAAAAAAAAAACAAAAAAACCCGAGACATCGTAGACAGCCAGATCGGCGGCCAATGTGACCTTGAAACTAGGTCACGGTCAAAAGAAAATAAACGCACTATAACAGACCATTTATATGCACCAAATATGACAGGAAACGGATTATCATCCCGGAAGTAAAAGCCGGCGATGAACGGCTGAACGGACACATGAACATCCAAAATCATAACACCCACTGCCCCCTTCCGCCTCCCCCCTCCCCCCTCCCCCTCTCCATGCGGCCTGAAGGCCTGGTTGGAGGCAAATAAATAAATCCCAGAACAGAGCATTAATATTAGGCACAAACCGAGAGTACCATTTTTCGCATTGCCATATAAAGAGCATGATAGTTTCGCTGTTTTCAACTGAAGCAAGTTCGAAAAAAAAGCTAATAGGTGGTACGTATGTTCGTTGAAATAACAGAAGGCCGCAATAACGGGGTTTACTGTAATTACAAACATGCGCGTCTGTCATTTCTACCTCACGACAACCACAGCGAACATGAAATCAGAATCCAAAAAAAAACAAACAAAATGATGAAGAACACATACATATAAATTCTGAGATCTCTTAAGAATTCACACACACATTGTTAGACAAGGTTTTTATTTTTAACAGCTCTCGCTAAAAAAAAAAATAACCAGATAAATGGAGCACAGACAATAGGAAGTGATACCTTGACCTTGTAGCGTTTCTGCCACTCGGCTTTCCGGTTGACAGACAGGAACTTGTCCCAGTCTGGCTTGACGTGTGGGTCGCTGGCAGAGCGGAAGTGTACCCCCTCGGCGATGTTGTAGAAGCCCCAGTTCTCATGAGGTGACTGCCAGCGCAGGTCCACGCTCCACCGCACATCGTTTGAAAAGTTTGGAAGGCTGTGTGCAAATCAACAATAATAATAATAATAATAATAATAATAATAATAATAATAATGATAATAATAATAATAATTATTATTATTATTATTATTATTAATTTATTTATTAATTTAATTATTTGCTTATTCACTTGCTATAACTGCAATTCATATATTTATGTGTGAAGCCGAAATATTTTTACAACACCAAAAGATAACAGTATGCACTGAATGGACCGGAATACTTCCACTCCAAGCTGAAGGCCTGATTGAGGAGGCTATTCACAAGAAACAAGGCTCGATCAGAATTTATTAATGTTGACAGGCGGTCGTATTTTTATAGACCTAAATTTTTACATAGTGAATAATACTACGGCACGAAAATTCAGGCATCTCAAAAATTCTACAGTACCACTATACCTTCTGTGAGCACCATACACACGAGTTCTACAGCACCAGCATACCTTCTGTGAACGGTGAGGTTGTTGAACAGGAGAAAGCCGCCATAAGGCACGTCACACGTCACCACGTCTTCTTTACAATTAACACCTACAACATTTTTATATCATTATTTTATTAAGCTACTGCGATATTAGCGATAAAGTGAAATGTGTTAAATATCAAAGACTTCGTTCTTCATGAACAAATTCCTTGTACACCTTTGAGAATTTTTTTTTCCGGAGGCAAAACGACAACTATTTCCAGAGGTGTAACGTTAGGAAATTGTCCAAAAGAAACTAGAAGCTCATTCCGCTAGCGAAATGTTAAACACTTGACAAAAATTAAAACGCAAAAATACTGGCTTCAATGGGTTATTTCTTGAATAATATATTGCAAACAACACAGCTTAAATACGTCTTATAAGCCGAGTAGTGTTTAGTTTCTGTTGACTTAAGGTTTTATTGACTGATCTAGCATACACAGTGAGAGCTCACACAAAGCTCACTGAGCAACTGTGTGTGATGTGGCTTAAATGCTACGCATTAACTTGCAAAAAATACACTCTTTTCACATGGCGTTTTAACAAAGAAAACGAAATCAAAGACGAAAATAAAAAGTGACATGCACATGTTCAGATCAAGCTCTTCATAAGTCCCAAGTTTCATGGTCGTAGGGCCCATAGTATCAGAGAAGAAGAAGACACAAAAAATCGGAAAAAGTGTCAAGAAGAAAAAAAAAAAAGGACGAATTTTGCTCGCACAAATTCATATAACTTTTGCAAGCCAAAGGCTTGTCAAGTGTTAATTACCCAGCGTCTCAAACAGAGGCCGGCAAAACTTCCAATCGCATGAACCTTGTTTTCAAAAAAAAAATGGACAAAAAATGGACAAATACTGAATAACAGTGGATACTCCGTGTCAGATTCAACATAAATGCTGGTGATAAAAGGCTTTTTTCACTGCTTATGCATTGCGTGTCTGTTTACGAACACTGAGAGATCGAGGAAAGCGGTCTGTAGGAAGACGATAAGCAAGATCTTAATGAGATTCGGTTCATTCCTAAGAGATATTTCCTGAGGCAACTTCGCTGCATTTGATTGGTGCGTGTGTCATACTGCTAATGTAAATATTCATGAATTACCAAGCTGGTTTTCAATATCCTCTTCGTCCATCATCACGTACCAGAAGCCAAGGTTACAGCACGTATGTCTGGCAACCAATCCTTTAGCGTGGCTCTTTCTTATCACCTTCAACCAATCACAGGCGTGCACACTGTTACAATACGCATAACCATTCCCTACACCGAACTGGGTGTTGCACAACCAGTAAAATACAAACTGATATACAGCTCCTTACATGTTGTTATGTCACCTGCAAAACTTACTTTTCTAAGTACTAATTGCTTACTAAAACACTTTTATCAGTACATTCTATCAGAAATTTCTTTCTTTACTTGCTACAGTGAATTTTTAAAAATCTAGTCGTTTGTATCACGAAACAAATTGGAAAAGAAAACAAAAAATTGCATATGAAAACACCACCCCCCGCCCCCCTACCCTCTCGCCTCCCCTCGATCGCTTCTCCCTCCATCTCGCGTCTCCCCCTCACCCCGCGCCTCCCCCTCCACCCGCGCCCGCCTGCCTCCCCACCTTCCCCCTCTCCCCGCGCCTTTCCCCTCCTCCCTGCCTCCCCCTCTCGTGTCCACCGGAATCCCCCATCAGAGCATACCTCCATACCGCCGTTATACGCATGTGTATCCAGAAACGGGATCCAGGCTGTCAGCACCATGTGATCATACGACTCCTCACTGAAGTAAGCGCTGTCTGGAGACAGAGAAACACAAACGCCCTTTCTCTTCTGGGTGGTAGGGACGGCTGACAAACCTTCTCCTAGTGCTGGGTCTTCCTATTTATGCAGTTGGAGTGGTGGGGTGGGGGGGAGGGGGGAGTGGAGGACGTGGCATGGTTTTTTTTATTTCCGTGTATGACCCCCCAGACCGTAACGCGTTCAGTGTTCTTTATATAGGTTGATGCAGTGACGCAAAAGTCTTTTTTTTCTTGTAGTGTTAAGTCTCGGCGTCCGTCCCAACATGGCGGCTACCAAGAAAGCTGATCAAATGAGACCGCACCTTTTCATGTGACTCCTATATTTATTAAGGTTTGAAACACATGAAGAGCACGCTTCAGTGTTTTTAAAATGACATGGATACGTCTTATATGTTATCACACAGTCATCAGAAAACATGATAATGAAGTGACGTCACAACAAAACAAAAACAAAACAAGAACAAAAAATAATTAAATAATAGCTTTTCTGCTGAGCCGACAAAAAATATTGACAATAAGAAGAAAAGAACAAAAAAGTTGTTACGTTTATCGAAACAATCTATGAACAAATGCATATCATTCCTGACTATTCTAATGACATAACCTACTCGTTATCTCAAAACAAAATGACGTTGAAATTCTATTCAACTTGAAAGGACCATTTTGACATGCGTCAAACGCACAGATTTAATGCTAATGTGGGCACGATATTTCTCCACAGGGAGGTACACCGCGGTACATGCGATACGGTTCAAAGCCCTACGGTACCTTGATACCCGGTTACGATATTTTTCCAGGGAGAGGCATACCGCGGTACATGCGACACGGTTCTAAGCCCTACGGTACCTTGATGCCAGGGCACGTCGGTGGCGTTATTCCTCGGCGTTTTGACACGTAGATTCCATACAGGATGGCCCGCCACGTCTGGACCTAGAATCTGTTCCGCCATGTTGATTAGCTTCTCACAACTCCACAGATCCATGAAAGCCTACGCCAGAAACGGTCAACTACGATGCAGCAATAACGACAAGCCGGGAAATATTTGTGATATCATAACCACTATTTTGATACAGTATATAATCGTTATAAAGGCATGCATTGCAAACTTTATACAACTTAGAGCAATCTGGTCACTAAGCCGTCTGTTCTTTTGTGATATCACTGCTATACATCAGACCACGCGTTCAAATTGAAGTTCTATTCGTATAAGCATTTTACTGAGTCATGGTGACCTACTTTTGGCAGCTTTCCCTGCTTAAAGAGAAGAATATTGGCCCCTGGATAAGCCTCTTCTAGCTTCGTAAGTCGCTGAAACACTCCATATTCTTTGTACAACTCTACAAAAAAAATGATACACCCTGTACTAGGACTGAGGTACAAAACGAAAAATTTTGTGTGAAACTGCAATAGAAACCGCATTATATTTCTGAACACGATCCTCGTAATACAATACTGTGAACTAAGTAATTGGGTATTGCAAAATAAACTGCAGTTATCTACACTGAAAATTAAATGAGAGGACAGTATCTGCTCCAAAAGTGTTATAAATTTTCAGGACCGCCAAGGACTTATTTTCTTGTGTCATTCTCGAAAATATTCTAAACCTTGTGGTACCAATGCAGTGTGTAAATTTAATAAATGCCGACGACATATTTAAACGGAGGCATGCTGTTTTGCAATACGTGACCGTTTCCAGCCAATCACCATGTTTCTACATGCTCGAACACCTTAAACATCAGAAGTCACAACAAGACGGTCAAGGACGGTGCCCAGGTGACGTCAGAGTAACAAAACACGAACTGACACCGCGATTCTATCAAAATACGGCGGACAGTTGGTGAAAATTATAATTCTGTTATTAAATATTTTGCATATCCTCAACATAAATTTCGTTCTGGACTGCAAGTTCAGGCTTGTTTTCATTCCGCTAACGACATCACAGTTGAATAAGACAGAAAGATGTCTTAGCCACTGTCATGTTGTTTATTATGACGTAACGACGCACTATCCACACTATGATGTTGTGGAAAAGCACACTAAAAACGCATAACCGAAATAAGTCTGATTATTGATGCCAACGCGCTTTATCCAGTCTAGCGTGTGTTGGCTGTGGTGTCAATGTGAAAATTTATCCAGATGACACATTCCATTTACACATAACACTGTATTATTTAAATAAAGTATTCTGAAGGAAAGCAGACATTTTTTGGCAGGCTATTCCAGAACAGAATCTGTGATACAGGGGCCCCTCGTTAATTCGTTCCCTCGGCTAATTCGTACCAATTCCGTCGGTCCCGATTTTGGGACCCATTCACTTCTATGTAAAAGTACGAATTAACGAGGACTCGGATAATTCGTCCCAAAATGTACCCTCAATGTTTTCTATTCCGGTATTTTATCAATGCAGAGCCATACAGATTAGGCATGCCACACAGTTAAAACAACACGTTACTCAAGCATCATGTGTAGCGAGATGAAGGGGTTGCATAATGCGCATTGTAGGGCAGCAATGATGGGGGTTTAGGGATAATAACTGACATGATCTACTCAATACACCGAGTGTCTTAGTGTGCACAGCGTTTTCACTGGCCAGTAATCCGGAGCATCGTCTGCCACGTACTATGCAGCAGGTTAAGATGTCGTTTGTCTTCTCTGGACACTTCGCGCTCCCGGAGCGTGTATATAAATTATGAACAGTGGTCAAGCATTTCAACTTGCAAAATGGCATCAAAACGAAAACACAATGATTACACAACGAATCTTAAAATCAGTGTTAAAGCAAATAACGAGTGGCTCAAAAACCAGAATTGACATAATGACGGAGTATGGGGTACCTAAAAATACACTTGCTTCATGGATAAAGACTAAGGATAAAATAATCAGTGGTGTTGAAACCAGCCAATTTGAGCCTGCTCGAAAGCGCGCAAGGCTTGAAGGTTTATTGTTGTTTTTGTCCATTCGAAAATTTGACCCCCGGTTAATTGGTACCCTCGGTTAATTCGTACGTTTTCCCTCGGTCCCGAGGAGTACGAATTAACGAGGGGCCCCTGTATATACATATAAACAGCCAAATATAAATTCAGTTTTCCAATATTTTCCCTACGCCAGAAGATTAGAATTTACATTGTTGAACTTATTTTCATCCTTTGGTATGAAAAAGATGAAGCAGTATTGATTTATTTGACATTCGAACTATCGGTAGTCTATTTCGGAATAGCCTAACAAACAATATCTGGTGTCTTATTTGCTTTAGAATTCTTATTTTAAATAATACGGTGTTCTATACTTATTGTCGGGCAACAAACATCTTGATCTTGTTAATATCAGCTGATCACATGTCTGAATTTTAGTGACGAGAACATCAACGAGTCAATGAATGCTTTATTACTGAGAAATATGCACGGAACTAAACTCTGCGCAAGATATCTTACAATTCTCGTATTCTTCATCAAAATATTGATACATTCAACATTTAACAAGTACGAAAGGATCATGCAATGGATGTCCAAACGAATGAAATACAACAGTACCTCAGTACAGTATCAGATATTTGTTACGAAGCATACTACAAAGCTATGCGAGTATTTACTTTTGATTTTGCCTGCCTTGTAAAGTTTCTGGGCAACTTCTTCCACCAGGTCGCCCACGGCGTCTCGGCAAGGCTGCAGCTCATCCCGTGTGAAGTAGTCTCTAACGATACAGTAGCCCTACAACAGCGCAGCAACATACCGCTCAACTAGAGCGCCCGGTGCACACAAACATTGGTGCACACATATACTACTAGAACAGGTCTGTAGCCGTCTGTTGAAACAAGCGAGGTTGAATTACAAATTCACTATCTCTTAATTAATGCAGTAGTTTATGTCAAGTGCCTTTTGGTTTATATATTTTATATACTCGCCCAGTGCAAACATTTAATATTCTATGTGCGACCGCAGTGCCAGCCTAATTTGCTCATCTATGTGACACACATATCTTCCAGGCTCTTTCAGAAACCGGATGTCAGCCACACCTAAGTAGGATAAGGGGGGAGGTATGTTGATCCACTTTTTACTTTTTTTGACGAATGTTCAAAAAAGGATGGGGATGTGTTGTTAAGTGATCAACCGCCATGGCATAAGTTGTTCCAGTGACTGAGGTTGGTTGAGCTATTAGTTTAATATTTTGTGTGCCATGTAGAATATCTTACAAGTCGCACATATATAGACTATATATTTGGCGCCTCAGCATAGATTGTACGAGGAGGATAAACTAAGCCCACGGGCACTGCCATCACAGAAGTTGGCGAGAAACAGAGAAGCGAAGGAGAATCAAATTTTATTCATTTGTACCAATGACCTAAAGCTCATACATGACACTTTGTACCATCTGGGACTACACTCAGTTTGGAGAACGATTGTAGTATTGCATTTTCAGAAATATTCACTATAGAGATGACCATATGAATAAGTGACCCGTATTACTAAAAAGGAACAAATCGCTCAAAATTTCAAGTTAATCAAAAGGTGGTCACATTAAACTTCACAAACTATGTGGCCCTTTGCCGCCTATCTATATTTTTATGGTACTGGCCCGTTATGCAAGTAGCCATTTGCCAGTAGTTACTAGTTGTAAATAGCTCTTTTTATAAGGATTTATTTCTTGGCGTATGTCCGACTGTCTGTTGGTCCGGTAATCTGTTTTAATTTTTCAAAGGAGGGGGGATGTTATGCTATTGGCCCGTTATGCAAGCAGCCACTTATAGTTATGAGTTGTAAATAAAATCTAAATACGTTATTTTGATTGTGTCATAAATGCCCCATAACGTAACATATATCACACACACATATAATTTTGCCTCGTCACAGATTGTCAGTGGTTTGTCAAGAACTTATCAACTGATTGTCAGTTCGACAAGTTTGACCTCGTCAGGCTCTTGACGAGTTTCTGACCAATGCCTCGTCACACCTGACAAACACTTGTTGCAAACCTGTCAGAAACTTGCCATAAATTTGCCAAATATTGCGTCATCATTACGCCACGTCCTTTTCAAAACAACTAAAAACCAGCGGACATTCTTTTTGAAATTTCTTAGGTTTTAATGAATATTACTAGAAGTTTCAAATTATCACGTATTTAATGAATGAACCATGACGTAAGTGCACAAATCATATTCTCTGCATGTTTTGAAATAACTTGTGATGCACGTAAAATGCTTGTGCAATTTGTGAAAATTATATTGTATGAATAATGTTTACTTTGTACTTACTGACAGTTAATCGAAAAAGGCTGAATAGATTCGATTATTTTCATGTTTAATGTAAAAAACCTGATAGCATAACTGTCAGAATCTGCAGCTAACGCGTGCATAAGTAAACCGCCATGTGCAGTATATTACAATACTATGAAACTTGTCAGAAACTTGTCATAAAATTGTCGGAAACTTGTCACTAGTTTGTCAACCTGATCAATTTGATGTGAAAGGACTGATCTGGGAACTGCAGGCCTTACGTTTCCGCCTCCAAAACTCAATCTTTTAAAGAAGTCAAAAAGAAAGCTACTTCAGCCATCACTTCAAAAATCACTAAATAAATAAATGATACTAGCTATATAATAAAATATTATAAGAATATTAATGATACAATTACATAAAAAAATCAGCTATCAAAAGGAGTAAAAAGGCTCTAACTCACAATGCCATTATGCTATTCGTGACTCCATCAGAATTGTCAAATGGGAGCACTTAAATATTTTGGCGAAGTGGGGAGTGACAGCTATCAAAAAAATGAAATAGAGAATTGGTGATGGAGCAACCATCTTTCAGACCCGGATAAAAAGACTGTGGTAGAATCCATTACTAGCAACAAACTTCAAGATCCGGATAAAAAGACGTACTGTAAAACCTGTTTTTAGCGACCCCCTTCTACAATCAGATGAAAAGACAAACAGTGATGACCCGGATGAAAAAATGAAAGAGACTAACAGCGCTGTTTAAAGTAGTACATGCCGCATGGTTAAACTTGTACCCATACGAATGTAGAATTTAAGATACTACACAAGTCAGGTTACGTAGCTCCAACGCCCCCTCTGGTCATATATTTATACAAGTGCCGAAAAATCAGCTTTAAGGAGATCAGATCCGCTATATATTATTCATTAAAAAATTTATAGTAACCAGTATTTTTTTCCTTAACTGTTGCTTACACATTAAAGTTGCTTACACATGGTTTAGCATGAAATTGAAGAAAAAGATAATTTAGCACCGTAAACAGGCCTTTTTCTAAAAAAATATACATTATACAAGATACAAATGGTCTCCTTAAGTGCTATATATAAGGCATGGTCCATCTATGACTGGTTTCTTAAGTGCTATATATAAAGCATGGTCCATGTATGACTGGTTTCCTAAGTGCTACATATAAGGCATGGTCCATCTATGACTGGTTTCAGATCTATCTATCTATCTATCTATCTAATCTCTCTCTCTCTCTCTCTCTCTCTCCCTCTCTCTCTCTCTCTCTCTCTCTCTCTCTCTCTCTCTCTCTCTCTCTCTATATATATATATATATATATATATATATGGACTGTGTTTTGTGAGACCCTAAACTCGTCAACCTGACGATGCCTAACTCAACAATGTAAATTCGTCAAAAATTTGTCTTTGTCACTGGCTTGTCATTTTCTTGTCACGTATTTGTCAAATCCTAATTTGCAGTTTGTCAATATCGTATCACAAATTCGTCAAAATATCTTTGACAAATGATTGACGAACTATCCGAATAAAGAATATTAGACAAAATAATCACAATTTGAAAACATTTAAATTAACACCATTGACCAAGGACATTGTGACCAGCCAAGTTCAAGATAATCAAGTAAAATAAGAATGTTCAGGGACATTGTTACCAGCCACAAACATTAATATTTAATTATACTAGAGTGGCCAGTGTACACCAACATCAGAATACCCGAACATGTCAGACTGTTTTATTAGGCAGTCATTGTTTTTTATTCTTGTCAACAAAAACAAATCTTAGCCCATCCCCACCCCCTCCCCTGCCATCCTTGTCCTCTGCCTCTCCTGTTTACAAAGTTTTACAATTTTGTACTATTTCAAAATTAACACTATTATCTTATATAAATATGAATGAATATATACATATATATGGGATATATGGATATGTGTATGGGAACATGTTTAGCCATGTGGAATGTGCGACTATAAACTGAGCTTATACTCTACGTCTTTTTTATCCAGATCTGGAAGGTAATCATCGTAAAGGTTTTACTGTCAGTCTTTTTCATCTGGGTCACGACAAGCAGGTCTTACTGTTTGTCTTTTCATTTGATTCCGGAAGGGGGTGGTTAAAAACAGGTTTTCCTGTACGTCTTTTTATGCGCATCTTGAAGGTTGTCGCTCGTAATGAGTTATGCCATGGTATTTTTATCCGAAACATCTGAAAGGTGGTCACCACAACGCCCATTCGCTATTTCATTGTTTTTGATAACCGTCACCCACCTTCCACCCCCACTTCCATCTAATGTCGGCACGGATCTCAACACAACACTAACAACCTTTCACTGTGTGGGACCGTACCCAAAGTGTACTTACATCAGCAGAAAAAGCAGAAAAGGCACAGAAAGGCATCCTTCTTACTGAGGATCCATTGCGCCAATTTTTTGCGACAATTATCCAAGTACTCAACAAGTATTTTTTTAAACAAAGATTTACCTGAGAACCATTCGGACTAAAATGGAAGGCACAACAAAATTGTGGGAGAAGGAACATTCTGAAAATGCTTCGAAAAAAAATAATCAAAAGGCATATTTTCAAGACATTCAAAAAATTTTAATATGCCATTTGAAAATTTTAATGAAGTCACGAATATTATAATGATATTGTGACAAAGAGTATTGTTTCACTCATTTCGATAGCTGATTTTTAATGATATATTATATCAATAAATATCTTATATTTTTTATTTATTAACTGATAATATTTATTCACTGATTTCTGAAATGACGAATGAATTGGGTTTCTTTCTAAAAGATTAAGTTTTAGAGGTGGATGCATCGTAAGGCATGAAATTCTCAGGGCAGTCCTTTCACATCAAATTGGTCAGGTTGACGAACTTGTGACAAGTTTCCGACAATTTTCTGACAAGTTGCTGAAAAGTTTTGCAGTATTGTAATATATAATATATTGCACATGGCGGTTTACTTACGAACGCATAAGCTGCAGATTTTGATATTTATACCATCAGTTGTTATTTTGATAGTTATACCACCAGGTTTTCTTATATTAAACATTAAAATAATCGAATCCAATCACCCTGTTTGATTAAATACCAGTAACTACACAGTATAAATTATTCATTGCAACAATGGGCGATAATACAATTTTCACAAATTTCACAAGCATTTTACAAACATCACAACTTATTTCAAAACATGCAGAGAATATGATGTGTGCACTTACATCATGGTTTATCCATTAAACATGTTTTTAAGACGTGATAATTTGAAACGTCCCGTAATATTCATTAAAACCTTAGAAATATCAAAAAGGATGTCTGCGTGTTTTCACTTGTTTTGAAAAGGATGTGACGTCATGGTGACGCAATACTTGACAAATTTGTGACAAGTTTCTGACAAGATAGCGACAAGTGTTTGTCAATGTGTGACCAGGCATTGGTCAGAAACTCGGCAAGACCCTGACGAGGTCAAACTTGTCAAACTGACAATCAACTGACAAGTTCTTGACGAACTACTGACAAAGTGTGACGAGGCAAAATTATGTGTGTACTTGGTTTAGTACAAATAAGTTATCTTTAAATCTTGCGAAAACAAATTATATGATTTTTACAAATAGAACTGTACCAAACATATCTTTAAGATGGTGCAGCACAGAGATAGATACAATACAAGTAACGAAATTTTTGGGCGTACTAGTCGATGAAAAACTATGTTGGAAATACCATATTGACAGAGTTAGCAGTAAACTGTCAAAATGTACTTCGTCATTTTCAAAGCAAGTACAGTATTAGAAAGTGAGTCCCTTCAAACTTTGTAGAATTCTTTGTTCTTGCCTTATATATCTTACTGCACGGAAATCTGGGGCAATGCATATAAAAGCAACTTGCAATGTATCACGACGGCGCAAAAAAGAGTAATAAGAATAATTGCAAAAGTACATAGGCTTTAACACACAACTATGTTATTTCGCAGATTTTCAATACTAAAATTCACTGATTTAATAAAACTCAAGACACTTATAGTGGTTCAAAAAGCTAAATTGAATTTACTGCCTCCCACTCTGCAATGCAAATTTAATTTGCAGGACTATGATGGCAAATATGTGCTGAGAAACACCGGTAAATTTAAATTACGTTATGCTAGGACTACATTAAAATCAAAGTGTGTAAGTGTAGGAGGAGTTAATATGTATAACTCACTGCCTGTTAATGTAAAGTCGGCTACAAACATTGTGCTGTTTAAGAAATTGTTCAAAACATTCGTCCTTCAAAGCTATCTGTTTAATGATGTGTAAGAACTTCACCTAAATAACCTTAGAACTATTACCAGTTACAGCTAATCTTAACACGTAAAAATCTGTTAGTGCAAAACAATAAACCACTCCTTAAAATGTAAATGCTCTGTTCTATTAATTTTCGCAATTTGGAAGCTACCTATGTCGCATGTTTAATTGTTTAGTTTCTGTCGTTTCTGTCGAAATGGAAAGTTCAAATATGTTAAAAAGGCAATTATCTCGATAAGTTTCATACTTTTTTGAATGTGCCTTTTTCCTTCCATTGATAGAATCTGATATGTTGTATTACTTTTGATTTATGAACTATGTAACTTAGAACGAAATAAAACGATTTCCGCTTATTCGGAAAACTCGCAAACTTTACGACAATAAAATTAAAAAATTAAACTTTCATAAAAAAAAATTGAGGTTTAAAGGTATGACACAGAAAGCATTTTTCGTAGTATAATTTCGGGGCCCACCTCTTCGAAGAACTGTTTCAGTTGAGTATTTGACAAATGTCCTGTCTTTTCTTGAATGTCATACTTAGGAATTCTGGTAAATGGGTCTGGGTATCCTACTGTTGACATTCCATACCCTGGCTTTGCTTTACCATTTTCGGATATGGAACTATGCTTTTCTATTAATTCCATCTCACTTTTTACGCCAAACTCTTATTTGTTTACAATTTATGGTCAAGGTTGTTCAGTATCATCAGTGTTTTTCGGTTTGCATTGTCCAGCGAAGGTATTAGACTGCCAAGCGTCGTTAATAAAATTGCTGTGGAGACCAATTTACGAAGGTATGGGTTGAGTGTCTCGATAAACATGGGTTCATCTCTATGTTATAAAACAACTTACCTCTCATGAGATTTATTATATAATAGGAATTCATACAAAATGCTTCTACACAGTGATGTTTTTATGTGATCGTATTTTTCTTTCGACTTAAAAATTTGATTAGCTTACTATTATTACGGTTGATACTAAAAAAATCATATGATAAAACACGAAATTTTACAGATATACAATAACAGAAAAATATGATATATTAGAATCTTTACTTTTAAGTTATAAAATATCCTTGCTCTATTTCAAGCCGGTAATTTTGAGCAAAAGTTTTTTTTTGTTCTTGTAAAAAAAAAAAAGAAAGAAAGAAAAGAACTGTTTTAAGCACTTTTTTGCTCATTCTATATTTTATTAGATTTCATTTTATGTAACAAAGAAACAAACATGTAAAAAAGAAACTTTAAAAATGTAGTTTTGGAGCAGAATAACAGATTTGTATTTAAATAAATTTTCTTATCTTGAAGACATTTTAAAATGATTACTGTAAATATAAATTTTACCTTTGTGTGCAAATGGCTTGCTATTGATGTTTGAAAGAAGACATTCTAAACACGATTTTATCAATACAGTGATAAGAAAAATATGCTTGGTCAGAAGGTAAGCTAAAAATAAACTGTAGGATAACGAGGAAAAATAAGATTACGTTTAAACAGAAGTGGCTTATGTTTTTCAATTTTTAACTTATCGCTGTCAGAGTAATTATTATCAAATCTGGGTTAACTGAGTTTGTTTCTGTTTTTTATAGATGTCATTGTGCGCCTTTTCGATTTGAAAGACTATGGTAATTACACATGTTTGATAGGAAGGAAGCTTAAAAATTAGGTTCTAAATTGCGACATCAAGTAGACGAGCACCGACTGATATATTATGTCGGATGAGGCGTTGATGAACAAAATAGAGTCATTTTAAATATCTATTCTAAAGCAACGTCATAACAGAGTAAAGCTATTCAATTAACATATCAGCTAGTTTTCAAATACCTATCGTAACATTCCCCCTTCTTTGAAAGCTAAAAAACTGACAAAAACACGAACAGAGAGATTGTTTAAACATAACAATGCTCAAATGTCTAGAATGTCAAGGTATGAAACATTACCAAAAATGCTGTTTTCGATATAGCAAGCTATATAAACTGAATTAATGATTTTAACACAAACTAGACATAGTTTTGGTTATCGCGATCCATAAATAAAACATTTTTGCGGTATAAACCGCAACACAAAGGTATCCCTAAGAGGTGCCCCGTGTTACTATGCTGACAATACGCTGTCAACCAACCGACCAATCAGAGTTGGTACAGTTCCTGTCATGTGAGCGAACCATTCCCAGCTTATCGCGATCCGATCTCTGCTTACATTTCTGTTAAATATAACGGATCAAAACCAAGGTAAATGCTTACTTTTTGGATATTATTTGTCTTGGATAGTTTTTTACGTATGCTTAAAGTTTCATCTTGTTTAGTTTGCTTTATCTCGAGTTTGCTGACTTTGTTAATCCCTACCCGTGGTAGTTCTGGGGTTTGTCATACCGGCTTTCGTTCGGTAAATGTTTTCCAGCAATCAAAAACGTAGTGTAGATTATTGGTAATACACAATGAGACGGTTTCTGAGCAATTTCCTGAGAATGGCTATTTTGAGGGTTTTCTATCATTCTCATTGTCAGCAAACAGTTTGGATCGCGTCGGCTCTGCAAACGAGAGAGTTTCAACTTTGAAACGTCTTTCTTCCTTTCTACTCGTAGCAAAGCTTAGTGGGGTGGTTGGAAACGCAAATATCACAGTTTGGGACATCTTGTCTTCCTTTAGCTTGATACTGCGGCAACTCTCTTTAGGAGTTGCATACATTGCTCTTTTTTAAAGACAGACACGCCAAGAATTAGTGATTTGAAACGGCATTTTGTAGTGTAGCCTCTCATTTTTACTTCTGACTCGGCATCGAGTCGGTCACGTGGTTGTCACAGAGGGGTCGTACCTGTTCCGGGTACAACTCGACACTGTGGCGTGTCGTCGCAACACCAATATGGTGTAGGAGTCGATCACGTGTCAGGGTGCAAGGTTAACAAGGGTTTTTACCTTAGGGTCTCAAACCGTTTTTGATAGACTCGTTGCAGTGACGAGTACAATAAATGACGGCTTGGAGAAAATACGGGTGGTGTAGGAATGTTTTGCCTTTATCACGACTCGTGGCAGTGATGATCCGGTCATGCGACAGCTCGCTGTTGTCACGAGTCGTGTTTGCAGCGACTCGCTGTCGCAGCGACTGGTGCAAGTGACGGGTCGAGCATGTGTTGGGTTGCTCAAATAAAGGAGCGTGATTAGAGCAATGTGGGTCTACAATAAAATGTAACACAATTTATGGTTTTATTTCAGGCTGATTGTGTTATGCCTCTACTGACAGACACTCCGCTATCACGATATGTAAGATGTCGATCAAGCCACTAGGCGTGACTGTCACTGATCGTGTCTGCGACCTGCCCATGTTACGGGTAGTTTTTATCACGACACGTGACTGTTACGGGCTGTCGCAAGGCCTGGTCGTGATAAAAACTACCCGTAACATGGGCAAGTCGCCACAACCTCGACCATGTGTGACATGAAAAATCATTTGAATTCTCTTCAGTTACCGTCAAACCTCACCGAAAATACAATAACGTCCACCTATTAGTCGCCAAAATAGTAGGCGCATTCACAATTTCACAAAGATAGAATTTTTGAAGACCAGGTTGCATTCACACTACAAAAGAGAATAAACATTCGTAGCATGGCTCCTCGAAATCAGAAATTTCTAACTTCAACATTCAAACATGTTACATATCCTTGTACAATTACAATAAAGCTGGATCCTCGAAGGGGAATTCCCTGGACTATTCTTCCCATTTTTGCCTTCTACGAGAAGAACAAGTTTGTGTATTGGGCGAACCAAATTTTCGCTTCAACCTTTTTCCATTAGCAGCTAAAGTGGAGTCACCAGTCAAAAGTTTTACACTACGAACTCTGTTATCCTTGGAGGGGTATGTTTCTACAACTTTTCCCGGTTTCCATTCATTTCACACTGCATATTGATCCTTAATAAGTGCAATATCATTCTTTGCTAAATCTCTCTGCACTCCGTGCCACTTTTTTCTTGTTTGCAAGTGTTGAACATATTCTTTCTCCCATCGCGACCCGAACTGATCTATCAAATATTGCACACATTTCCATCTTTCCACCTCGAAGGGCCAAAAATCTCCTCAATACATGTATCAACGAGTCTGTAGAAAGTGAGAATGTTACCTCAATATGAACTGCTCGAGGGACTAAGCATGTAAACAGAACAGCGTACCTCTTAAGTTGTCTTCGTTTGTCCTTGATTATTAGTGGCCCGAAAAAATAGGCCCTACAGCAATGAAAGGGTGGTGAACGTTGAATTCTATCTGGGGGCACATCACTCATTTTCTGATCGCACTTTTCGACAAAACAATCCAAGACCGAACATAACTCTTAACCAGAGATGACATGGAAATTATCCAAAATCTTTGCGATCTGATTTCATTCATAGTCATTCCTCGACCTTGATGTTTTACTAAGCTATGACAATACCGAATTACTAACATAGAGACATGGCCATTTTTCGGCAAAATCACTGGATGTTTCTCTATCTCTTTCAGACTTGAAAGCTTAAGTCTACCACCGACGCGCAGGACACCCACTTGGTCTACATACTAATCGAATTTGTCCATTGGGCTAGACCTTGGCATGATTTCTTCCGTATTTTGATAAAATGTTGATTTCTTTAGAAAATGCATCATGTTGCACTGCTTTATTAATCTCCCGCTCTGCTGTACACAAATCTTCAATAGAGAGCGAATTAGCAGATTGACGATTTTGAAAAGGTAGCTTAGAATGCCTGACACGAGATACCAACAACCTCTTGTACTTCAAGCAAAGAGCAATTGCACGCTGCAATCTTTGATAATCCTAGAAGTAGGCGAATCGTTCAACATCAAGACCCAAAGCACTAACTTTCGACATGTGAGATACTGCAGCTCTTACCTCTGGATCAGAATCGCCTAAGGTCAAACTCAAGTTTCAAATAGGCAAAGTTGTCTCGTACAAAAATTCAGGACCATTGAACTAGCTGGATTGAAGCAGTTGAGGAGTCATGCCACGAGATGCTATCTTTGCTACCTTAAGGCTTCCTTTAACGTGATTCCATTGATTGTCGGACGAGTGCGATTGGATGAATCCTACATGATTCGAAACAAAGACATGAAACATCTGGCTTTCATTCGAAATATAACTCAAGACTATATGTCTATCTGTCCAGAAGAAATAATTTGCATCTTTATAGCCAAACTGAGACTATAAAAGGAGAGAAACACGAACTGCCAACACCGCTGAGGTCATTTCTAATCTTGGTATTGTGACAGGTTTTACTGGCGTTACTCTTGACTTCCCAAAGATCAAAGTTACGTGGAACTTTCCTTCCGTATCGACTAATCGAATGTAGGAACTAACCCCGTAACCAAAACAACTGGCGTCGCAGAAGTGATGGTACACTATCTTGGAGATTTCAAAATTTGCATGCTTGACACAGTGACTAATGTGGATCTATCCTAGATCGCCAAGATTATTCAACCACTTTTTCCAATCAATCAGCATTTCGTTGGGAATTTCCTCGTCCCACGGGTTGCTCAGAAAGCAAAGTTTCTGTAGAATCTTTTCCCTAACAGCACAAACGGAGAAATAAAACCCAAAGGATCGTACACTGATGTTATTGCGGAAAGCAATCCTCTTCTTGTAAATGGTTTGTCATGTGCAACGATGCAAAACTAAAATTCGTCTGAAGCGACACACCTCTCCACACCCAAAACTCTTTCAACTGGGAGATCCTCAAAATTTAAGCTAACCTCCTGCACGTGTTTCTTTCTCTGGAAGACTTTGAAGGACTTCCTTAGAATTGCTCACAAATTTGTGTACCAACACCAGCTTTCTGGCAAAGACGTCTAGCTCTGGCTATCAAATCGGAAGTTCTTTGAATAGTTTCGATTGATTTAAGACCATCATCAACAAAAAAGTCTCGACATATGAATTTGCCAATATCTTGACCAAACTCGTCGGCGTAGCCTTCAGCCATTTGTCGAAAAGCAAAATTGGAGCACGAAGGTGACGAAACCGCCCCATAGATATGCACAGTCCTACGATAGGATTTGATAGGCATCCTATAATTTCCATCTTGCCACCAGAAGAACTTCAGAAACTCTCTATGCTCTGACTTGACTTTAAAGTCTTTAAAGAACATTTTTCTACATCACATGTCAAAGCAACATTTTTCTTCGAAACCTACACAGAACACCAAAAAGTTGATTTGCAAGATCTGGACCTTGTAACAGTGTGTTGTTGAGAGAAATGCCATGATATTTTGCATCACAATCAAAAACCACTCGGAGATTTTACTTAACGTTGTAGTATATCCCAAAATGTGGAATATACCACACGTCTTTATTATCACTTTCTGAAGCAGGGACCTCTTCCGCGAAACCGTTTGTCAACATGTCTTTCATAAAACTGCAAAACTCCGTATGAAAGTTTGGGTCCTTCTCAAATTTTTACCTAAGTTGGTTGGTTCTTTTAAGAAAGGAATCTTTGTTGTCAAAGAGCTTGTGTGCGTTCTCTTTTAAAGGCAATGGGAGCTGATAATGACCATTAGGGAGTTGAGTGATGCCATTTTCTAATATGCTCATATTAATTTTCTAATCTCTTCTACCGACATACCAACACCTACGACAACATCCGAAAAATCAGATTCCAAAACCTTCAACGCGTCTTTCAGTTCGAGGGAAATAATCTCTTTTGCTTGAACTTTGAAAGCGATATTCACACACTTGCCGTGATCAAGCGACTCAAAAGCGAGAACTCGATGGCAAAGATGAAATTCATCTCTGTCCGACTTAAAACCATGATCAACCACACCCACGATACTATATCCTAAATCGGTTCGCAAAGCACAAGGACCGTTATCAACTGGAGATTACCTCTCTTGGAACAAGAGCTCGCGGACAGTCATACCTAATTAGCAGCCAAACTTTACAATCACTTCATTAGACGATGACTAAGATTTTGTAGATGAGGCCAGTTTTATACCATTTCTTTGGAAGGTATGTGATTTCTATTGACGGGCATAATGTTTCTGGAGAACACTACCGGCAGATCAACTTTGGTACTGGGATTGAAACCTGTACCAGATAAACCAGAGATCTTTTCACACTGGATAACCTGATTTGCTGTCGACATTGTAGAAAGGTTAAGACTGGTCTGAATTCCAGAGATACCTAATTCACGACTGGTGTTTGACAGAATGAAGGATGTATCAGGCTGAGTGTCCAACAAAACATGTATAAGGCGCTCGGAGTTTGGATTGGAATTGTGAGATATCCAGACTGGCACAATCATAGAAGTTTTTGCAACACCGTTAACACCACTGAAATGCGATACCCCAGGAACGAAAACACTAGGCGAATCAGTTTGTATTTTTGTAAGAGCCGGAGCAGATGGCCTACATTTGTCATCGAGTAAGGACGTGGGATGGGGTTTAGAACAAATGCTGCATTGTCTTTTGTTTTTGCAATCCTTACACCTGTGACCATGGATCAAGCAACTGTAGCAGAGACCATTCTTGAGATGGATTCTATCTTATCAGCCATTGTCTTTTCTCGGAATTGTGGACAGTCATCTAAGAAGTGCTCACCTCTACACAGAACACAGAAATATTCTTTTGACTTTGTGCAGGACGATTTTCTAGAATTAACTGCAACTTTGCCCTTCTGAGTTTTAGAATCACCATCTAAGTTTCTTAGCGACTTCAGAGAAATAACTGGGTCATTTGCGATATCAGACTCCTGAACCAAAAATGCCACAAAATCCTTGAAAGGCGAAAAGCATCCATTGTTGGACCTGTACTCACTAACTTTCCTACCCGTTCTGGTGATCAACCATTCCGGAATTTTGGACAGATATTTCCTATTTTCATGATCATCGTTCAAAATCTTTAGACTAGGTACCACATGCATTGCTGTTTCACACTGCTGAAGAAAGTCCGAGTATTTTTGCAACCCTAAAGTGTCTTTGGAATGTATTTTAGACCAACTTTCAATCTTTATCCTAAAGGCGTCGGAAATGACACACGAATCCCCGTACCGTTTATCTAAGAGAGCTACTGCCTCATGTAAGCTTCAGGACTAGAAAATAGAAAATAATCCTCAATACATACCTTTGCCTCACCTCCTAAATATCTTTTCAGATGGTACAATCTTTCATCCGAAGGAATCGCTTTGTTGGAAATCGGTGCTTTGAAGGAACTTTTCCAACTCATGTAAAGCAACGGATCCCCAGAGAAAACACAAGGCTCCGGGACTAGTAATCGATTCGTAACTAAGTTATCACATACAGACTGCGTTAGTTTTACCAACTCTCTGTGGGAATCTAAGTTTTCGCTATGAATTGACTGACTGGGAACAACCTGAAAATCAATTGGCTGGTGAATTCTAGAATCTGATGGACCTACATCAGGAATTATTTCAACTGGTTGGGGCTGAGCAGATAGCAAGTATTTATTGACTACCTCATCTTTGGTAAATGGTTTCTCCTGGAACATGTCACCTCTCAAAGCCATTACGTCTCCCCCATCGACTTGTTGCATTTGTTCATATGGAATTAGCGACTGCTAAATCTTTTTGCAGATTTATTTTTTCTTGCTCCTTTTTAAGCCTTGATTCACCAAAACACATTTGAGCCTTTAATTTAGCCACCTCAGAAACTGCTTTCATCATTTCGGAATCCACCGAAGGACCTGTACTGACTTTGGATTGGGCCTTCCTAACACTAGCACTCATTCTGCTCAATAATGCTGATTCTACGCTGTCAAACTTCGAATGCACAGACTCTCCAGGCATTTCTTCAAACTGATCACACAGCGAATCTATTTTTATATGTCTCTAATACTTCATCAAAACCGAATTGAACTTTATCACATTACATAAATGTGCCTCTTGAGACATAACATAAAAGGATGGTAATGGTATATGAAGCAACCTTTTCTGTCATTTTTGAGGCGTGGTTTGACGAGTGTGGTGGTGGGGAATTCTGGTGCTATTGCTCCTTCTCCAAGCATCTCTTGCTCATCTATGGTCTCTAGTTTAGGATTTTTAGTTTGAGACATGATTGGGAGCGACATTACAGTCCACATTCACAACAAACTGATCCTAACGGGACCTCCCCAAAATCACGAATAACACTTAATTACTCTGAAAAGCGCTGGAATGATTGAAATCTCTCGACAGCTAAACATATACTTCGCAACGCGTGTTACGTCTCTTCATATTAATTCAGTAAGCAGTTCAGCTTAAATCGTTACCGCAAAATGGGGACGGTATCGCTATTGCCCGCTACAAAACCTTAAGTTAAGTAGACCTTTAAGTCAGATCACCGGTTCAGAATCAGCAGCACAAAAAAACGCAACAGACACTAATATTAACACTTTGTGCTACCAGCAGTTATGCTCTCACCTGCGCACTTATGAACCGAAAAAATAGAATCTGAGCTACTGAATGCGGATAAATTTTTGCCTGAATTACTACACTCACTGAGAAACACGTAAAATAACAGCTTTTTGAACAACCACAACAAACAAAGTGCTCACAACAAATGAAAAATGTTAAAAAATTCCTTACATAAAAAAGTTCCTTATATAAAAAATTGACGTTGGCAATCACGACAGATTGAAACTGAAAGCAGTACCAGTCACAGAGCTGCGCCTCGTGGTTTGTCACTTGCTGCGGCCACGTGACCATGACCACTACGGCCGCTGCTCCGAACTACGACTGTGCCCTCTAGTATGCACTGGCCCCTTGACACACGTTTGACATCAACACGACGAAGGACAGCCACGTCCTCTACTGCATGGTGCCCCCAGCTGTCATCCCTTGCTAGTTGTTTCTCTGCACTGTCCCGCGAATTCAAAGAGGATTGAAAGGGTTTGGGTGGTTTTTCACGCGATTTTATTAGATTTTTTCGGTGAAATTGTAATACATAAATTACAAAATACATTAATAACAATAATATTAATTGTAATCTGATATAAAAATTATAACATAATAGCAGCTCACATAGCTATACGAACACCTAATTTACATGGAAATTATGGCAGAAAAACGAAAATACCACCATAATTTATTTGAATTCTCCTCAGTTACCGTTAAACCTCACAGAAAATACAATAACGACCACCTATTTGTCACCAAAATATAACGAACAGTCTTGAAAAATACATGGCTCCATACAGTGGAGATGTACTGCATGACGAAGAAGAAAATATCTACACATACAATGTCATATTGCTCGTCAATCACACATTATGCAATAGGAGGCGCAGTCACAATTTCAAAAAGATAGATTTTTTGAAGACCAGCTTGCATTTACACTACAAAAAAGAATGAACGTTCGCAGCAATAGTTAGCCTGAGATATGGCATCGTTTCCAGGGTTCTTCTTCTCAAACTAAATATCTACATCTACGGGCGAGTAGGGCTCAGAATCGGTCCCGATTTTGTTGAAAGCAGTCTCACTAACCTTCAAATATGAGACCCAGAAGGGGATTCCACCGTACCAAAGTAAAGATACAAGAATGGAGGATTCTACTACTACTACTACTACTACTATTACTACTACTACTACTACTACTAATAATAATAATAACAAGAAGAAGAAGAAGAAAAAGAAGAAGAAGAAGAAGAAGTAGAAGAAGATTAAGAATAAGAAAAAGAAAAAGAATAATAATCTTCCTTGGCAGAGCAGGAGGAAATTGATATCCTCCTTTTCCACCATGGCTGACACTTGGGTGGGGGCAGGGGCTAAAGAGAGTAGGGGTTGCAGAAGAGGAGGCGGAGGATCAGTCACTTGGCGAGATCAATAACCTTCTCATCCGCCTGGGCTATGAAGGGAGGATGGGGGACATGCTTGCAGACCTGATTGGGATGGGAGGAAGGGTAGGACAGAGGCGGAAGACCACTCATCTGGCTTCCAGATTAATATCCATTTCATTCACCTGGATTGTGAGTGGGGGTGGAGAGAGATGCTAGGAGGGCTTAGGATTGACGGGAAAGGGGGTGGAGGATAACTCTCTTAGAGTAAAGGTCAATATCCTTCTCATTCGCCTGGGCTGTGTGGGGAGGGGGTGAGGAGCTAGCAGGCCTGAAGGAGGCAGGAGATGGGGCAGGGGACACTAATTTGGATTCAAAATCAATATCTTCATCCGCCAGGGCTGTAAAGGGGAAGGGTGGGGAACATGTTAGCATGCCTGATGGGGGATCAGGAGAGGAGGTGGGATACCTTAAATACGAGTCCAGATCAATATCCCCATCCTCCAAGGCTACTTATAAGGCTTCCTCTACTTTTGGCCGCCATGGTCAGGTAGTCGGAGTCATAATCACCATAATCATAATAATGGTGTTTGCGTGTCAGTAATACCTGATTGCAACACTTATTATCAATATACTATATTTGATTGCAGGAACATGGAAGACAAGGGAAAAGAGCCTGTCCGTAGAAATACCAGTTTTGTTGATTCAACAGAAACCACGTATTACTCTACGCAAAAAGCGTTGAGGTAAAACTTTTTTGTTTCCAAGTGCATACATATTATTTATTCTACATATAAAGTAAAGTACGTGCAGAAACAGAATTTGATTTTGGCAAAACGTATATTTAATATTGAAACGTGTAGAATTCCTGTATCGTTCTTACAGAAACACGGTAAGGGGTTTGCAGTGAAAACTGCAAAACATCATATTCTTAATCTCCTTAGCCCTAGGTGCACAGGACGCTCCGTCCTCTTATCCTTTCCGGACAGGAAACGCCGGTCACCGTCTGTACATGCTCTGTGTTGTACGGTAGCTATGGGAAGCCCTGTGTTTTCTGGCACTTTATCCAACCTTTTGTGATCTGCCTCTGCCTCTACGTATGACCCTGCTTAGTCTTAGTTTTGGTTGCACAGGACAATCCATCTCCGTACAGCTAACTTTTCTGATGCTCTACGTTCTGTCATGACGTAACTTTCTGGGAACTTCTTGTGATGTGGAGGAACCAGCACATCCGTTTAGGTCTAGATTTGTTTGTTATCGTGTTCTACCTTTATCAACGTGTTGAAGATAATATGGCCCCTAGGCAATTCATTTCAAACACCTCCAGGTTGAGGGTTTCCTATGTACTGAGGGTCCATGTGTCGGCTGCATATGATGCTATTGGAACGATTGGTACATAGCAGAAATGCATCCTGAAGAGGACGCTGAGAGACCGCATCTTCCGTCTGTTGACACCAGCAGCACTCTCTGGTTCGACACTTTAGAGAATTACAACTTCTTTCACGTGTAGATTTTTCGAATACCACTTATAGAAGGTTGTGTCGTCCGCATATATATATATATATATATATATATATATATATATATATATATATATATATATATATATATATATATATATATATATATATATATATATATATTCAAGTATGAGTTTTGTCATCTATGTCTTTCAGTTCTTTCATTACAAATTCTGGAAATATTTGAACAAGGTAGGTGATAGGAGGTATCCTTGTTTCAGGACTGTCTTTCTTAGAGCCATATCATATTATTCTGAGGTATGGGTATTTTGAGGTATGGGTTAATGGGTTTAAGCTGTACAAAAACAGGTTATGAGTTAAAAAAATGAGTTAAGGACCCCTACTGAAACGTGCTGAAACATTGTATTTATTTACATAAAAACGCTGAAGCAAGGGTTTATACTAAAACATGCATGAACATCTCATCATTTTACACTACAATTCTGTTCTAAACAAGGGGCAAACAGCATTCCATTTTTGCTTCAAAATGTACTACCGTCCTCAAGAAGAGAGAAAATCTTTTTCTATTGGGAGACTCCCACTGACTGTCTCAAGTTCTAGGAAAAACACTTGAAAAGATTTTTATTAAAACGTACGCAGGCGTAGGATTTGTCTGCGTTGAAGTTACAACTCATTTTTAAGCATGCAGAGATGTCAGATTACTCCACGTTAATGTCAAGGTTCAATTTGAAGTGTGCAGAGACTTCAGACTACTCTATGCTGCTGTAAGTGTTCATACTGAAGCATCATGCAGAGACGTCAGATAATTCTATGTTGCCTATGTTGATGCATGGGTTTATATTGAAACGTACAGAGACTTCAGATTATTCTATGTTGATATAAGTGTTTATATTGCAGCAGAGACGTCAGATAATTCTACGTTGATATAGGGGTTCAAAATAATAGTGCATAATAATTATGTCATAAAAATGGCAATGTTAAAAGTATGGTTTTGCATGTTATCAAGGGTGTATTATGCTTAATGCTTTGCTATGATCTTATTAAGTGCAAGACGATTAAATATATTTTGTCATTCAAACGGGCATTTTATAGTATAGTGTGTTTGCTTTATCTTAGTTTTTGTTATTGATTTTGTATTGCATATTGTGTATTGTATTATTTGAAGTTGTATAATATCGATTACTTTGTTTTCTTTTGTTTTTCTCTTTAATGATAAAGAAGTTACCAGAATACCAAGAGGAGTTCCAAAGCAAAAAAGTCACACATTAGTACAACAGTTATCAGCATCGTATTTGCAGTCGCCGCATGTGTGCTTTTCTGGATTCAGGTGCGTTACAACCTTAAGGACGTTAATATAGTCGCTGCTGTATCACTTATATTTGGGATACTGTTAATATCAGTATCAGTGGTATTGCTATGTCTCGGGAATCATCGCGCGCGACGGTTGAATCGCAAGGCACGTGATGAAGAGGCTAGCTGAAAAACAGTACAAGCAATCAAGCCGAGGGATACTCGACACTTACCTGCTCTTGGATTTAGTGCAGTAGAGATTGAAGTAAAATCGAATTTTTGAGCACGTGTCGATGGTTACTGACAAAATTGAAATGAAATGGAAAATAAGGCACACACAAAGTTGCTAATTTATTTAAAATATAATACAAAGGTTAACAAAAAAGCTATTTAAAGATGTGGTTTGTGACAGTTTAAGCAAATATATATTTTGTGCAATTACTTGCTATGGTTCTATTTCAATCTTATATTAAAATTCTACTCACCCTAAGTTTTATTCTGCGCTTGTTCACTAACTAAGTAGTTCAAATTATTATTATTATTATTATTATTATTATTATTATTATTATTATTATTATTATTATTATCAGTTTCTATTGCGCTTTATCTAATTAAAGCTCAAAGCGCGTTACAAAAGTAAAAATATACAAATCACAATAGTATAACATCTTAATATTACAATAGGACATAACTCAACAAAGATAACCTAAAATGAACTTTGAAACAGTTTGACACGAAACTAATTTGACACGAAACAGTTTGACACGAAACTGTTTAATTCAATACTGATGGAATAAACACACCCACGTTTAATTGCTTAATTGTCTTAAGCGCTCTTTTAAAACCAGCTAAAGTGTCATTTGATCTAACAGAGATAGGAAGGGCGTTCCATTCACGCGGAGCATAATTCATAAATGCTCTATCACCGTACGAATTCCGAGTTTTGTGCTCTACGAGCAAAAAACTATTTTGTGAGCGAAGAATTCTGGTAGGTCTACAAACAGATAGGAGATCACTAATATAAAAACACTAAATTAAAAACAAAAAGTACAATTTTATATCGCCAATGGAGTTCACGTAAAAGCGGTGTCGTATGGTCACATTTCAGGGCGTCATATATTAGTCTGGCGGCTGCATTTTGTACAATTTGCACCTTCTGCATTTCGCATTTTGGTATTCCATACAGAAGACTGTTTGAAAAGTCTAACCTGGAAATAACATAAGCGTGAATGAGGAGTTTGGCCGCCATAGGTGCAGTAAAATATTTTTACTATAGATTATTTTAATCTAATATATTTTTTATTAAATAAGCTAGGTTAACATGCCTTTCATTTCGTATGTCGTCTGCCAGCATCGGAGATAGATCCCCAGATTAGTAGTAAACGGTTAAGAGTTTTAGACAATGCCTTTCAAAATACTTAGCTTAACAGTTTTAGACTTAGCCTTCCAAACATGTACTCACGTGACAGCCAATCTATTACAAGTTTTAGTTTAAGTTCGCCTCGATATAAAATTATATTTGAAGAGGATCGAAAGCACCAATAAAACCACAGAAATTTGAAAACGTCCGTCCACCTCATCCAACTATGTTTCATATGTTACAAAGACAAAATATTAACACTTGCTTCAAAATTATAACTTGAATTTTATGAGTTACATGCAACACAATTTGACGTAATTCAAGGCTATTTACGGAAGCTATTTACACAGTTAACCAATAGATTAAGTATCAAATAGGTATCTGCAAGTTTCAAAAATAACAAAAAATGACCTTTAAGAAATAAAATCCACGTAAAATCGTAAAATACAAAGTATTTGCTTTTTGGATCGGCTGATTTTCACTGCAATTAACTTTTGTGAATATGATGGTAATAAATGTCTGCCTACCTTATGTATAGATATAATAAAACTGACGCTGATTAAATGGTTAAATAAGTCTTTGCTAAAAAAAACAAGAAAGACAAAGAACATGATAGTTGATAATTCCATCACAAAACAATAGGTTATGTGTAATTCAAAGAACTACATTCAAAAGAAATATTTCAAGCTGTAGTTAAATATATTTTGGCAAAGAGGGCTATGAAACTTCTTATTATTAGTTTTCAATATTTTAACAAAAAGTATCTATATCTCTTTCTCTTTATTTTTGGCGTATTTCTAGATTGTCATTATTGAGGTGGCCGATTTGAATTGCTCGTATTCATTCTTTAGAACCTGTAATACTTCTTTTTCAATTTTATTCGCAATTTGTGACCTTGACCCTTTATGGACATCAATTGATGTAAAAATGAGGTCAAATGCGTCGACTGCTATCCCAATGGCAATAAGTGAAACACCAACGACCCGACCAGCTACTTTTGTGCCACTTCGTGCAACGCCTTTAAGAACATCATCCATGTTAGTTACAAGTTTTCCAAAAAATTTCACAGCTGGAACTGTTTTTCCTCCCACATCTTTAACAGCCGTCGCAATGATCTTTCCTTTACTTGGAAGCACAGAAAGAAGATTTTCAATTGTTTCCTTGATTTTGTCCCAGTATTCCTCAACGGTCTTTTTGATGTCTTCAGCTTGTCTCGTTCCCTCATACATCTCCTTTGATTGCATTTCATCTTTCGCCAGTACATCTTTGATATCCGATACTGTCCCATTCTCAAGTATTGCACCAACTGCAGTAGCGCCAATACCGGTAGCAGTAGATGCGACTCCAAGTCCTATGCCGACTCCAGTCAATACAAGAGAACCGCCTGCTGTCACTTGAGATAGAACAACACCCAATATTGCGAGACCACCGCTGACAATCCCACCGGAAGCTCCACTTAGTCGAGCGATATTCACATCTTTCTTTCGGCTATGCATTTCATCTATAAGCCCTTGCAGTTTATCAATGGACTCTTTGCGAAGTGTTAACCACTTGTCGACTGCCTTGCCTAAGTTTTGGTTATGTTTGACAAATTTTGTCAACGATTCCACCAGATTACTCAGATCGGACACAAATTCCTCATCTACTTTGAACCGAGGATCAAAACGCTTGTCATATTTCTCCTTGATAGCTTTAGAGCCTGCAATAAAACCTCGGATAAAGTCTTTCACATTTCCATCTTGGATTAGATGATATACAAATTGATGGTCCTTCCAAAGCCCGGAGTAGTTTGCAACTGTTGCAAGTTTTGAAACTATTTCAGTAAACGCCATAATGTTGTCAGTTGTGCCTACGAATGACAGTAACAGATAACCTTTATGATAATGAATGTGCGGATATGCTACCAAATCTACCATTTAATGCTAGAAAAGACATTAAGCGCTGTTTTACCTCTCGTATACAATTTTACTTTAAATTTTTATTTGTCGAATTTTAAATAAAATATAAGTTTTAAGCAATTCAACATTCTAATTATTCAGTATATATTTTTGCGAGCTATCAGATTTGTGATAAATTCATCTTTTTAAATATGCGATGTTTCTTACCTTATTTAAAAGTGATTCCAATGAAATATTAATTGTGCTTCAGTTGAAATGTGTTCCTCTTGACACAACTTTCAGTATGAAAGAACAAGTCAATGTTGTGTCAGTGACTTACGAAGAACGTTTCAATCTTTCCCGGTAACTTAAAGATCTGCACAAAAGACTCATAGATAACTGGATTGACCTGGAATCACTGTTGTGCAGTGAGTGACTATACACGTGAAGTTCTCCTATGGCTTTGCTTTATATACCTTGAGCTTGAATGCTATTTTCAGATTAAAGGCGATTGGTCCTGATGTCTTTTCTTACTTATTATTGTATTTAATGAGCGTTCGTGTTGAACTATGAACTTGTATGCAATAATTTATAAATAATTGGTTTCGTTTTAGACTGTAGGTGCCTGGGGCAGATTTGTTGAGTCATTTAATAAGAGATTTTCCATTGAAGTTTATCTTAAGGGAAGTTTAACTGACACCCTCATGGCGGGGGATACTAATCTACTGATTGCTTGATTTAACTTTACGGATTTGTGAAATCAATCGCAATATTTTCTTTCTGTTTCTTTCTTAATAAATGCATAGAAGTGGCGCCGCTAAAGTTTCTCAGTAAATATTTTAAACTGTTTACTTGACTACATTCTGAGAAATATTGAGGTCTTGATCAGGCCATATGTAAGCACTCATGATACGTCTAGACTGCGCCCCTTCCACCGGCGGACAGCATTCCAAATATACAAACTGGAGGGAGTTTACACATGAAAAAATAACACCGAAGATCTGATTTTTATTCGTCATTGAATAAGTTATGTGTGATTATGAATACATTATGTGGATGGTAGACATGTGCAAATTTGTGCAAATATTATTAAAAGCATTTTTATTTACTACTTTTTATATAGTCTCGGGTGTGTATTTAAAGGTTCTTTCCTATAATAAGTATTATATTTGAGATTTGACAACCATTGAAAAATAATGTCTTTATTCTTGACAAAAATGGATATTTTTACTTGAATAGCCCTTTCAAGCGATCAAAGCATATTTCCTGTTCTTTTGAGATTGGGCTTTGGCTGTGATCAAGTGACGTATAGCTATTAAACTACTCATGCAAACACAATTAATACGCAAATTACTGCATAATGGTTGGCTTTGTGGTAGTTTATAAAACCCTTGATGGTGGCCTTGATTCAGAGGTCCCACTGGGACCTTGTACCCTGACGGTCTGTGTAAATCATTCCCCCTGTAAACAGAACCTCTCGTTCAGACCACTTCCGAATAACATTGAATTACATTAAATTACATTAAATTTGTTGTTACGAAATCTGTAAAGAGACCAAAACCCCTATCCCCATATAAAAAATAAGAACAGATTCTTATTGAATTATCTGTTACAGACTGCCTACAGCAGGCAAAGATCTCCAATTAACTTGTCCTAATAATGCAGGGTGTTTCAAACAGTAAAACCTATAGTTTGAACTGACAAATGTATCAGGTGTCTTAAATGGGGAAATTTCCCTATTTTCCAGATTTTTCGAATACAAAAATCAATGGGAAATTCAACTTGCATGGAAGATTTTGCGGATTACTGAGTTGCGATGCTAAAGTGTTTTTCTTGAGGGAGGTTTCACTGTATACAGTTTAGATGTTAAAATCAGGGTTGACAAGTTTTGGACACAGTATTTAAAACTCCATTTAAAACCAGGTTTTTATCGTCCTGTCCAAAACAGGTTTGGACGTTCCTAAATGTTACAAAACTGTGCTGTAAAATTTATAATATGCCATATACATGTCTTCCACGTTTCCCTTCTCATTTTTAAGCTTAAAAATTCTGATCATGTGAGCACTTTCAGCCAACATTGTTGTAAGTCGCAAATGTCACATCAGCAAACAGTTCACTGCATAAAACGCTCTCAGCCCTTATTACTGTGTGAGCTGCAACTACCACATCTACAAACAGTCCACTCCTTAAAAGTTCAGTTTGCATTGCTGTGTGATCAAAAATGCCACATCTGCAACCAGTCCATTCGAATACTGTCCAAATATAACGTGCTATGTTCGAAGTGTCCGATTTCTGTTTATTTAACAACAACAATTAAGACTCAGTGGTATGGTATCGTCTTACCAATAAACAACGCTCACAAAAATATAAGCTTTCTGAACGATTACTGAACGACTTCGTTGTCTAAATATTATTATGTTCATTCTAAACAAATCAAAGAAATACAAATGACAAAATTTAGCATAAAACATTGTGACTGCTTTTCATTTATTAATATTGGAAAGCTTCTCGAATAAGAGTCCTTTATTAATTTTAAAAAGGAATTTTGATGTTTTAGTTTCGGACCATTTCAGGTTGTAAAAGCCCTTGTGGACGGCATTTATCACCTTTCGGACACTTAAAAAAATTCTACCTTGGTTTAAACCTAAGTCGATAATGTCACTAAATTAGTGCTTATGATAATAATCATGATATTAAGATGAACAAGAAGAAAAAATTAAGAAACATCCAATATTATGCTTGCAATATAATCGTTAGAATAAAAGTAGTTTTACCTAGAGATGATTTTTGGGATCCTACAACATTTCTCCATTTTTTCTTCCACTGTGCTTACCGTAATTGCGCGAAACCCCCCCCCCCCCCATCGAAAACAAGAGCGCAACCTTTTCCCTACTATTAGTGATTTTTTCTTCCAGGCTCCCCAAATATTTAGGGTGTGATTTACAAAGCTAAGCGAGTAGTGAGTAAGTGTTTAGTGTCCTAATTAGTTTTAGATATGAGGTGCTACGGAAAAAAATGACCAACAATTTTCCAGTATGTGTTAAAGCCAAATTATCTTACAAAATTCACTTTGTTTCTTCAAAAACCAACTTTTTAAGTGCGGGATATCCCTCCCACTTTCCCTGTACTAATTTTTTGTGAAAAATATAAAATAGGAAAAAGCATATATTGAACCTTGCAGAGAGGTCAGATTATTCTACATTGATGTAATGGTTTACAGTGATGAGTGCAGTGACGACAGAGTATTCTACATTGCTGTAAGGGTTTACAGTGATGCGCGCAGATATGACAGATTATTCTTCGTTGATGTAAGGGTTCATATTGAAGCTCGTGGAGACATCAGATTATTTTACGTTGATGTAAGGGTTCAGTTTAAATCGGGCATTGTTATTGTTTCATAAAACAGTAGATTTCGTAATTATGGTTTTTTTTGTGTCGTTGAAGGGTTCATTATACTTGGTATTCTGTTATTTTTGTGCAAGACAAGAAAATTATATTGCCACACAATACATCTTATAACATAGTATGTTTGCTTTATCTTAGTTTTTTTATTCATCTGTGGGATACTATTAATATCAGTAACATTGGTATTCCTATGTCTCAGGTATCATCGACGAGTGAATCGCAGAGTACATAAGGCTAGTTTCAAAACCACTACAGCCAATCAAACCGCTGGATATTCGAGTGTTCTTTGACTAAGTCCAGTAAAAATTTTTAGTAAAGGTGGGCTCCCGATATGAAATAAACGTTAGAAGAGGATGTGAAACACCAATAAAACCACATCAACTGGGCAACCCTCCCCCTACAACCCTTTCCCCCAACCCAGTTCCACACTACGTAATGAGCTTCTGACGACTGAAATATTAAGACTTGCCCTTGAGTTAGCAAATACGGTTAAAGTATTAAGTTGGCATCCGTAAATTTCAAAATATAAAGAACAATTTTTTATTTTTTAAGAGGTAAAATCCCCTTAAATTGCAATACATGGACTTGCATAGTGGGAGTGCAATGAACTTTCGTGAATACGGCTGTAAGACATGCCTGCATAAATTAGACAGCAATAATAACATCAGTGAAGGATCCAACTATTCCTGACGTTGTTGGTTCAACTTCTGTAACCTTGAGTTTTAGTCTATTTTTGCCTATTTTGTCCTCGGAAAACCCCAAAGGTTAACAGTCACACCTTGTTTTTTTTCTTTTTTGGGGAGAAGGGGGGTTGCAACCCCTGAACCTATCTACTCTGAATCCTCCAAAGAACATTGTTGTTGATAAATAATATACTTAAAACGGTACGGATAAAAATAGTACATTGGAGATACAAAAATAATTGCAAAGTCAGGAACTGCCTGTACTGGAAGTACGCTCAAAACTGATTATGCCATTATGAAAACAATAGGTAGTGTACAATTCAGTTCAATCGAATTCCAAAAACTAATTCAAACTGTATTTTATATATAAAATTAGCAAGAACAGCTCAGAACAAATTCACGAAAATCTTCCTTTGTTTTAGTTTTTTTACATGTGTCAGTCAAACAAAAGTACTGTTTAATGCTTTTGGTCTTATTTTGGCGTGTTTTTCGGTGGTCATATTGGAGATTTGAATGCCTCGTATTCCTCCTTTAGAACCTGCAGGACTCCTTTTCACTTTTATCTGCGAGTTTTGACCTTGAACCTTTGTGAACATAGATTGATGTTAAAATGAGATCGACTACGTCGATTGCGATGCTAGTGCGATAAGTGTTTCCCCAACTACCCGACCAGCTACTTTAGTTCCACTTTGTGCAGTGGCTTTAAGAAGATCATCCGCGTTATTAAAAAGTGCCCAAAAATTTACCACTGGCAAGGCACTTTCTGTTATACCTTTCGCAGCAGTAAAAATTATCCCAGTATTGCTCTACTTTCCTCTTGATTTCTTAACTCTGCCGTGCTTTGTTATACATCTGCTTTGATTGCCTTTCATCTTTCGCCAATACTTCTTTGATATCCGACAACGTCCCTTTCTCCAAGTCCAACACCAATCGCAATGGCACCAATACTGGTAGCACTAGATACAACACCCTATACCAATTCCTGTCAGTGCCAAAGAACAGCCTGTCGTCAGAGGAGCCAGAATAACACACAATATTGCGATATCGCCGCTGACAATCCCACCGGAAGCTCCGCTTAGTCGAGCAATACTGACGTCTTTCTTTAGGCTGTGCATTTTATCGATAAACCCTTGAAGTTTATCAATAGACTCTTCGCGAAGTATTAACCACTTATCGGCTAAATCACCGACATTTTTATTATATTTGACAAATTCTGACAAGGATTCAACAAGATCTCCCAAATCAGACACAAATTCCTCTGTCCCGGTGTGGCGGAGCTTGCGATAGTTGGAATTTAGAAAATATTGCAGTGCAATTAATATTGTCATTGGTAGCGCCCATGAAGCACAGGAACAGATGACTTTCTTAAAAGTGAAAATGTAAATGAAGGGGTCCATGCTTTAACCTGATCAGTGCACTTATCAAAAGTGGAATAAAACGCGTTAAAAGTTCGAAACTGTGGCAGAAAACATAGATTTTGTTAGAGCATTTGCATAGAAAATTTCCTACTTCTAATTGCTTTTTAGATGTAAGACTTACGTATGTGAAAGAGCAGAAGCCAAGAAATACCGGTAATGGCGCATTTTCCTAATAAGTGTAGAAACCAAGTTTATGTATGAACCCTTTCAAATACGTTGGAACTAAAATTTGTATAGCTAAAATGGAAATGAATTTGGACTTGTATCCTTTTAAAGAAAATTAATTGCAGCACTTTTTCCCTTTGTTTTTACATTTGTTATTTGCTAAGCAAAAAAATAATAAATGTCTACATTTATTTAATAACATTCAATTTTCACACCAATCAGCATTAATTATTGGGATCTGTCAGATTTTTAAAGTTTATTCTTATTAATCCGTAGTGTAACTTACCTTCTTATTGTTGTATTGTCTTATATTGTCTTATTGCCGGTCAGTTGATATTTGTCCGTTTTGGCACTGATGTCAGGATATAAAAACAAATCAATGTAATGTTAGTGATTAAAGAAGAAAGTTTCGATCTTTCCCGGTAACTTTAAAACTGGGACACATAAAATGCTCATTACTGGATTGACCAGGATTCAATGCATAAAGCTGTACAATGTGTGATTATGCATGTGAAGCTATTTCTATCTCTTTAATTAATAAGCCTTGAGTGCTATTTTCCAATAAAAGGTAATTAATCCTAACGTCTTTTTCTTAATTATCAGTCTACTAAATGTTTCTTCGTGCTGAACTATGAACTTCTATGAGATCTTTTATAAATACCTGGGTTCGTTTTTGGTGCATCGGAAAGAGTTGTTGAGTCGTGTAATAAGGGATAATCCATTGAAGTTTATCTCAAGTGCACAATTTAACGGACACCTTCTCTGGGGGGACACTAATCAGTTTGTACTGATGACCCGTTTCGCCCGTTATAACTACACAACTTTGCCAAACCAATCGCAGAACTCGCATTTTCTTTCTTTATATATTTAATATTTTAACGTGTTTGCTTGACTACATTCTCAGAAATAATAAGGCCTTGATCAGGCCATATGTACGCACTCATAACAGGCCTGGACACTGCATTAGTACATCCACTCTCCCCCCTTCTCCTGGCGAACAGCATTTCAGATTTCGAAACTTGAGCGAGTTTCAACAGTAAAAAAATAGAACGGAATCTACCTTTTATTCGGCATTAAATAGGTCATATTTGATTATGGATATAGTAAATGGCCACCGGGTTATGTGCAGATATATGCAAATACAGTGGAACCTCCTAAATCGGACCAACTTTGGGACTGCAAAAAGTGTGCAACATTCAGAGGTGGAGTTGTTACAGGGTATCTTTAATTTCACAGTAAGTATACTTACACTAGTGTAAGTATACTTGCCCTGACATCGTCAGGGTAAGTATACTTACACTGAAAATTTTCATTGTAAGTATGCTTACACTGAAAAATAGGGGTGAAAAATTAAAGATAAGCTGAAATGAATGCTAAACATCGTGATGAGCAAATTCCCACCAACAGTGCTTTTAAATTGCGATTATACTTAAACGGTCGAGACATATGCTGTAATTAACACATCACAGGTGGTTTAGACGAAGATAAGAATCAAGGTTATCAACGAAAAGAAGGCATTACAAAATAAACTAACTGCAATGAAGAAATAAAGTGTAAAGCTAAGACCGTTAACTCTTTATTGCTTGACATTTTTGTATGGATTGTTCTCATCTGTATTGGATATGGACTGGAAACTTGTAAGGATGATTGATCGTTTTAATACATCATCATAATATGTCCGAGAGAGCAGATGTCCGCCTACTCACTTTCGACTCGATGGTGGGGCAGTTGATTGGATTGCAAAAAAGAAGGCAGCTGACGACCGAGAAAGGGGGTCTGGCATTCAAGTCATCTATTGTGATGTTTCATTGTTCATTTAAAACAAAAACAACGGGGTAGTTGAGTGAGCAGACATAAAATATATATTAATAATGTGTTAAACTAAAATAGTTGCCTAGATAAATTGATCAATAGATCAAATAGCTGTCTATATACCATAGCCATTTTGTTCAAATACAGTAAATTGATGGTTTGCTGTTTTAAGCTGTTTAAGACCGCACGTTTACTGAGTTATTTGATGTAAGATTGGTAATTCCTGTACAGATGATTATTTGAATATTAAATGTAATAATTGATTGAGAAATCCATCATTGCATCAAATGCTTTGATTGTATCTAAATCAAGACTGAATTTATTTAATAAGGTTTATTCCAAATAGAAATATTTGCTATTATTGCTCATTTTAACCATCATTTCCAACGAAATAAACATAGCTAGCCTGGGTGAAATTGGCATTGAGCTGAGCTCATCCAAGACCATTGTGAATGTCTGGGACATTGCTTTCTGGGCCAGAAATTCACAACGTCACAACGGAAATCAATGTTGCAGTCGCCCCTCCATAGAGGGGGTGGGAAGGGGTACAGTCGCATTACAGTTGTCCCATCGTTAGTGTAGTAAATGAGTTTATTCGTACAAAATTAAGTGATGATCCGTTCTGACTGAAAATTGGCACATTGAAAGAGAAACAATTAAAATAATTATGGTAGTTTCTGTTTCAGTCAATACTCATTGCAATGCTGCCACCGGAGAGTGTTAGCTTTTAGCATGAATAATCTTTATGCAAGCACTCTGTGGGAATAAAACCCAGAATAGCAAACAATTGTTAGCATAAACTGGAACAGAAGACAAAGAGCCTGCACACTGTCTTCCACAATTTACCCGTACACTACCTTAAATCAACGACGGAGTCAACAAATGATACTAAAGTAAAATTATTTTGCCCTGGTTATACCTCAAATTTTTGCAAAATTGCACGTCAGGTGCACCCATAAAAATTGCCCCTTGATGACGTCATAGACTTTATTATATGCCTAGAGGACCGCGTACAAAACTAATAGAAAAAACGAACCGATACATTTTTTACTGACAGACTGAATGACGTCTCCCTATACGCATATTCATAATAGTAAACAGTACCGCGTGTTTTTCGGAGAAATTGGGTCAAACAACTGTACTGTAAAATACAGCTGTTTTTCTGGTCGGCCATTTTCACCAAAGAAAGTGTCTAGATGTAAACATACAAATACCTTCAATATTATGAGCTTATATTAAAACAGTAATCTAAAAGGAACACTAAGATATTTATTACATTAGACAATGTTTTTGGATGGTTTAGTGTGCATGAAAGGCAGCAAAAATAGATAAATATCGTGATTTTCATAGTCATTTTTAAAAAGAATCAGGCAAATATTACTAGTCCAGTTTACTGTGGGTTCGGTTTTCGGGGGTGTGGAGGGGGCAGGCGGGACTGGATCTGTCGGGGTGAGTTGGTTATCTAAACCAAGAAACACATTGTTTAGAAAAACTTCATATTTATTTTCGTTATCGGCCATTACAGACGACATTTTTGTAAACAAACAAGCTCTGATCGCATTACTTATACCGCGTCGCCCCAACTCAGCATAACGAAAGCAAAAATAGTGCTTGGTAAAATGTTTAAAAGGAGAAAAAATATAACAAAAACAGGTATATAACAAAAGTAATACATCATTCTCATTCTGAGTGCGTACTATATTGTTTGTCTGCCTTCAGTCTACTGGCGTGTATGGACGTCCCCCTTCAGTGTCGGTCCGTACATCCTTACGGCTTTTTTATATTTGTGTAATTATTTTTTTCCTTTCGAAAGTTTTTTGTTATTTTGACAGTTCAGCGGAAGTAACTTATTTCAACCCAAATCGCGAAATAACAACGCAACAAAAGCACAAATGACGTTTGAAATTATATGGCGTTTGCAATTATATGACGTTTATAAACATTCAACGTACTGGTCCTTGTGATAGCAGGTCTTGGTGGAGAAACGTCAAAGCAATTCTTGGTCTCAACATAGAAGACTCAAGCAATCCTCTTAGCACTCTCGACAGTGACGCAAAGGACATATCGACCCTAGCTGAGAACATTAAGCGCTTTTCTAACGGCATAGCGTCTTATCTGGAACCATCAACAACAATAAATACGCTAACATGAAATTCCATGTTAGAGACAATTTCTTAACGTCCATCGAAGAAGTTGTGGTACAACTTATGAAAGTTAAGCGAAGCAAAGTCCCGGGCCCCGATAAAATTAAGGGATGGATGTGGAACGACCTCGCCCCAATATAGCACGACCAGTTACTGCCATATTCAACAATTCCATCAGAGAAGGGCATGTCTCCAAAGCATGCCAACTCATTCCAATTCCAAAGAGAACACCACCAAAAACAATAGAAAAGACGTCCGCCCCATATCTCTCACTCCCCTTCTGGCTAAAGAAGTCGAAAATGTTGTGATGAAAGCGTTTAGGAATTACACAGCTAGAATACCAGATAACCAACAGCTCGGAAGCAAAAAGCGCGTTTCAACAAACCATATGCTTATTGAACAAATGGAGTGAAGATACTGACACCGGCAACAACGCGAGAATACTCTTCCTAGACTACGAAAACGCCTTTCACAGAATAAACCACAATAAACTGATGGCAAAGCTAGAAAATCTGGACACACCTAAACCAGTTCTGAAGTGGATGGCCAGACGATATCAAGTGCACTCACAAAGGTTCTGTACCTCAGGGAACGATATTTGGTATGGATGGGTACTGCGAAATAATAAGGGACTCACTGCTTCGCTTCCCATCTTCAAGTATATAGATGCCAGTACCACATTTGAAATCATATCGAACAATACACTTTCGAATAGTCAACTACAACACTGCATTAACGAAAAAATATCGTGGACGGAACACAACATATGCAAATTAATGCAGCAAAAACTATCGAAATGATTATCACGACAAAACGAAATACCGTTGACTATTCATCAATAACAATAAACGGCCACGACATTGAAAGAGTTAGGAAAACAAAACTTGTAGGTCTAATTATTCAACAAGACCTGAAATCTGACCAGAATATTAACCCCATTATCTCTAAAACCAAGAATAAACTATACTTCTTGTCACACCTAAGGCGAGCAAAAGTAACCGAAAACGACCTTCATACTGTCTATGAGTCCATCGAATATTGCTGTGCTGTATGGGGGACAAGTATAACAAGAACAAATTATATCGCTTGAGCAAATTCAGAAACGGGCACTCAAAATAACGCACCCGCACCTAGCCTACAATGAAGCACTCCATCGATCGAAGCTAAAGACACTACAGGAGCGACTCGAAGATATTTGCAGAAAGATGTTCAATGAAATCCAGAATGAATCAAACACATTTCATCACCTCCTACCTGAGCGGAAAACGCCGCAACACAACACAAGATCAAAGATGAAATACCCCTTCCCTAATAAAAACGCAAACAGATTTAAACACTCGTTGATCCCATATGGATTGTTGAATTTCCAATGAACTCTGATATGAAAGACAGCTTTACCGAATCTCCACAAAGAAAAAGCTCTTTCTATCAATTTATCTATCATGTTTATCCCCTAAAGAAAAATACTACCAAAAACGTTTTCCTTTTCTGCACCTTTAAGAACGGAGCCTATTTATACAGACACTAATCACTATAGCAGTATAAATGCAATTCTAAACGTTCCCTATATTATCTAATGTCCTTTTATTTATTTTTATTTTTCAGATGCAATTCAACCTAAAGGGTTGCAAAACAATTAAATAAAATCTTATCTTATCTATTTTATCTGTTAGTTTCATTCAAAGTATTTCATTCCTTAACACAAGTATACGTATTACGGGCGGTTAGCGGACCGCATGGAAATTTACGTCTCGCTATTTTTTTTCTGTCATTTTTTTACACGCACACAGTCAGGTGTATAATAAAAATCAAAATGAATGAATAAACTGGACTCTAATTATATATACTGAATCTTACAACAAAGAATAGCTGTTCAAATAATGAACAAAATGTGCTGAGAGCAATATAAACACGATACATTGTTGAGAAACCCAAAAGTTATACACAGAGCTTCTTCTATCGCTATGGGCACTGCAATGGGGATAAGAAATGCTAAGACACAAATCAAACAAGCCTAGGGGCTAAATGGAGCGGGGAGGAAATAAGAAAGTACAAAGGCAAACATGCGGCCTGCACTGTACAGCGGCAGTAATGCTTCCCCTAGGCCACTTTTACTGCATAATGAGTTCGCGCACCACATTCTTTGAGATGAAGAAAAATTAAGGAGTCTCTGCCGTTTTCTGTTCCAATCAAACACTCACTATGCTATGCTATCACCGGAGAGGGCTAGATTTATGCATAAATAATCTTTATGCAAGTACTCTGTGGAAGTCGAACCCACAATAGCAAGGAGCTGTAAGCATTGACTAGAATAAAAGCCCCTCCTACTTATCCAAATCGCCGAAGTGCCTGAAGTCATTTGAGAAGATTAACATGTACGGCTTTGTAAGACCTCTGTAAGTGAACACATATAGATAAGGAGCACATCTGACAGGAAACACTTTTACCGCCTCATGCTCAACACCCATTACACGATTGTAGGATGAAACTCTACCCCCCGGGTAAAATACCCCCGGATGCTACCCTCCCCTAAAATCACAGACTAGGACAAAACCCACCTCACAGGAAAAAACACCCCGGAACCACTTCCCCTAAAAAGTTTGTTTGTCCGTAACATCGCGTGGGATTTGTGACTCTCACTTCTCCGTTTCTCCAGGGGTGGCGGTGTCGGTGGGGGTTGGATGAGGGGTGCAGAGGGTTGAATATGTTTTATTTTCCTCAGGGTTTTGTGACTGTTGCTCATCCGTTTCACCGGGGTGGGGGAGGGTGGGGTGGTGTATGCGAAGAGTTGAATATTCTTTTATTTTGCTTGGATTTTTCATCCTACATTTCTAAATTTAGACTAGAGATCACAGACCTGAGTATGTGTATGAAGTTTGAATCTCTAATCGCATCGTAGAGATAAGAGACCGGAGTGATACATTGTATGCATTTCAGTAAACATTTAAGCGTAAAATTCGTGTAAGTAACGTTGTATTTTAATTTGTAATTTAACGGTATTTAAATGTCTTGCTTTTCTGTTTCTGTGTTTAATAGAGAATCGTACAAAGTTGCAACGGTCGCGTACAGTCTTGTGAGTGACGATAGCACCGTGGTTCAGTGTCAGCCACAGATTAGATTATTTTCAGTTTAGTAGGGCCATAGTGCGCATTACTCTAAGGATTAAAGTGTCAGTTAAAGCACTGGAGTAGTGTGCCTGAGAAAACGTTACAGGTTTCTCCTGGTCTAGGTTTGTTCTATAACTCCGGAGTACAGAGATTAATGGGAGACTTATACCTGCCAAAAAGGAAAACCTTATGACACAGAGGAGATTAGTTTTAAATATGTTGTGTGCAAGCTCAAATCTATATTCCCTAGTTTCGTGGGGGATAAAAATGCTTGACCTCAAATTGTTTAAGGGTTAGTGGCATATACTGTTACTAAAATTGTTCTATGCACTATATAATCTAGTTACGATTTTACAGAAGCAAGTTCGTTTTAGAAAATTTATTGTCTCAAATCGTTTAAAGAGAAACGAGAAAAAAGGAATCCAGGGTCCTAGAGAAACGACTCCAGTGTCTTCCAGGGCATGGCAAATCAACTAACCAATGGGAACTTACAGGCGTTAGTAGGAAACATCAATAATTTTCTCATAAGTGTTTCCGCCAACTTACCACCTATAACCAAAACCAATCTAAACACCGCGGTACCAGTCCCAGACTCATACCTTGCAGACGTCAATGATGAGAAAAACAACTACTATCCGTAAAACAAGGCAAAGCTTCAGGTCCCGATAACACCCAAATCTGGATGCTAAGAGATCTGGCCGGTATAGTTGCTCCTCCACTAACATCCATTTTCAAATCCTCAATAAAAGAGGGATATGTCCAAGACAAGTGGAAACAAGCAAAAGTATGCCCTATACCAAAGAAATTACCTCCCACTGACATAACAAAAGATATTCGGCCTATATCGCTAACACCCCTGGTGGCAAAAGAACTTGAGAGAATAGCGATATTCATGTTAACATTATTGATGTTCCAAATAATTCAACCGAATGGATGCATAATGGGAATGAATAAAACTCCTTTCTATCTATCTATCTATCTATCTATCTATCTATCTATCTATCTATCTATCTATCTATCTATCTATCTATCTATCTATCTATCTATCTATCTATCTATCTATCTATCTATCTATCTATCTATCTATCTATCTATCTATCTATCTATCTATCTATCTATCTATCTATCTATCTATCTATCTATCTATCTATCTATTTATCTATCTATCTATCTATCTATCTATCTATCTATCTATCTATCTATTTATCTATCTATCTATCTTTCTATCTATCTATCTATCTATCTATCTATCTATCTATCTATCTATCTATCTATCTATCTATCTATCTATCTATCTATCTATCTATCTATCTATCTATCTGTCTATCTATCTGTCTATGTATCTCTTCGTCTATCTATCTATCTATCTATCTATCTATCTATCTATCTATCTATCTATCTATCTATCTATCTATCTATCTATCTATCTATCTATCTATCTATCTATCTATCTAAAACAGTCAGAAAAATTGTCGAACGCACGTTTCAAGTATTCCAAATGCTTAGGGCATGATTCCAAGCAACTTTTATACTAATACTTATTTTAGATTGTGAAATGGTGACTGATCCTACAAATGGTAGTGAGTTACTGGGGGCTGCAGTGTTCACTGTAACTATGTCAATAAGCGGATTCGCACTTTGACTTTTGCCGAAAAGCTTTGGTATTTCGACTGAATTCAGTTGGGATAAAGATAGAAAGAAATTATAGAAAAAAACTGGCAGAAATCAACAAAATTTCGTTTTGCCACAAACATATTCACATGTTGACTATTAAATTGGCTGAATAATATGCAAAATAGTTTCTAAAAGATCACATATGGCTTTTCAAATATAAAAATGTGCATGTTGAAAGAAAATTGGAATTTTGATGTTTTCACCTTATCATTTCTTTGTAATTTAGCCTAAAAATTTGCAGTCGAAACGACACCTCCATTGGAAGTTTGTTTGGTGTTTAGCGTCCCGTTCAACAACTAGGATGGGTATGTTAGGACGCACTTGCTGAAGAAACAAGTGAAAAAAGAAGGAAGAATGAGAAAATAGTAAAAGAAGAGCTGGAAAGAAAAAAAATCGCCTCTTACGCCATGCACAGAACAGAATGCAGTGGGTGTATTCTTAAGATTGCCCCCACCCCGCAGATCCGAAAGTGTAATATGACTTATGCAGTAAAATTTGCTAGAATTAATATAATCTGAAATTGCGCAATACTTTTTCATGTTATCACCCACAATTTTAGATTTTTTGCTTTACATGCACTTTCACATAAAAATTTATCTATAAAGGGCATATAAATATCTTGCCATATGTGCTCCATCAGTTTACTACTTACTACTAAAGAACATGTCTCTTTTTTACTTAAACGTTTTTCATTTGCGCCAAAAGTCGTAAATATAAACTTTGAACTTTCAAAATAGCATGCATGGCAAATCAAATGGAGACACTCTTGAAATCCTAATTCCATTTTGTCTTCAAACCCTCATTGATTTTATTTGTATGATAGATAAGCTTGACGTGAAAATGCAATAAAGTCGATATCTGCCTAATGGACATTACTTCTGGTTCAATTTTTGAAAACTTTCAGGTCGAAAGAGTGGAAAGAGTGGAAAATTTAGGTCGATAGGATTAAGTCCAAAAACACGTATATCTGAATTCCGTTTTTTTTGGTTTAAAAAAGTGCTATTTTCTAATGTTCTTTAATACTGAAAACAAACTTCTGCGTTTACTTTTAAACACATACACATACCACATTATGTCTCTGCCAAATTTAGTTACTCTAACCTTAGCCGTCTCAGAGGAGTTTGCGTGACAATATTTTTAAATTTCAAATTTCAAGGTCCGTCTTTGTAAATAAAATTTAATGAATTTCTTTAAAAAATGAGCTGAACCAATTAAACATGCTAAATTATGTCTCTGCTAAATTTGATCCTCCTAGCCCTAGCCGTCTCAGAGGAGTTCACTTGACTAGGTTTTGGCGAAAAAGGAAACATACGGAAACACCTTACCGAGTCGTACGAAAGCAATAAATAAGGGACTGAAAATCCCCAAGCGTAAATATGAAACGAATGCGTTTCGAATTACTTTCTTTTAGTGAAAGATAATTGAACCGAAGATCAGTAATAGGATTGATTTCCATCTAAAACTGTATATATCCGTATTGTTCATTGAATTTGTTTCGTTTCATCTTCGTCCTTCTTTTATAGGCCGGATAGACTTTCCAACCTTGCTTGAATGTGCAGTTTCTGAATGCTCTATTCAGTAATTACTCTTTCGGAGAATGAAAATGCAACAGAAATGCTGGTAAAACCTTGTTCAAGCTTAACATGTATATTCTGCTTAAGTGTAAAATATATTTTACAAATTACGAGAAATAACTGTTAAAGTCCACTTTAATGCCAAACGACATTACAAAAGTAAGGTTAATAAGTGCCATTCATTGCGCACCTAACTGAGTGACTAGAAAATAATTGAATATATTGTGATACTATGGAAGCACCAGTAAATGATAAAACATGCATTTGAAGAAATATAAAAAAAAATCATAGGCATTGATGGGAAGCAAACCACTTGCAGTCAAAGTAAGTGCCAGTCTGAAAGCTTTATTAGTAAAAGAACGATAGTTTAAGAAGGCGATGTTGTGTTTTACTGGTGTGTTGTGCGTCATTCACTTTGCACTGGCAAAACGATCAGCTCGAATGGATCCAGAACTTGGTAAGAAATTTTTTGCTAGTAAGGAACTGTTAGAAAGCAGAAATCCAGATATGAAGAAATTTAGACACGCATTTACCTTGCCCAGAGATGCAGTTTATGCTAAAGGAACGTTTCTGAAATAATACAATGACTTCACTCCGCTAACTTGTCAGAGGGGAAAATTAAAGAAGTAGTTATAAGATTTCAGGATGAACAATGTATTCGTACGAAAATGTATATTATGTGCAAAAATTTTGGCAAAACCTGACACGAATAGACTTTACAAGAATACAAGAGCTTTGGTTAATTTTTGAAACACGTTATGCCAATCGCCCCTTTTTGTATTTCAATGTTGGTAGTCGTAACTTCATATCTTTGTCTCACTTACATGCTGTTTCATATTACGATGGAAATGGAGTTATCTTTCCAAACACATATTTCCCATTATTGTATAGTCTCCAAGTTCTAAATATCCAAAATGCCAACATTATGATTCAAAAGAACCCAGTTAGACAATGACAGTGCAACATTGCACTGCTTCTTAAATACTAACAACTGTGTTTATATAACTAGCATTGTTTTAAACATAATGGCAAACCAGTCAGACTTGGGTGAAGGATAGAACAACGGTTTAGAAATATTGTCAATTTGCGGTGCGATTAAGTGCTACATTGTAGAAAATGTACTTAAGAAACCTATGTTTTGGCCCTGCAACTGAAACTTATTCATAATATATGTAAATCAGCTGGGTGTGTACATAAGGTCTTACTATCTTGCTAAATACATGCTTCAGGAACGACGAAATCAGCAGATGCCAATAGACATACTGGAACATCTTGGAGTTATCAATCTATACCGATCTTTCAATAATACGGAGATGTTTCAAATGGCTGTAGAAAAGTCTCACAGCACCCTCTTATCGAATATACACAAACAGTGTGATATTATAAAGTGCGTCTTCAGACTAACAATCTTACGGTGTGACAAAAATATAGAAAATTTGATGCAGATTGCGCATTTGGTATTTTACAACGAATTTCTATATATGAGTAACTATTTGTACAGAGATTTTGGAGCAGATCTTGTTTGGAGAATTAGTGCTTATGTACTCTTACCACCAATCGCGCATTTGCTTGAGAGTGAAAAGCGAATAAAGCGAAAAGAAGGTAGTTTTTGTCTTGGCACAAATAAATTAAGAAAGTTAGACTTTACGTCATTATTTTAGCACCGTTTTTGTGGCAACATTTTAAATATCGGTGCAACCGCAAATTTATCAAATGGCGTTACAACGAAAGGCTTAGATGCACTTGAAAAAATCGTTTTAAATTTAAAACTGCAGAAATAAACAAAGAATATCCATTTGATTTATTTAAAACAGCACCAATACCAAATGTAAGATATAATTATTTGCGCGGCAATTTTCTTTCGATACCAAGCGATACTCAACTGTGTGAGAAACTTGGCAAACTTGAAAGAATTAATCTATCAGAAAATACAACATAAGTTTTGCATCGCAATCTGTTTACAGGGTGTCATCATCTAAAATTTGTAGACCTTTCGCAGAATCAGATTCGAATTATCCCTCAAGCGATACACAAGACAATTGAATATCTAGCAATTACTATTGCTTTGTCGAAGAACCCCTAATATGTGAATGTCATGATACTGTTTTAGAAACTCTCACATGGTTGCAGAAACATCACTATAAATGCAAAAATTTAGACGAGTATGTTTGTTATAAATTTGTTGATACAAGTCTTTTGACAAAAATTGATACCACTGAGCATCAGCACAGATGCCAGGGATGGTTAATTCAGGATATTATTGTGCTGTGTGTACTTACAAGCATAATCACAATATCAGTGGTACTAGTTGTGTGGTTGTCGTATAAATACAGATATCGCATTGTTATGAGACTGTATCAGATAAAGCGCTTCTGGTCTTGTAATACGTCTGAGGCGCGACCTCGGAAAATTTAGAGATTTGCCGTGTATGTTGTGTATTGCAATGAAGATAGGTTATGGGTTCAAAACGTACTCTTACTGCAGTTAGAAGATCTTCATGGCATTGCATGCTGCATCTATTATCGAGACTTTCCAGCATATGGAACTAAAACGAGGTTATTTTTAAGTGCATGGATGCCAGCAGATATAGTTGTACTTAGCGAATAAACAAGCGGCGGTAAAAATATAAAAATGTATTCTATATAAAACTGGGAAATTTAGGCAGTAAAATAACTAAGAGGTAAAGCAGTTCTCGACTCAGAGATATATTCAGAATGGCCAGATGAAGTTCGAAATGAGGCAGAAATTCAGCATTTTTTGACAGACATGTAGCTGGAATTCGTGGACAACAGCTTTGCGGTTGATGCGGTTGTTACGAACCTTCATCAAGGAAAATGATACCTTCTGATGATCAAAATATTGAACTGAAAACGTTACATTAATTTTGTATTTATATAAATGTTTCTATTCCCGTTAACTTGTCACTGAATTCCTCTGTGAGTGTCCGCATTTAACAGTGAGGACGGAGGATAACCAAGGAAGCAAAGAGACCTATATAGTATGTGGCTTTAACTAAAATAGTTTGAGTACAAGCTATTTACATATTTAAAAACAATTACTGGTATACTCTAAGCAAATTTTCTTTTAAAATGTGTATTTAACTGTTCTTCTTCACCATTGGTCTTTACATTTTCAGCGATGGAATAGGACAAAGTTAGTTCTTTGCATTTTAGGTACAAATCATATGAGCTGATAACCTTTTTTTTTTGCAAGATGTCAATAACATTGATTAAGGGTTGTTCACTAAGATATGTATCAAAACTACGGAAGCAATGAGTAAAACTTGAACAATGTTACTCTATCTGTAGCGTTTCTGATTTGGTTGCATGTACGATAACTATCGGCAACTTTCTGGGTTACTAGAGTATGTAATAAAATAAAATAAAACTCATTTATCTTTCGATTGGCAATTGCGCAATTGGAAAAGAAGATACAACTTCTGCAAAACTGTTGTACATTGGCTCCGAGAAGAAAAATCTGTTTTAAAGACTGGTGCTTGGTCTAACACCTCCCTTCTTCAACGTTAGAATTTGCGAGACTTCTTTTTCTCGAAGACGCTTCAATCTTTCTAGTAGAAATCTTAATGCGATGATGGACTTTGAAATTGTTTAAATTTTAAAAAGTTACAGTTGCATATTTAAGCTAATACTTTTAAATTTTAGTTTTTAGCTTTTAACTTATGACTACTTACTATTTAAAGCCAGTTTTGCGCTTAACAGGATCCACGGCGTTATAGTGCACTGAGTATACTTTTCTCAAACCGACAGTCAAGCAAACAAGGTCTGATCGGGCTGCGCTTTAAAAAAAACTGATATCTCGGCCTAGAATAAAGCCTCGTTGTGTTCACATATTGCCCATTCAGTAATCATAAAGACAAGTGTCGCATCCCAAAGGGTCTTCCCAGGTCAGCAAAAGTCCACTATGGCAATATACACAAGCTGCCAGGGTCAGTTTCCGCAGAAGCCTGACCATCCACCTGTCAGTATGCAGATTTTAAAAATTCACAAAATCGCAGTTCACAAAATTTAAAGTACCGTTAAATGCTCTCAATTTACTATTATGGGATAAAATTTCAATCATTAAAGAGCTTAGAGCCATTGCCGTTTTAAGAATACGTTGGCCCTGAGCTAATTCTATTCCTAACATTGCTATACATATTTTGATATTTTATATGAAGGTAAAAAAACTACCATCACTCATTGGATTTTTGTTTGTTGAACTCCTCCCTCTGAAATTCTATGGGTGAATTTTAAATATATAATGTATAAAGTATTGCCGTAATCGGTTTATCTAGTGTTAGCCAGGCTATCTATAGCTGGCTTAAGTCAATAAAGCCCAAGCAGATGTCCTGAAAATGTCAGGCTGTCCATTTATACCCTGGTTTTAATGCCTGAAAATTATACAGTTGAATTTCGGAGCTGAAGTGGTTTGCCTCACATTTTCAGCACTTCTTATTCATCACAGTACTTAATGACTGTTTCACATGTTTGTTAACTTTGCAAGCATTTGTGTCGGTGAAATCCAAAGTGAGTTATTCCATTTATTAGTTTTTCTACTGCATACCGAATTGAGATTCGGTAAATGTGACCAGCCTTGATTTCAATTGAATTTAATTTCAAGAGTTTCTTTTGTATACTCAGTTGTAATATAATTCGCCCAGTTGTATTATTATTCTTACCGTAAAAATGCAGTTATCTTAGACTAATTGCACCACTTAGAATCTTCCGAAGCGTTTTTTGACATCACTTGTATCCCTAAATTTTACCAATCTTCACTGCTGTTACTCTCAGTGGCCCCACTTCAGTGGTCAACTGACCACCCAGTCTCGGTTTATAAACAATTATAAAAGGATATATTTAATTCGACTTATAATAATAATAAACTTATAGTAATACAATCATAAGAACAATCTCATATTATATTATTATTTTACTAGTTTAATATATATATATATATATATATATATATATATATATATATATATATATATATATATATATATATATATATATATATATATTACAGGGAATCTGTGACATTAGGGATTTCATGAAATCCCTAGTGGATTCGTGTAATAACTGCTCAATCAATTTCGATGTTTTTATTGAGAATTTTCCTGTTTACAACGTAGTATTTTAACGAAATTAATAGTAGATTTTGAATTAATATACTCAAAGCACTCGATTGCCAAACTATCATTCATGAAATACTTCAGTACCTGAATTTAGCGATATTTTATCCTATGCAACCTATGTCACATTTCACGCCAAATTTTGTTATTTTGGACGGTAATGTTATAAATTCCGATTCCTTTCGATGTGAAAAGGGATACACAGTTTTGAAGAACTACTAAACCTGTAACATATATATATATATATATATATATATATATATATATATATATATATATATATATATATACAGTCGGACCCGCGTAATATGAAGTCGTCGGAACCGAGCAAAATACTTCATATTACGCGAACTTCATATTACACGAACTTTTACACATCACACTTTCAATCACCCATACAATCAATAGGCATGGATTTATTGTTTATTTTGGAACGATTATTGCGTTTATTTTCGATTGTTTGGAGAAAACTCCGTAGTTGTAGCAGTTTCCTCCATGATTTGATTTATAATTGATAAGCAATTTTATGCACCGTTGTACGGTTTCGTACGCGCAATTATCCGTTACTCCCGAACGTAATTAATAGATCAATAACCGGAGTATGATATAAAAATCGTTGGAATGCATTACACCAATACCCTGAATTTTGATTACAGCATTGAAACGCAATAGCTTTGAATCAAACGAAGTACAATTAACCATTACTCCCGAACGCAATTTATAGATCAATGGCCGGAGTAAGATGTAAAATCCTTGGAATGCAATGCAACCTCCAATACCCGAGTGTTTGATTACGTTATTGGTACGCAATAACTTTGAATCAAGCGACTGTTTTATCAGCTTAAAGATTCCCAAAGTGTAACTGCGACCCTTTTGTGACCGCCCCAGAATAATACCTTTAATAAACAGTAGCATTCAGTGTTGACACTTACTCAAAGTCTTTTGTGGACGTGTGTTTTTGTTCTTGGCCTTTCGTGCATTTCATATTACGCGAACAGATTATGCAGTTAATGTGGCCTATGGGACCTTATGCTGGACTTCATATTACGTGAACTTCATATTAGACGTGTTCATGTTATGTGAATTTCTGTCCATAGAAACCAAGGCATTTACATTGGGACCAAGCAAATCACTTCATATTACGCGAACTTCATATTACGCGAACTTCATATTAACCGTGTTCATATTAAGTGGGTCCGGCTGTATATATATATATACGTTAAATGTCAGTAAATTGACTTTACGCTACGCCATATAAATACATGTAAATAGCGGTCAGTGGCAGGTTGGGTTTCTACAACAAATACAAACAGAATAGAACACTGATACAAAATGTCTTCATGAACATTTTTTAATGATTCAAAATGTACTAAATCTTTCATAAGAACATTTAACTGATACGTTTAAATCTACAGTGGCAGTAGGGTTACATTGTCCATTGGAAGGAAATCCCCACCATGACACCCACGTCCAAATGCCATACCTATTTTATTGGTTTTTTTTGCCCATCCCACTTGTACGTTATTACATGGACAATGTTTCATTCAGAACACACCAAATTTCTCAACAAAATGGATCACCTGTGTGCAGCATATTCCATTCGCGGGTGGGTGGGGGGGGGGGGGGGCTCTAAGAATTACGCCTGTCAAATCAAGCATTTGCATAGTACCCAAAAATGTCACGTAGTTTGTAAACTGCCTGGTTCAGTCAGTTACTTTGTAAACCGCCTAAACTATTTGGCCACCTTTAAAAGTACCTGGTTTTAATGCTACAAAATCAATCTAATTAAATTTTGCAACAACTCGCTTCTACGCTGTCCGGTACATAGTAGCACTGCAACAACTCGCCTCTACTGTCCCACGCATAATGACGAGGAAATACGACAGAGCTTTACAAAGCTGCCAGTTACGAGTCGATAGCTGTAGAACTGTCCGACAGACTTCTCCTCGACTCACATTACTGTATCAACTCACCAACTCAACGTGTAAAGATCAAGCGCCAAATGACCATCGTTACCGTTCTCCATTAGCAAACACACCTGCACCCGTTTCTCTCCTAATTCACCTTTTAATCAGCACCAGCCTGGCGCCTGCCTTATCACTTAACACATTTACAGCATGTATTCATGTTCAACATCACGCTTTCCGCTATAAAACAGGAACTATGAGTCTGAACAGCCAATTTTCCTTGTACTAACGAATTTTTTGGCAGCACGTTAAAACTGACAAAAGACTCTCAGTCGTTTTCACATTGGTAAAACCGCCCTGGCTTGTTTTATTATTTTTATTTTTGTTAAGAGAAACGCTCTGTTTGATTGTAATGGCCGTTTAATTCAACCGTTTTGGCGGCAGCTGCACTCTCCTCCGCATAGCTGTGGTCGATCGGGATTCTGCTGGCTGACTGCTCATCAGCTCGCTTTTGTCTCTCATAAAGAACCGTGTCTTGCAAGTATTCAGTTTCAATGGGTACAGAAAGAATTCTCACATGGATCTCTGGCTCCGAAGCAGTCTCATCGTCATCTCGGTCATTTCTCGTTCTTATTTTTTCCCTCTAATAAAAAGATAGAAATGCAATTGTTAAGCACTATTGTCGTATGGAACAGCCATAGCGAAAAGATTTTTCACCTCATTGCTTTCAGTTAAAGCCCATATATGCACATATATAACACCGTATTATTGAAAATAAGAATTGTGAAGCAAATAAGAAACCAGATATTTTCTGGTAGGCTATTGCGGAATAGACTACCGATAAATGGAATGTCACAGAAATCGATTTTTTTCATTATTTCACTATTTCATGTTGCAAACTATTTAAACAACTTATTTTCTTGCCTTATAAATAAAAAAAAAAACATGGAAAAATTGAAAATACAAAAAAAAAAAAAACTTTTTATAAATTCTAATTTCAATAGGTTTTTCAACATTGAACTACCAAACATTTAAAAAAAAAAGCCAAATATAAATTCAATTTTTCCATATTTATTTTCCTTTACCTTTATTTCCCTTCCGCCAAAAGAGAAGAAGTTACACTGTTGAACTTATTTTCATCCTTTGGTTTAAAATAATGAGGCACTATTGATTTCTGTGCCATTTGAATTATCGGTAGTCCATTCCGGAATAGCCTACCAAAAATATCTTGTTTCTTATTTGGTTCAGAATTCTTATTTTAAATAATACAGTGTTTTATATCTATTAGAATATTGTAATATTGTAAGATTCAGATGTGTATTTCTTAAAATTACCGGGGTTTACACAATTACCTAAATGAACACATAAATATGCATTGTTTCTAAAAATAAAAAAAAAACAAAACAAAAAAAAAAACAGTAAACAAATAAGCCAAACAACTAACAACAGTACGCCCACGACAATGGTGTCAGCGGTACTGCCAATCCCGATTAATGATTGAACCTACCAATAAATGATTTAAAATAACAGGTTTCTCACGATGACGCACATCTTGCAACGACCAATGAACGTCGTCCCTACAATAATCAACACAAACAGTTAAAGCAAACATTTACACACATTTCAAATAAGCTTAAATTATTGAAACTGTCACAGTTTTCATTTACAACAGCGTACTCCACTTCCGGTAAAATAAATCTGTGAAATAGATTAAATTATGTGCTCACATTTTTTTCCTTCGGAATTAAAAAAAAAAGATACCAAAGGATGGCACAATGTGAAACAGGATGCATTTAACAATTTGGTGCAGCTAAATTACAGGCAACATTATTAACAAATAGTAAACGATAAAATGGGATCAAACAAGTATTGCCAGTGAAACTGACAGAGTCCCCCGCAGCAACACAAAGAATAACTCTGTCACAGACGAACGGTCGGACGTATCGATATGCAAAATACTTCTTGCATATCTGCAAATGGTGTTCAACATTTCAGTAGAGGCATAGCAGCTGTGTTTGCCCCCGTGTTTGAGATACAGATTACACAAAATTGTGTACCTCAAGTTCAAATGTGCAGAAAAATTTCCGAACTTTAACAGCCAGTCACAGATAAACAGGAGGATGTATCGACACGCAAAAGACTACTCGCACATCTAAATATGGTGGAAACACCTCAACAGCCACAGATAACACTAATTCATGCACCTTAAGTGCCAACAGACAGACAGACAAACCCGAATACTACAGTCCTCCGCTTCGCGCTACGTAACAGACTACGTAATAGACCAATACATGAAATGTATATGTGCTAGGCGCCATGTACCAAACCCGCATCTCCATGGGTACCGAGAGGTCCCAAGAAGTGGCTGCTGAGATATCCAAAAGGTGCCGAGATGGTAAGGTGCTAAAATGCTCAAACCGCAATATAAACATGTTAGCAAATCGGGTTCAAACGGGCAGCCATTGATGTGTTGGAAAGTTTCGCAGATCCGCTTATAATCTCTTCAACTTAGGAAATTGTACCCGAACTATTTATACAGCTCAACCACTTCCCAACGAGCATTTTGGCGTTAAATGCTTCATCACACCGAGATGTATTTCTCACAGCAATACGGGAAGAAAAAGCTGAAGTAGTATTTGGCTATTACAGTTGTTCACCAATTGCAAGATGTGCGTACCTTGGTCCAAAAGTTATGTCAGTCTGAACGCTAACAGAAGCAGATTTCTGAATGTGTGTCACCCTGCAGTACTGCGCACGACACGCTTCCGCTGCAGGCAGAATTTCAATTGTTTCACAAAGTATTTTTAAATTATCGAAGTATGATATATGAATACATAAATATTTATATTCAATCAACAGAACTGGTTTGATCGGCATGCATTCATGGTTAAGAATATGTACCCTTATTTTATCGTTACATATGACTGAATATATACCCTTAATTTATTGTTACATATGACCTCCATACATATTGTTATATTTCAATGGCATAGGAATCTTTCGGGTATATTTTGCGGTGAGAAAAAACTGCACCTATGACAAAAAAACTCTATTTGGACTTTTCAATTACTGTCTAACTAATTAATGTCATTGTATTTTTACAGAAGAATGATGCTGTTGAAATAAGTCTAATAATTTTCCAAGCCGTTTCTTTTTCCCGCTAAGAAATTTTATTGTATGAAGCCAGTACAACATTTATCAATTAAATACACATAGGAGGACGAATCCAGTTTTTTATTTCTGGTTCAAAAGAAATAAATAAGTCGACTTCAAAAACGTAGTTTTTACTTCCACTGATGTAACACGAAGAACTTTTTACAATATCTATACTCACTAGATCTCACATTACCAAACAAATCCTGGAGAACCTTGGCACATTCCTTCCACGAAACACGGTTCGAGCGTCGGGCATCAACATACTGAATGAGGAACTCGTTCTCTTCATTTGTCCATCCTACTCTCTAAAATGAAGCAGTGTTATAGTGTCTTCATGATTTACAACGTGTGTATTTTTTTTTTGCACGTGATTTTTAAAGCGAGCTTTTAGAATGTTTCGCAGGTGCCTTTTACTGGTGTTCGCAAATTTCCATTAAGGTGTCGTAAAGAAAAATCTCGTTTTTCCATTGGTCAAAAATCGAGTTTCCGAATTAAGAAAATTCTAAAAGCAATCAATTCTCATCTAACCAGGCCTGCTTTTCATATTGTTTAACAATCTGGCAGCGTCGGGAAAAGCAAATTGTTCTATGACTGGTCCTTTCGGTTTAATGAGCATTAAACGGTTCAACCGCTCAAGGTTTAATCTGTTTTTGTTTTTATTGCGTTTTAAACCAACAATCTTCTTTCACATGGAACAGACGAAACCGGTATACCCAGGGCCAGTTTACACAGCAACGCAAAATCGGGAAACTGAATCTGGAATCGTTAATGAGCATTATTGCAAAAGCAGGGCTCGAAATTAGCCGCGGCCCTAGGGTCCGAGGTCGCATAATTTCTGGCCGGGCCCCACGATTTTCGAGACTTGGGGCCCCGCAGGCCCCACAATTTTGTTTTTCGGAAAGGCCTTAGTTAATGGTCAATATAAACGATGTTTACAGAAGATGAAATAGGGCTGTGGAAAGAACTCGGAGTCAAAATGCAATATAAACAATAAAAAGACAAACTGAAGACTTTGTATTACCGATATGTGTACGAATAATTAAGAGAAATAAATTACACTTATGTGAATATCGTCATTTTTCTAATATATAGCCGATATCTATCCGGGCTCCAGGATTTTCGGCCGGGTCCCCAAGAAATTTGGTAAAAATGGTTAACTTCGAGCCCTGCAAAAGCCTCGCAAGTCAGCGTGTTTTTGTAGGACCGTACGAAGTGCTTAAACTGTAGATAATTTTTTTCAGTAACAATGCACGTGTGAAGACAGGTTTTTATGCGTCTCCTAGAGAAGCCCAATTTTTTTTTTTGCGTCCCGGACCAATTTTTTTCGACATTGACGCGCATATCCGCGTCCCGTAAACCCCTGCTTTTAATAAGTTGCTGTCCCATTACTTGTGGAGTTACAATTTAGAAATATAAATAATTCCCCATTCATAACCCTTCGGGAAAGATTTATGACTTCCGTTTTAAAACCGAATTTGGTTGATCTAAATTCGAACCATATTTTTCGCCTTATTTAAAGAAGACAACGTTTTTCCACTGTAACTGTAACACGTACCACCCCCCCCCCCCCCCCCCCCCTCCTCACTGTGGATGCAAGACAAAAGAAATACAGGTCAGATTATGTTAGAATAGCAACATGCTAAAATTTACAATGCCCGGCTGCTTTTTAGGTATAGTTGCAGTTGGTGAACACTCATGAGAATTCTTCTTCTTCTTCAGGAGCTTTCTTTTTCCCCGTGTGCCCAGACAAGACTTTTCGGTCGATGCAGGGTGAGCTGAAAAAGTCCACGTTCTGCTTTCCTCACTGTCAGGCTTTACATTACATTTAATACCACAAAAAACTATTTATTTTAACTGATCTTAAAAAGCTTATCTGACAGCTTAATAGATTTCAAAGTATATATCTTAAATGGAAAATGGAGATTATGGAATTTTGGAGATTATTTCCTATGATATACTGGCTAATCGGCGTGCTTTATTGAATCCAATAACACGTTCCTTCAAATACTTGCTTGAATTTTCGACAAATTGTGCATTACATATATAAAATCAATTCTGCAAATTGAGGCATTTACTGTCGACACAGAACTATACTAACATCTGATTGAAATGCCAACAGTGTGGTTTTTACGAGTAGACTGAGGACGATAATACCACATTCATTCAATAAGCCAATTCGCACTTTTGACTTTTGCCGAAAAGTTTTTGCGTTTCGGCTGAATTCAGGTGGGATAAGGATATAAAGAAATCATAGGAAATAAACGGCAAAAATCAACAAATTTCCATTTTACCAGAAACATATTCACATGTTGATAATAAAAGGGACTGAATAACATGTAAAATAGTTTTTTAAAGATCATATGATGGCTTTATAAATTTGAAAGTGTGCATGTTGAAAGAAAATTAGAATTTTGATGTTTTTCCCTTACCATTTCTTTATAATTTAACCCCCAACATTTTCAGTCGAAACAACACCTCCACCGGAAAAATCCGAAAGTGCGAATTGGCTTGTTTAACTGTGACTGAGTGTACGCAAACACTCCATTGTAAAAACTACAGTCAAAACAGTTATCATATCACACATGGGCAAATTGCTACCTTTTCTCTTAATAACATTACGCGTAGCCATTCTGGCGATTTCGAGTCACAGCCCCGTATAAAGAGTTATTCGTGAAGAGCCATTTTTTTAGACGATCCCCTGCTCTTCGCTGACCACTGGCAATTTTGTTGTTTTTCAACAGCCAACCTCTTCAACGGTTCGTTAAGTTGTTTATAATGCCTTTTTACTGCAAAAACCACTGGAAATTATCAAAATAATACTCAGAATATGAGGGACTCCATTTGAAAACATAAATCTACTTTGTATTTATACATTTATATATATTTACCACATGGAGATTTTAAGAGGTCGTCTGTTCTATAACAACGCTATTTTTTGTCTGATATTTTTATGTTTATTTCGCAGCTATACGCTGGCGGTTTGACAGTTTAAAACTACTTAAAAATTATCTATAACACACAAATTTATAATAGTATGAACTATGAGTGGTATGGACTTAAAGGATAAATTCCTATTTTGTACATTACAAAATTCTCCCATTTTCTACGAAATACAATTCAGTAACCAAAAGAACAGCTCTGTATAGTTCTTGGAGAGATGTAAACAATTTTATTTATTGCGAAATTCTTTACATAATGACGATATATCATTTGTCCTTTATCACAACAGATGGAGTGAAAATATATGGCTAGTGTAAAAGGAATCGCAAAATTATTTATTTTTATCGATATATGGCCATTGTTAATGAAATTGGGCGATAATAGTGTAAAAAAATTGGAACTCATTACCAGCTAACATAAGATCATGTCGATCTATTTCCAGTTTTAAATGTCATTTGAAAAAGTATTTTCTCTTGTCGTATGAAGATGTTAATTAGCTGTTAATCTGCACGAACATA